>LR736872.1:7800889-8148370 GCA_902654985.2 Oryctes borbonicus | reverse complement strand
ACTTGTGTGGTGCGGAGGTTGCAGATACTTATTGTTGTTTACCATACTACGCCACAGTCCTTGCTATCATTATTATTACGAAACTAAAGAAAGGAAATTGCAATGTAAATATTTGAAATGTAAAACAGCATAAAATTAATCGGCCAAACAGTATGAGTGATTGCGGTAACAAATGAATTAAAAAAGAAATGATAATTAGTGCCAACAAGCACCCGATACCGCGGTGAAATATTTTTGGATCCAAGATTTGTTCGTTCTTCAAATTTTGCTTATGTTTGTAGCCTTCAAGTTTAGGTTTCAAAAAACGTTTCAATATATAATACGATTTGATTCGACAGGTAGGATATTCGCTAAACACATTGTACATCATTGTCATTTGAAGAACTACAGTGAGTACTTAAAAATTCATTAAATTGACCAAATTAAACACATTCGAAAACAATTAATTAAATAACTTTATAAAAATGTGTAAAGTAAAAGCGGTATTTGGATGATGAATTCCTTCGATTGCAGAAACTGATATCAGTCGGCGAAAATTTTATGGGAGAATCTTGGACAACTGTTTCCTTTCTATGTACGTATGAATTAGAGGAGGGTTTATCTTTTCACAATCCCTACGACACGAGAAAATCTTACGTCGTACAATTTCAGAGGAAGATTTATTAGCGCGGAATAACACACAAGGCCTTAAAGAATAAATGAAAAGCGCAGCCAAGTATTAAACGCATTTAACCATAATATAAATTACCATCGGATGAATGTACTGTGTATAAAGTACCTACCACCCGGTTTTTGTATGTATATTACGCTATGGAACAACATAAACAATGGTGCGGAGTGCTGCTCCCCAGTACAAGTCCGCGCGGTTCTCGTTTCTGCCAGCGTTGCTCACTGCCTTCGTTTCACCCCAGGCAATCTATTATGTAAAGATGAAAAGAAAATTCAATCTGCATGACGGGTTCCGCCCTTTCGCTCTGACAGGCCGTGATTACGCATTCAACAACCTGACCCCGAGGCTCGGGGTATCTGACCTTTACAACTCATGTGAGTCACCGGTGTAAGTGACATGTATAACAAGTTTTATGCAAGCTTTTATAACGCGGGTGTATGTATGTGTCACATATACGAACATACGTAGCCTAGTATACAGTAGCTAGATTACATTACCGGTATGTATGGCGTCTTATGTATGTGGATGTGTCAGGTCGGTATGTTAGACGTTAAATCGTTTGTAACACTTAGGCTATGGGGAAATATGATACGCTCGTAGGGTATACTGAGTACAAATGAACACTTCACTTTATATTTGCGAGATAGTTTATCCCACGAATTAAGAGAAAAACGGATTTATATTTGTTCTGTTCTTCAACCGTTGCTATATAGATATTTGTTTCTACTCGAATTTAGTAGAAACAGTAACTTGATTTCAAAGAGTAGCTTCCACAAGCTTTATATATTTGTAAGATTGGAAAAGCTACGAAATTTTCGCACGTTGCGTTGCTCCATTTCTAGGTAACAACAAAGTTATTAGACAAATTGTAGAAGAAAGCCATACTTAAGTATCACTACATATTTATAGGGCGCGACCAAAGTACCTTTCTTTCTACTATTTCAAATAACTCTTACTTCTTTTTTTATTATCGTTTCTAATTTCTAATTTTTTTTTACATGTGAAACATAGGACACACAATCGCACGGAGACCTAAAATTGTAACATTATTTCTTGAAAATTGTCGATCGATAATCAACAGCCAAAAGGCATGTCGAAGATTGTTTGGTGTAAGAAACCTACCTCAACAATTTATGCAGTATCAAGATACTTTGATCAGTTTGGCTTAGTTGGCGATCAGAGACGCCCAGAGAGATTTCGGAATAGTCGTTCAATTAAAAATAGCGAGCGAGTACAAGATAGTGTTGCCCAATCACCAGAAACATCAACCAGGAAAAGATCCGGCGAATTTTGGAAACGGGT
The DNA here is from genome assembly GCA_902654985.2 of Oryctes borbonicus. Classification (NCBI taxonomy): domain Eukaryota; kingdom Metazoa; phylum Arthropoda; class Insecta; order Coleoptera; family Scarabaeidae; genus Oryctes; species Oryctes borbonicus. The sequence goes on along the minus strand of LR736872.1, from coordinate 8,146,398 downwards.
TGGCATTTGTATTAATTCTCAGTAATTGGTGAAGAAAAATTTATGTGAATGGTATAAATCTTTTGTTCCCACAACTACAGAACAAAGACGTCTGTACGGTTCCAGCAAGGAAATGGAGTAATGGCCCATACAGCACGGGAAACAATGGGGAAATCGCATATCAGAAAAGAGCGATTTGCCTTGACCTCCCCTCTCTTATAGGATTACCTTAAGAATAAAATATTCGTTAATAAATCTCAAACCATAGAACTGTTGAATGCCAATATTCGTGAAGAAATTGCTCGGATAACCCCCGTAACAGTACGTAAGGTAATAGAACACTTCTTGGAAAGAGGTTATCCCTGTTTACATCATAACGGCTCGCACTTAGCAGCCATTATTTTCCACAATTAATGTAAACCAATCTCTTCTATTTATTGAAGTGGTAGAATTCCCTTGAAGGAAAAAGTGATAGCTTTTAAATCCCCTGATCTAAAAAAATTGCATAATTATCATTGTCAAAGATTATCGAAATTCAAAAGCAGGTTGGAATACTTGCCCAACCTCTAGCCTAAAAGTAGTTGAGGATTTTCGGTTTGAGTAATTGAAATTTAAAACATTTTGGAACTTAAGTTCAATGAATTTTAAAACTTATGCGTAGACATCACATTGCTGATTTCATACCAAAAAAGTTAGATTCCCATATAACTTGAAATCTAAAAAAAAAGATAGGAAGGCATTATCATTTGAGAGCAGCAACATTCGGACACACTACAATAGAACTATGTAAACGTATAATATGGCACGGTTGACTAGGTAAATCGTATCGTCCGTAAGCGTGGCACGACATTTCTTACAATTTCTCAATAATATTCATATCATGTTGATGCTGCAAATATCTACTTTAGAGGAGACAACAATGAAATTAACAATGGAATTAAAAAGAACCGCTTCATAAATTTTGAGAATAAATGAAAATGCTAAATTTTGAACAGATACATTTTTTCTCTCTTACACATTTAAGTTTTCATCATGATTAAAACACTACAAACATCCTTAAAATTGTTATGAAGACATAAGCATTTAAAACATCCAAGTATCCAATTAGTCATTATCACGGTTTACCGATGTTTTTTACGGCATTTGAGAATATCGAGTATTTAATAAAATTTATTGGTGGTTTACCAAATGCAAGGAAAATTTATAATATTCATGTCATATTAAGTATTTTATTCCCCTGTATTGCTTTTCTAATTTACACTACTCACATTTGTAACAATATATTATCCTTTAATTTTTTCGGAGCATACTCTAGTTGAAATTTGATTGGCGCCTGTTACGTTATTTTCTGGCGTAAAGGATTATTTTTGGATACAAGCTTTGTAACCATTTTCTTAAACTCAAACATATTTATGCTTTCTTTAAATTTAAATAGCTGATAAGTACGTCCATAAAATCTTTAGCAAAACCACTCTGGAATTAACAAGTTTCCGAGTTTTACAGCGTCGACCAAAAGTTTACGCCCTATGGGAAGTTTTATTATTATTATAGTGTTTGTGCATTATTGGAAAACAAAAAATGGTCCGAAATATTTTACCCATCGTATTCACATTAATAAATCCCATTTAGAGATTTCATATGACCAAACATGTCATTATTTGACCAAATATGAACAAAAGTTATTCGCATCTACATATACATCTAAAAGGGTAATTCAAAAATGTCAACTTTTGTTTTTTCTTATATTTTCTTAAAATACAAAAAAAAAGTATACAACCTTTTTTTGTCTAGGTACATGCAAACAACTTTTTCTTGTAACATTTGGCAACATATTTGGCCAAATAATGACAGTTTTAAGCATTTGATATTTTCAAATGATATTTACTTATTGATGCGAACACGATGGGACAAATATTTTTCGGTTTCTAATGGTGCACAAACAAACAACAAATACAGTCACCTTAAAACTAAAGGAATAAAAAGGTTCCCATATGGTGTAGACTTTTCGGCGGACACTGTATAAACATCAAACTTGAACTCCAATAATACTAAAGTATCGGTACACTCTGTAACATACAAGTTTAATTAATTATTCCGAAACAGCTGTTCCGGATTAATTAAGTAAACTTGTGTGGAGCGGACTGTACCCATATTTTAGCGTTATTTGTCTTATTACTCCATAGTCCTTGCTATCATTATTGAACTCCAGTAGTTGTATAATATTATACTGCATCATTTTTGAGGAGCGTTATTAGAGTTCCTATGTTTTGGCAACCGAAGTATTTGGTTTTTAAATAAAAATTAATAAAAGGTACTGCAATTGCATAGCTAAGCAACTTTTATGTCATCACCAACAAACAATCATTATCGTAAAGTGAGATAAAAAGGGGACGGATTTCATGTGGTTATACCGAGAAAAGTGATTCTCCAAAATTTTCCTTACTTTAAACACATCTGGGGTGATAATACAGCAGCTACAACATTTATCACAATTTTTAACTTGTTCCATCACGAAAGAAAAATATTACTCCTTTTTAGCGAAATAAAGTTGCACTACGGAAACGTTAGCGCGGAAAGAGAAAGGTAAAAGGAAAACAAAACATCAACGTCAGTTACAATTCTTTGCTACCAGCAGATGTAGTTCGCGAAGATAGGTAAAAAGCGTGTAGGTAAAGAAAACGCCATAATGTAATAAATCAATATATAATCGGGCAAGAGTGTCAAGGCGGAGACCAACCCGTAAGAGGAGTTGGTAGAACGTAAGAACTGAAGGGAGAAAAGGAAGACACCAATCTAGAAGAAAGGAGATGAAAAATGTATACGATCAGAGAGCGAATGAAGAGGAAGGTGGAACAACCACGTCTCTTCGCCGTCGGTAATGCGATTTAGATTAGACTTTTGATGGCATGTGACACACTTGACGGCTTATCTTTAGTCGCTATCGCGTTCGCTACTTCGTTTCCCTACTTCATAGCAGGCGCTGTACGCGAGTCGAGAACGTCCCTGTTTAAACCGCAAAGCTAGTGTTTTATAGGTGTTGAAAACGCAGAAAGCATGGTATAAGATGAGGAAAAGCCGGTAACGGTTGGTTGCTCGCGTTGATTGTGCTTTTAGGCGGTATTGTAATACGTAATTGCAGTGGTTTATAGCGAAGTGCTTCCAACATGAAAATTGCGTCTTTGAAATTAAGAAATTACCTATAATTCAATTGCATAACGATTTTACAGACAGGAACAGATTTTGCATCAACTAATCGGAATATGTTCTAAACTGTGACAGAAATATATTATCAGTCCTAAGGGAACTATGCGAAGCAATTGTTAGAAACAAAAATAAAAAACAGACAGAATTTATATAATATGTATAGTTATTACACCCCTCTACGTAAAACAATTAGGTGGTATTTCAGCTACTTTTGAACACTGCAGTCGTCAACTAGCTTCTTAGTTTCAAACACTTTACCAAAAAGAAAACTATTCAGATCAGTGAGTTCAGAGAAAACCTAATTTTGGGCTTACTTGAAATAAATCAGCAACGTTTCAAAAGCAACCTTGCACATAAGCATGTTCTCGTAACTACTGAAAACAAAACAAAGGGCAATAGGAAAAAGAGACGAAGATGCACATCATGTTACGAGAAATGTGCCAAAGAAGGAGGGCGGAACATGGGTGTAAAGAAAGCAAAGTTAGTATCAACTTTTTGTGGTGAATGTGCTAAATATATTTGTTTCGAATATTTTACAAGATTATATTGAATAAGTGAAGAAGATGTGAATTTGTTTAGTCGATATCACTCCTGATGCACGCAGCCTATGGTCAAACATTATTAATGATGCATCACCCGTGATATCACTTTTTTTACCAAGAATGTTTAGTTTTTGTCATATTGTACTCTTATTTTGATAAATAAAGCATGTCATAACTGTATACAACCTTGAATTGCTCGTGGCCCTGTTGGTAAAGCCAGAACTCTCTTATGGCGGTAGCCAACGTGTTAAGGCATGTTCGCCAGGACCTCGCTTTCCACCAAGAGTTTGTAGAAATCCTTTGGGAGTACTACCGCTGTGACAGTATTTCTAAGTCATTCTCTTGTGTCGTCCTTTCTACCTATGATGGTATTTGGTGAATTATTAAAAATACTCATCAGTGCTCTTTTCCTTCAATTCTAATTCAAGTAGTACTTTATGTATCATAAACGTAGTTTTAACTCAGCAACAAACTGATAGATGTGAGCTAATGTCAGAAGGTCAATGCCAACCTTCCATCTTAGGTAAAATATTTCAGCGGTAATAAGTTAAAATTTGACATGTTATGCATTGGTAATTTCTTATGATAACGTAAACTAAATGTAACATCAATTAATTTACAGATTTGTTTAATTTTTAGAAATTTTTTGTTAGTGGACCACTTCAATTGGATAGCAGTTTATTGATACTTGAGGTATTTTATTTTCGTATGCGCCTTTTGAACACTTTTTCAAATTTAATTTGAGATATATTTCCACTTATCTTTTAAGATCTATTAAGATTCTTATTAAATTAATGTTTGTATTATTATCTTTACAGATAAAATATTTTATCGCTGATTTGACATAAACTTAATTAACCTATCCTCTACTTTGAATTTAATTTAGTCACTTCGAGGTACTACGTACATCTACAAAAATTGTTTTCTTGAGGTTCGTAGTAGTTGTAAGAAAAGTTATCATTAATGTGCAGCAAATTCCAAGAATTGAATTGAAAGAAGGGCGTTTGGTTCAAAATACTGAGCTAGGTAATGTCACATAATGGTGACGCGTTCCGTTTTTTTCAAATATCTGAGAATATATGCCCCAAATAGACGTTCATAGAAGTTGTCAACAATTTAACATTTTTCTTCGTTCGTTCTTGAGATATCACACTGTTGCATTACTCACTGAACACATACACATATAGGTAGATAGCTTATTCTTCAGACAAAAGTACAGCACATGTCAAAATAAGACGAAAAGGCACATATAAAAATATCAAGTGTCACCATTTACAAAAGAAAATATGAACAATGCAGATTATTAGCTACAGTTGCAGTCTAAAAAGAATTCCAATATAGAATGTAAAGAGATGAAAGCCAGAAGCTGACACAATAGCTGTTGAAGCTAATTAAATTGAAGAAAAAAAAGAAAAAAAGATGTTTTGCATAAAGTTACATCAAGTACCGAAAACTATGAATAATAGACATTACTGGGTACAGTGGTGAGCCAAGAGTTTTTGTGAAGAAGAGAAACAGTTCAAAGTGGGCAGCCGACACAATTACCGTCTAAACCTGTTAAGTTGGAGACTTTTGAAGTTCACAGGTAATTTATTATATATAAACTTTGATGCCAGAATTTCCGAAGATTGTTGCTGCAGAAGAAGCCTGGATCTAAGAATAAAAAACTCCTGTACTGTGCTTGTGTTATAATCGCGTACATTTTTGTAAAGTTTGTAATTTACCTTATTTTTATGTATAAATGATGCTAATTCCAAAATAAAGGTACAGGGGAGTTTTATTATGTTGAAATTTACAAATAATTTACAATAACAACGTATTGAAATCAAAGGGGTTTGCTCTCGCTATACATCGCTATATTTTTTTTCTAACATATAAATACAGATAATACAGAGGTTCCCCGAAGGTTAATTCCACATCCTAATCTCCTTAACACATAGGCATGATATATGGATTGATGGGTAATTAATGCACCATTTAAGTATCTAAATAAATAACATAAACCATTCAGAGTAGATAGAAGTTTTTCACTGTGAATATTCCAATTGAAATGTTTTTTTTTTCATATTGCTTGCGCTACAGAATTGTTTAATTGAAAGTCGAGATAAAAATTCTGGGTTGGTTATAATTAATAAGGACGCAATCTAATATAGAAACTTTTAAAGCAGTTACGTTTATTACTAAAAAACAATTAACGTCCACTAAAGCACTCGTGTATTAGTAAACTTTAACGTGAATTACAATGCGATACGCTGAAATTAGAACAGTACGAAATATTGACATGTTGTTTATTGAATTATAATATTTTTAATAGTCTGGCACTTCTCGTTATACCAAAAACAGTTGTTAACTTCGTTATTTTAAATGGAACACCTTGTTTATTGTCACATTTCTGAATTCCTAATTAAATTTTAAAGTTTATTTGGCAAAATAACTATAAGCGCTATCTGAAATATTTGAATTTTTTCAAGATTCTTGACGGATAGATGAGCGCTTGTGAACTATTATGACTGAAACTGTTGAACCAATTTCACGAAAACTTGGGTGTGAAAAAATCTTGGCAAGATGGGTGCCGCGTGTGCCCTCAGTGGAAAATAAACGCAATCGTGTGGTTAACTTTGAGGATGTTGTGACACTTCTTCGTCGCAATTCTGACGAGTTTTTCCGTCAATACATAACTATGAACGAAGCATGGATACATTACTACACTCCGGGGACAAAGAAACAGGCAAAACAGTGGGTTTTTGAAGGTGAACCGGCTCCAAAGAAGGCGAAGACGGTGAAATCGGCCGGTAGTGAGGTAAGCTAATGACAAACAATAACTGAAAAGTATTATGCGTCGTTACTGGACCGGTTGGGCGAAGAAATGGAGAAAATACGTCCTCATTTGAAAAATAAAAAAATCCTCTTCCATCAAGGCAATGCAAGGGTGCACCTGTGCAGTTTCCAGAACCAAAATTATGGAATTAAAGTTCGAGTACAAGATCCACGGAATTCACCAAAAGTGGCTCCCAGTGACTTCTTTTTATTTACAAATTATGGCTCGGCAGACCGCAGTTCAGGTCAAACGAGGAAGTTATCGCCCAAAAAGATGTCGGCAGTTCTACTTTTTGGAGGGCTTTAAAAAGTTGGAGAAACGCTTGGAAAAAATATATAAAGTTAAATGGGGTTATGTTGAAAAATAAATAAAAATCTGCAGACAATACTTTGTTTTTCTATCTTCTTCTAAGGACTTATTGAACGATCGTCGTACTGCAAAACGTATAGGTTACAACAACATTACTCTCGACACAAATCCTGTTTCAAATCCTCATTGATAGGAACTACATTTTTAAAACTTCAAGTTTATTGCAAAAATATTTCTATGAAACGATAAAATTAAAAAAAAAGTATTAAGCTGACATGTTTCTTGTTAAGGATTAGTATATTACGTGCTCTACTAAATAAATAAAAAGCAATAAATAATCTGCGGTGCATATTGATGATAGCATCTTAGTTGAAATGAAGCAATATTTATGGATTTATGTACAGTTATACCCGTTATATTTGCCGAGTAAACAAATATAAAATGTATCACTCTATGGAGGAAAGTCAGATAAATGCAATAAATCAAACCGATGACGCTTCATTTTTCATACTTTGTCATATTCAATATAAAAAATTACTTTGTTGATTCCTATATGTATTATGAGCTCTGTAACTAATCCCAAGAATTGCAAAAGTATGCAATACCTATGATACGCTCAGCTAACGCTGTAGAAAATATGAATAGCGCTGAAATTATTTCTAGACATGCGATCGTTTAATATTTGTTTAGTATGCGTAATGTGTTGGTTTACAAATGTTGTTGGTTGTTAAACTAAATTACCGTATGCAGTTTTTGTGATGACTTTGTATACACATACCCATTCAGTGTCCATTAAACGTAGCAAACCCACTACATCGGTAATTATAGTGTTAATAACTGGAGGTTAATGATGATAATTAAGTAACAGAGAAATATTTTTTTAACGACACCATTGGAGAAGCTTCGGAAAGAAATAAACATGAAAATTTAAAGCTTGTACGTATACGTATACATTCCTATTAAACACGGTGGTAGTAAAAACATTGCACATCATTTAGAAGTGGAAACGCGGTTCATAATTTACAGATTATTACCGCAATTATCTCCGCAATATTAGTATCTTAATTAATATCGAGTCAGCGCTAATGCTATTATAATTGGTCCCTGCTAATATTAACACATCCTGGTCTCTAAACAATTAGGTAGTTGCGCGTTGTTGAATTAACATACTATCGTGCTGGATTGTATGTAAAAATATGCCTACAATTAATTATTAAAAATATATAACAAACTGTCAGGTCATTATGTGATCATTATGAAAGTAATGGTAAACAATGTCTCACCTTGACTGGTTAAGCAAATAATACAGCTGTAGTCGTGGTCGTTTAACAGGTAAAGCGATAATTTATTCGATTTTATATACACACATATACGCATGTTGCTTTTGTTCATGATTAGAACGGCGAAACGATGCAAGCTTGAGATAACAGCCTTATACTGAATTACATATATATTTTTGACCGCTTTCTGCGGTATCTCACACGGTGTAAATACTAACAATAAGTGAGATTCAATGGGGGTACCGTCTTATCGAACATCTCAATTAATTGAGAGAAGTTAGAGCAGTTTACGCAAGCAAGAGATATTCCATTAAGATAACCATTTGTATCACTAACCAAATTAAAGATTACATCTGTGATACAAGTATAACAAGTTTCTTTGCACGTAACTGAAATTAATGCAAACATAAGTGTAAGTATTTTGGACTATTCCAGCGGTATAAAGTAGCGCTTCTCAAACTATTTTGGTCTTGGTACCCTCTGAGGAATTTTTTTACTAACTACTGCAAAAATTTCAGCTCGATTGTAGAATAAACATAAAACTTTAGTAAATTTATGAAGTTACCAGTAAAATGAAATATTAAGAAATGGTTTATTTGATATATTAAGGTATTTAAGGAGGAGTAGGCCCCATAATATATTCTATTGCTTGAGTTGTACTATTTAAAAAAAATGGTTTCTTCAAATGTATGGACTCTGATGAATTTTCTCCATGAATGGAAAGCTCCACGCCTTTTCCGGAATCGATTCACCATTCTCAGTCTACCCATTTGACTATGCCTTGGCTTCAGGAGAGTATTGGTGTATCCAAGTTTTATCTACAGTTATTAGTCGATACCAAAGATCCGACTTACTTTCCTTAAACTGTCTCAAAGGGGCTTTGAAAATATTCATCCGAATGCGTTTTTGGCCTATAGTGACCAAGCGCGCTCTCTCTAGCTTTTTTATGTCCAAATCTTCAGTTCTTTCGAGATACCCTACCCCTCTAACCTTGATTCCACTGTCGTCTAGTACCATTTGATAAACTTTCCCGATGTTATCGGTAGTGATTGCAGATTTTGGTCGTTGCCAACGTTTACACGTTTAAAAGCTGGTACGGCCAAGTTTAAATTCAGCTGCCCAAAATTTCACTGCGGCGAATGATGGTGCAGAGCCCCATGAGGCGTGTTGCCTTTCAAATGCAAGAACTTAATGGTGGCTCGATATTCGATTTTTTCAAAAGTATCTTTCAACGCATTCGCAAGGGAATATTTTTGACGGGTAAGGTCATCTTCATAGTGAGTCTTGAAACTTTTCAAACTACCCTCGTGTAAAAGATCAGGAAATTACTAACCAAAATAATTTCTAACTATTTTCATCGTTTGAGTAGCAAAATGTGAATCGAATCACCATTTTACTGAATCCACTCTCTATTTAATAACAGATTTCCTGCTCTGCAGAAGTGCTTGAAGTCAACACACAACAAAAGGTATTAGAACTTACTGCTGGTATCTGTCACTATCGACTGTGAAAGTACGGTCTGCAGAATGAGTAGTGAATGAGCAGGTATTTCAGTTCGTCAGGAGGCTCAAAATCAATAAATCTGAGGTTGCCTATCGTTGTGACATATGGGATTCACTTGAAGACCAATCATTAGCTAACAACTCGTTATCTTCGTAGATGCAGGTTAGTATCCGTGCACAGTAAAAACTAGTTTAACGTCAATGTCACTTCCATGAGAACTCAAATTCAACTCATATAGTACTTAAAAGCATAAGAGCTAACTCAATTACAATAGAAAAAGTTGTGAAATCTGGGGCATTACTTAGCCAATGAAATATGATTTTCCTCGACAATTTATTTATTTTTTTAACCATTTTTCTTAGGTCGTAGTGACAAACAATAATAAAAACCATGTTTTAATAGCTATCGTACCAATTATACCATGTGGCATTGCTGTTGGTGATAGGTTTTTGAAAGGTGTAGGCTTCATACAACTTAGGTCCTCGTTAACTAAGGAGGTCAGGCATACTGTTATCACCAAACCACCCTGAATCAAAGACATTTCTGTTTATTGCTAAAATAGGCTGGCGAACCATGTTATAAATATTTACCACTTGAGGTATACAACAAATATAAAATTCTTCTGTGGATATACAACTCGTAATGTTGGACCCATAATATCCAGTCTGCTATTAACAAAATAAGGCCCAATACATCGATTGGTGTTAATGACATTCGAGCTTATGTCAATAAAGTTTGTGATAATTTCTTTATTTCAACTCTTGGCTATTGTATGCCAAAACAACAATACCTTTCCTGATAATTGGAAATATTCAAAGATTTTGTCGATATCTAAATCTTGAAATGCAGAATTACTGATCTTTCGATTGCAATGTTATTAGTTCTTTTTTTGAACAAATCACATGTTGTAAAATCTATACATAAAATCAAATTTATTAATATTCTCGAATAATATTTCAAATACACTTGTTGATCATTCCCAATTGGACATAATTTTTACAGATTTATCTAAAGCGCTTGATAAAGTCTATCATGATATTCTTTTGAGAAAACTTAATGAATAGGCGTCCTTCGTAGACTACGTATAAAATATTTGGAGGTCAATAGCCGTACATTTGGACATTTATTAAAGGAATGCTGTGATCTAAAAAGTGTTAATGTATGAAATTATGTTTATTTTTAATTACTCTATAATTTGAAAGCGAATGAAAATTGAATAGGAGTTGAGTTTATTTACATTCTTTTCACGTGCATAGTGCATTCCTTAAGCTTAGTCTGTTTCTCCCGACTCAGTTTGTACAATTCTCTAGTAAGATCCAAGATGAAATTTGCATTGATCTTCTAGAAAAAGTACAAAGTAATTATCCTGGCTGAACCCACCTACATATGCATATTGGTAAGAATTTCTTATAACCCATAACTCAAATTTGCAAATTGTCTAATGAATACTTTCGCGAAATAGAAACCTCGATACACCACCTATGCTTATTTTAAATCCCTCAGAATTAATTGATTTCGACTTTTTTAAGATTCTATCGCTTTGTCTTGTTGAATGTGGCTTCGCAGAAGCGTTTGTAGAAGTTGAGTACGACCTTCTCGAAAAATTAATACTTTCGTGACACCAATCCCTCACATTTTGCTTGTTAATGTCACCACCTGAGAAAAGTTTCATTCATTGTATATTGCGGATTTCTTTTATCGATCCACATTATCGGTTAGTTCATAAAAAATGTTACTTTTGTGGGAATGAAGAAGTGTGGCCGACTATCTGAATCTGTGTTTTTTTCCGGTTCCTTTATTCCACGAACTTTGCAAATTGGCTGTAGAGGTGGAACGTTCCGAAGAATGTACAAAAATTATTCGCCGCCTGGTGGTATCCTATCAGCTGCAACGAAAGCAATTCAAAAGTCAATTTCGCAGTCCATTACCACATATGTATTTTATTGTCTAATAGTTTTCGACATTGACACAAAATGCGATATGACCAAAACTCACCCGCTTATTCAATTCTAGTCCCAAAATTAAATATTTTATTCCTAACTAAATATAATCACTAACTAGATCACCGTAAAATACCCTCAACGGTATGAACTTAAGGATATTTTGCTGGGTCGAAGTATAAGCACGTTTCCGTATAGATTACTCCCACAGAAACTTATGAACTAACTTGGCCACTCGATTTAACAAAAAATGCTAACACGATTTTAAATCTATTACCACGCCCACTTATATCAGAACATATTCGTTTCCAAGACGAAATGAAAGAAAATTACTTCCAATACGTAAACATTAATCATTCAAACTAATACAGAACGGCGAATTAAAATTAAAGACGTCGCGTCAATTTAGTTAGCTGACTAATACTTCAGAAGGCGGTATGTAGCAACGCGAGAAACGATATATATATGCATGAACTAAAGAGAGATCGTAATATGTTAATAGCACGTGAGCATATGTAATTTAGAGCTAGCTTTTATTTTTCTAAAGCCCATAAATACTTATGTAAAATATCTGTACGTACTTACTTGTACGACACATGACTGATAGACGTAAATGCGGAATTGACTGTCTAAAGTGTAAATACTTGTAAATTAATCATAGTAATCGCTTAATCTCGTATTTGTACATTATAAAAATGTAGACAGTTTATCACGATACATAAGTGACAGCTAGAATTAGATGATAAACATACTGGCTTTGCCGGCTAATGCGTTCATATCCTAAAACGGATTGCCGGTTGAAAGATACTAAATTACTTTATCGATATTTCGACTTCATACGATCTGTATGGGTGTATACGTGCGGTGCAGTAACCCACCTCAAAATCGATTCGATTTATTGCAAAATGCTTTTGAAATCTTGTACGAAAGGACGTATATGATAAATGAGTAAATTAATTCAATAACAAAACGGCCTTTAGAGAAAGAATTGAAGCAATAAATCTTCACTTCCAAAATTAAGTTTTTATCCAGTCAAAATTAATGTGCACTATCGCACAAGCAGGCGCTTAATAACACACGACCTACTTTTATGAAACGTATTTTATGTGTAATTTCATTTATATTCAAGTATGCATTCAATCAGAATGCACAATTAATTTACTCAAATGCAAATAGGCATCTAATGGTCTTAAATATTAATGTTTTACGTCCGTCGCTGTTTGTTGTTACTAGTCGCAGCCGGTAATTATGCATGTCCATCAAATGTAACGTATACATGTGTATATGTATATGCATACTGGTGTTAACAACGTAGCACGCACCACACGTTTCACTAAATGTGAAAGATCAAGGTTTATTACAAATTAATTATATGGTATGACAAGCATAAATTTAATATTGGGAAATGCTTAACATATAGACAGATGATTGACAATTACGGAGAACTAAGTAGTTGAGATTAATTTCTCGTATTTTTTACAATCACTCTTATCTTGGTCTTTGTTCTCAACTTAAGATTTTAAAATTGTAATGTTTCGTAACTTACTTTGGATGAAACAGTAAGCTCACAACTAGTGCCGAATAGTATGTTTATTCTACTCTAACGTAGTGTCATTAGCAATTAATGAAAGTACTTAGCCTCTTCGTAATACGTTCGCCTTCCTTTTGAAAACGAATGGAATTCATTATTCTAATCGATTCAAAATTTTGGAGTAGTTACTTCTCGGAAATGACTGACGCGGATTCTAATTAAAATTCGTTTTTTTTTTTTGCATCTGAAATCCTAATAATCATTTTATAAATTATAATTTGATATCGTGCCATAAACTCCAAAAATAGGTTTTATAATTTTGTGATTAATGTAGTTGAATAACCGGATCCTTTTTTCACAATAGGACTTTACATGAAATAGATAACTTCTCCTGAAATCGAACGATATCTTATCAGGATATGCACAGATACACATTTTGGGAAGTACTTAGAGGAATGCCACGCAATCCAAAAGCTGTCTAGCTTTTCGAGTAACGGAAATTTGGGGTAACGTGAGCACTAATTTCTACAACACAAGGAGCCGTTTAACATGAACAAACCCACTAATATGAACACATCATTCTACAGCCAAACGTTGGGAAAAAAAGATTTAGATTTCAATGGTCAACAAGATGAGGATGATTTACTTCAAAAAACTTTCTGCTCTACCCAGTGAACAACATGCGTTTTGGCAGTACTAAAAGATATGGCAACTGAAAGTTGTAGTCTCAGCAACGTGTTTTCAGCTTCTTTTCTAAGAAGGGCATTGGCCGCTCAGGTGAGAGTGATTTTGTTATTTGTACCCCAAAAAAAATTGTATCGATCTGTCTCTAATACATCGTTGAAGAGTATCCTAACATCATTGATAGCAAATATTTCTGCCTGAAAACTATTGCATATCAGATTACTGTGTACATTTAGAGGCTAACGTCAGCCTTAGCCAGGGAGTCGCAATTGCTATTCCAACAGCTCCTATCGAGTTAGCATACATCAAAGTTATTCTTCAACGATAAAAAGGTGCACACGTCCGAAGCTACAGACAGAACCTAAAGGATCTTGTCAAGAATTTCTATCCGAGTGTAGACCATGCTCTGTGGCAACTGTACCACGGTATCTTTAAGAAGTTGTCCTGGCTTCCCTTTCCAGAAGTATTAGGAGGGCCATAGCACCCATGAGAATTTAAAGTCTTGGTGTAGTTCCCAACGCATCGTTTAGGGAACATTCCCTACGTCTTACCACAAAGCCTCCGACATGTTCAAAGAAACATTTTGGCTTTACGAATTAGTTGGAAGGGTCCAAAACGTTTTACCTCCGTAGATAAATATAATTGCTTACCCTGAAGGGTTGAAAGGATCAGCTCATCCAGTGTTATTCTCCTTGTGAATGGAAATGACCGCGGTTTTGTGGTGTTAATTGTAAGATCTTCCCGCTTGCGGCAACCGTGAATAACGCTGAGCACCTACTGTAGGATAGTTAGTAATCCTTGAGTCTCACGATCGCTATCAGGCAGCCTGCAAGAAGCAACCATAGCAGAAGGAAAAATACCTGAGTATTATCGTGAATTGAGTTTGGAATCAATCTAGTACCAAGCAAATTGCGGACCCATTCCACTACAGTCGGTTCAGTTTCCATATCAGCACTATTCTAGTAGTATAATTATGTTTTCCGATAGTGAATTTTGGTTTGCGCATTAAAAGTGGTTGACTGGGCTTCTTCCATTTCTCTTGGAACGGAATAGGTCGTACCCTCGTATGTAAAACAGAGACTTCAAACGAAACTTGGCTAACATCGGCACTTGGCACTGCTTCGGCTCGCAAACTTGAAACCACATGTAACTAAAAATGAAAAACTTAATTTCAATGTAAGTAAACAACCCAGATCAATTGCAAATACAGACAAAATATTTCCACTTAGCCCTAGTGGCGTAGTAATTATTTAGCAGGTCCTCCACGCCACCCTTCACTACTATGTCATTCTTTCTGCACATGCAAATACCTACGGCATACATCCTTCACGTCAAGTCGTATACAAAGTCAAATAACTGTATTCTAATCGGCTGTCTAATCGAGAATGTTGCAATTGAAAATATAAGTTGAGGCTTCAAATTCAAGTACTATTAGAAGTTTGGAAAAGTTTGAAGGCATGCGGAAAATGTAGATACACGTCAAGAATACGAGACTGTGGAAAATTAAAATTTAATACTTGGTTGGTTATATATAAAGCAACAAATTATTTTAAGTAATTTTCTTATAAATCCTCTTGTGCCGTTAAATTCGTACATTAAAGTATTGTACTTGCCAGAAATTGGCCAACATTTTTCGCGACAATGAAGAAAATTTTGCTTCTGTCATTAGAGACTCAATAAAGTTGTGTAACCTCATTAAAGACTAAACACTCAATTTGCTTCAAGTACTGTTTCAATTCCATTTGTTGATTTATCTAAAAATATTCTAATTTTCTTCTTACGTGTAGTTATATATCTTTCTTCTTAATTTTCAAATATCTACAGCACCTTAAAGAGCACACGTTCAATTATTTCCAGAAAGATAAAAACCTTGACCTTGAATTCGACATAGAGCGGAGTCCTTCAACGTGTCTCTGTGTTGAGGCATGCATGTCAGCAGCACACCATTCACAACGGTCCGTCGTTGCATGCATGGTTGACGTTTCCAATGGAACAATATTTATCGGGTGGAGTAGCGACATTGTAAATCATAGGGTTGGATATGCGGACCCCGTAATTTCATGCCTTTCTTAGTTGCGGCCAGCCACATCCTTGTCGTGACGAGCCCCATGGCATCAACGGCGGCGTGTTCTAGCATTGTTCTTATAATACGCTTCCATACCATTTACCACGCGGGAAAACTATATTTAGAAGTAATGAGGTGTGTTTTTTTCCTTTCTAATTCATCTCCCTTAAGATATCATTATTGTTCGGTACGATGGTGGGAAAAAGTACTTTAACGACTGGGTCTTACACTAAACTAGAGGGTATATTTAATTTAACCGCCAAAATTCGTGCATTTGGTAGTTCTTTTAAGTACTTAAATTCAATAAACATATTCAAGTCAAAGTGAACAACGTAAAGAACATATAGGTGTAGAACATATAGGGCTGTTATAAACATCCATGCAGTAGGTTCTGCAGGCAACTGATATAAACAGTGAAACTTGCAAGAAGTCTCAATTTCATCTTTCAATTAAATTTATTGAAAATGTAGAGTAAACCATTTTCAAATATTGTCTAGTTCTTCTTTGCTTTTGTAACAATACGAACAAAATTTTAAGTAAAAATTATTCCCCTTTCAATTCTATTTGCAATGATTTTCACTCTGTTATATTTAAATAAAGACATTATTATTATCAGCATTATCATTACTTTCTCAGGGAAAATAAAAATATCAAATTAAGATAGATGGAATCTTGCTACTATTATTAAAGTTAAACTCAAAATAAGTAAAATTTTAGTGAAAATTTCCAATTACCATTGTTTTCGCTTGCTTAATTCAACGTCTACTATTCAATTAAATAAGCTAACTAGAATAGCTTAATGTTCTTAATTTAAATACCGAAAAAGCTGCCGAATCTACAGCGACACAGGTAAATTTTCAAGGACGGTAAAATAAAATGGTTTCCGTTCTAATTTCCTAGAAATTAATACAAACACTGACTATTTAATAACTATTCATTTTTTTCTGAAAAAAAGGCAAACAGTTTAACTTAAACATCAATACCATTATGTAAACCAGTTTTGAGATTTTTATTAGCAACATAAGATACTCTTTATTGCTGTAAATACATATGGAAAATGTTGTATGGAGTGTGCCATACGCCTAGCCCAAACACTAACATATTCAACTAAAAAAATTTCAATTTTTCTTAGATAGCAGTCCCTATTTTTAATTATTTTATATTCTACTTGAAAAAATTCGAGTAAAATATATTTCGTTTTCTTTACACAAATTACTATCAATAAACAACCAGAATTGACAATGAACACTGCATTCTAAAGTAATCTGGATAGATGAAACATTTTCAAGAGAATTATTATAATAATTATAAAAACAAACATTATTGGGCCACCGCTAGTCCACATTTAACAAGACCTCAAAATTCCAACAAAAGGTTAGCTTTAATGTATTTGTGCCATAAAAGACAATAAACTACCGTATCAAATTAGTGACGAAAGTTCAAACGGCTTGTACTTAAAATTTATTATAAACTATCGTAATGCAGTTTGTCAATGCTCTAAATGTGGACGAAATGTGAGTATGCTGGTACTGATTAGATGAAGCTCCAACACATTGTACATACGAACTACGAATCAATTAACGTAAATATTTGACAGTCGACGTATGAGGAAGTCTCCTTACCTAACACCTCTTGACTTGTTTGGGCTCGTATAAAAATAGCGGTGTACGATAGTTCTATCTATGCTTAGGAAATCTTAAACTGGCGAGCAAAGAAACCTTTTGCCAGTTTTCGCAGAGCAAAAATCGAAAGGGATATACCATAAAATTCAATGAACCATTGTTGTGTTTGCAGTTAGACAGAGGGTGTTTTGAACATCTATAATATAGTTTTTTAATTTATATAATTATATAATATTTCACATTTTGCATCCGTTTCTCAATTTTTTACTAAACAACAGAACGTAGATAAGATCTATATTGGGTACAAAATCAGGAAATTAATTATTAAATTAACTCGGAAACGAGCGAATTTAGGTATAGACCAAAATATACTTTGCTCGCCTTTTGAAAATTGAAATTTCTGTAGTCTTTGGACTGAATTTTTGGAATACTCTGCACAACAATTGTACATAATCAATAAAAATTTCAGAATTGGTTTACATGGACAATATTGAACAGAAAATATTAACGATTAAGCTAAAATCTGCGTTCTTTTAATTTTCCACAAGAAGGTCAATATCTCTGAAATGGTACATCCTACATTTATGATATTGAATATCGTTGAACTTGTCCTTGAAAGGTGTATGTAGAGGAGATAGTGTTTCATTTGAAATAAAAACGTTGATATCAGTCTCCGGTTTAATCAAATGTACCATGGAGTTGAAAATATTTTTAGGGAATACATCATTAGCTATAGTATCATCCAACAAAGTTTCAAAAAGATGCTTTAATTATTTTCAGAAATACTTTAAATAGGTCATCGCTATGACGTTAGCATGTTTCTTTACCCGATGTTTCCACCTGGTTGGTGCAGATGAGATGTCTTGTAATCTGAATCGAATTCCAACTTGTTTTACGATTGCAATTATGATGCTCCTCAGGTTAACGAATTTGTGAAAAGTATTTTTGTCGTACTATAAAGAGGTATGAAATAAAGTTCATATAAGCGGTTAACCATTACTGATACCAACAGGTGCAATGATGATGAAAGCTCACAAACATTGCGTTTTGCCTAATACTTTCTCTCTCAATCTTAGAGCTTTGAGAGTAGCATTCTAAAATAGGTTGCCAAATAGCTTTGGACGCGATGAGTACCGAATTATAATTTTATGCTACTAAAAATTGCAAAAATTCTCAATTTCGATCAAATGCAAAAGAAATAATGTAGTTTCTAATAGGCATTTGTCAGCATATTGAAAACCCCGAGGTTGTTGCATTGTACATAAATACAATACAAAGGTATAATTACATTTAATGTTAAAATAAACCGATTTATCATTATTTAAAAATAGCTTCGGAGTAACTATTTACAGATTGCGATTGTGTAAGGTATTGTTCGCATACTTTCTGTGTAACTGTCATAGTTTATATCTACGTCGTTAATCACTCAATCCATCAATTTTAAGTGCAGATTGCAATCGAGTAATTATGTCAATGAGTAGCTACGCCGTATACTCATCAATTTTTCTATCGTACTTTATCCGGTGCAATCGCGACCTATTAAGAGACCATATGCGCGTAAAATCGTTGATTCTTATGCGATTGCGTTTGTTCTTTTTGTGAAAAACAAACCGAAGCCATTAAACCGACCACGATTTACGTTTTCAATTCATCATCTGTTAAGTACTGTTTAATCGGTGACCGGTATAAAAACAAGCCACTAGATGCTATCGGAATTTTGAAGCATTAAAACTGACATGGAAGAATTGTATTTATAATTATTACACGCTATAAATAAAAATTGATCGTTGTGTTTTGCTATTAGGTGGAATTTTTAGGCTTACTAAGTAATCCTTCAATCCACTTTGGAAATATTATAAATTATTTTCAAAAATGTACTAATTTTATCTCAGGATAACGGGAATACAGCTTTCTGCTTCTAGAACTCTCTACCGTACGCGTACCTATTTATATCTGGGAACGTTAAAAATATCATTTGTAAGTTATTTTGATGTAGTAATTAGTTGCTGATGGTATCTTTGATTGCATATGTCACAGTGACGTTGATCAATTATCTGCATAACATCTTCTATCTTATTTACTGATACAAGCAGCCCGGCATTCAGTGAATGATTGATATTTTGAAATAAGCGACCAATTTATTTGAAAATTAGATAATTGCGTTTACGTGACACACATAAGTGTACGCATTGATGTTGTACAATTTTTGGAAATCATGTTTGGTTTCCATTTTGAGATAGTTCAACATCGTTACTCTACAAATTGAACGCATTATACCTGCATCAATACTAAGAGGAGCTGCTTATTTTTTCACTAATCTTGGCAGAAACATATAACTAGTGTAATGTTACAAATTAACATCAACGAGCTTAGCTGTTACCAGTGCCATATTTACACATTTCCTCTTGGTATTTCACATTGACCGCCTATATGGTATAAGGGTCTATCTGTTGGTAGAACGTCCGATCCATATAAAAAGATTCCTGTCTTTAACGGAATATTTAAGGGGCGTAAAAATAATAAAATGAATATAAGTCCAGCCAACGACAATCGTGGGGAAGACTTATTCTAACTACTTTTATCTGTTATTCTCCTTTCATTAAATTAATGTTAGAAATTTCTACAGCAAGTTCCAATTGCGATGGATCAAGTAGTCATGGCACATCTAACACTTCACGCAGTCTTTTCTGACATTAATTCTTTTTTTGGTTTTCTCTTGTCCTACTTTGTTTAACATGTTTTGACACTTCGATTATGCCTACAGTGCGACAACGTAGAAATTGCTGGCAGTTGGGCGCGTTCGACGGAGGTCGAATTGTTAGTTTTCGAGAAAGTGATTTTTTTGTCCAGAGCAATTACAAATCGCCTTTCATCCGCAGTCATGGACTAGGGAGAATCAAGGAAACCGCCGAAGACAGTCTTAATACCACCTTCGCCTAGTGGCACTAAGAAACCAATTCTCCAGTACCGGGTAAATTGTTGATTTATAGTTAGGTAATAAAGATCGTCCTGTGACCCTTCGAGCCACTTATCGCCGAATCAGGGTTTTCGCTTGCAATCCTATCGACCTCATCTTATTGCGATTCAACACTGGGAGCGGTATAGGGTGGTGCTGAGTGATGAGTCTCGATTCTGTATAGGGATGCATGACGGCCGCATAAGGGGTGCGATATTCAATTTTCTGTTGAAATGGGTGTACACCGACCCGTGGGAATTATGGTATGGAGTTCATCCGAAGCACCATGAACATTCAGAGCTACGTCGATGAAGTGGTACGACTCCATATCTTCAGCAGTTCGAAGATGCACTTTTGCAGCAGAATAATACCCATCGCAACGTTGCGGCAACTTCTCTAAATCTGTTCGAAAAGGCCCATGTCAATATCTTGCCACGGTCACCGAGATATCCCGACCTTTCACCAATCGAACACGTGTGGGGCATGGGAAGAAAACTGAGGGGCTTAGTGAATACCTTGCAAACATTGAAAGTTCTCCAGCATGAATTGCGGGTTGTTTGGGGCACCGTGCGCCAAGAGCACATCGATCGCCGACATGGAATTAATTCTTCGAAGAAGGACGAATTGTGAAAAATAAGATTAAATTGTGTTAATATTTTGTTCTTTTTCTTTGAAATTATGATCAATTATTACTGTTGTCATAGTTATACGTTCCAGCCAGGTTTGGTTGAAAAATTCGCAGCCTTTCTTGGTGTTGCAATTTCCATGTCATGTAGTACACCGGCTGCAATTAAAAATGCATCACCCTCAAATTGTTGGAGTATTTCCTTAAAATGTTGTAAATGTATTTCTGAAGGTCAACTCCAGCGTTTGTTTATCATAATGCATTGATCTAGTTTGCTTTTCAGCATTTACAATAGCTGGATGTTTCGCACGTGTTATAGTCCGATAGTTACAATTCAAATGAGTAAAATGCGGGCAATATGTTTCACGCAATCGTGAGTGATGCCTCGCAGAGAACGTGGGCGGATTGTTGGGCTAACTGGGCTAATCGTAATCATCCGACTGTATTGTGGTGTTGGAACCTGTGGATTGCAAGTCAAGGTAGAGCACGTAAAGCAGGTTCAGGCGCACCCGCAAGGACCATCTTTTGTTAAGTTGTCTTTTGTTTACATCTTTGTAGGTAGTACAAGCATTTCTGATATTAGTAAACATTATTTTGCAAAACATTTTTGGTGGCGCGTTTTTAATTGCGACCACTATATATTAAAAAAAAATCTTGTTTACTCACTTACTTATTCTTTGCTTTTGATTTTATTTTTGACCTTCAAGTATTTCTTCTATGGTTTATTTTGTTGAATACCTATATGCTTCTCTGTGCCATCTATTTCGCAATGTCACAAGGCACTATCATCTTCTCTGTGGTTATTGTATCTTGTTTTTTTATGTTGAACATTTCTTTAATAATCCCTTTATGGTAATCGGTTTCAGCTTTAAAGTAAAAAAAAGTTATAATGATGTGATAAGGCAGTTGCATTAATGTTATTTTCATTACAATCTTTGAAATCAATTTTGAAAAATTACGTATATTATATTCACGTGTTCAACTCCTTGTTTCATTTGTGAAAAAATTATTCAAAACAATGTATGAAAGCATTTAAAATTATATTTTTATTATAAATTATATATTGAAATAATTTCTAATCCTTCACATATGAAAGAAATATTTCATATTCTAACAACCCATTTTTATCAAAATTACATCAACATATAATTGGGAAGAATTGGCAAGTGACCAGTATTTAAGTGAACGCGCGGTTATATGTCTTGGTGCCTTTGACATATTTATCATACATTTTGTTTGTTTAATTATTCATCCGTGTCTTAAAATTATATTCACAGATATTATATTCTGCTAGCGTGTAATATATTTTTATCAAAACGATAAAAATGTTCTTGAAACATTAATCCATCATCGGGGTCGTTAGAATAGGCGAAAACCGCGTTTTAGTCGCGCCACTTGTATGCTAGAATTTAGAAGTTGATACGTACAGTAGCGTAGCTACCATGGTACTTTAAGTTTTGCTTCGAAGAACCCTTTAACACTAAACTGTATACGCAATTCTATCAATACTTCTATATGAAAGACGATACATTAGATTCTGAATTCTGAAAATTTGCCAGTATACTAAGCCCGACATGTGCTATTGAACTAAAATATTTTTAATAATCTGACACTTCCTGTTATATCGGAAAATGGTTGTTAACTTTGTTATTTTAAGTAGAACATCCTATATATTATTACATTTTTGAATTGCTAATTCAATTTTTAAGGTTTGTTTGATGCAACAACTATGTCACTATTTCCAACCATATTTGAAATATTTGGATTTTTTGACAGAGTGACAAACGCCTCTGATCTTTTGTAACTGCGAAAGTGTTTAACTTGGAAAATTAAAATTTTTCAGAACTGTCTGTCAAAAATTTTCAAAAAAGCTAAATATTTCAAATACATAGTTGTTATATCAAATAAATCTTAAAATTGAATTAGACTTCCAAAAATGTAATTACATATAGGCTATTCCACTTAATAACAAAGTTGACACGCATTCGCTGTATAACGGCAAGTGTCACATTGCTCAAATAATTTTACTTCAATAATGCATATCGGCCTTAGTATACTGCCAAGTTTTCAGAATTTTCCAATGTATGCTCTTTCGATCGATGCAGTTCCCGGAGAGACAGCCTGTATAGTTTCTAAAATGAAATGGTTTCTCACATTTTTTTCGGGAACTTATGTTTAATTACATTAAAGAAGTGATATATTAACATTTACTGTGAGTAAGGGTTTTTTTAACCCAATAAAAATCTCAAGTATCGAAATTTAATAAAGTGCTAAATATCAGAAGTTATAAAAGCACCAACTTGGTGCTCTAGGGTTTGCTTCGTAGTTGGTCTTTTTATTATAAAGACAGTGAAAACGAATATTTAATACCAACAGTGATCCCTTTTATAAACTTTGAAAGGGTATATGACGCAATTTGTAGAAAGAAGTGTGATTCAAGTAAACGATTATAGGAATAAATTTATGAAAATAGAACAATAATATAAAAGAATATGTTTCCCTGTTGCCCAAAATCGCGGACAACGTTGAAGAAAAGAAAGGGATCAAGTACAGAGTACTGTTTAGGACTGATAGACCACCTACTACGATCACCAAACCTAACCAGAACGTCAACACTAAGGCTATATGAGGACCTACTCTTCTATACAGTCCTGAGACCTGGATCCTGAAGTAGAAGTGCAAAGGGAATATATCAAAATAGTACTTTGGAGGGAAGCAGAAGGAAGAAGAAAAATCAAGAAGATAGGCAAAGAAATTGACTTCATTGAGAGGGAAGAAAATAAGAAATTTCACGGAGAAAACTTGAATATACAAAGAAGAAAAGAGAGAAGATAGATACAAGAGAATTTGCTATACGGGAATATATGGCGGGAAAGTCAATTTGAAGAAAGAGGAATTATGGAAGTTAATGAAAAGGCTCAAGGCAAACAAAATATGCATCAGAGTTATACCAAAATTAAAATTTTCACTTGTTTTCGAGTTAATATGTCTTGAATGAAATAAAAGTATCTTTGCATTGACTACCCACGCAAAACAAAAGGTCCTACATTAAATGTTTTTTTTCGCTTCTTATCACATATGACGTATCGGCTCCCTGAATCAATCCTTTTGGTGCTCGAAGTCATAATTTTGTTGTTCTGATATGTGCATGTCATTTATTTAACGTTTATTTCCGAGTTTGTACATTTTGTTAGAAAATGTCATACAGTTATTCAAATTTAAAATATGCTAATATGGTATTCGGTTATAGTTTTTGTAATGGGAACGCTGCAGCTGCTGTTGAAAAATATCGTCAATGGTTTCCACATCAGAGAAATCCTGATAGATTATCTAACAGAGTTTTCAACGAACTATGCAGGGCCGGAATGCTTCCCAATGTTAACATAACATCTAAATGAGCTACTCAACAAGGTTTGGAGGTCAATTACGTTATTTTTGAAAATTGAACTCTATGGCTAAAAAAGTACGAAATGTACGAAATCTTGATCTATTTGTAATTTGGTTGTAACATGAAGACAAATGAAAGTCGAGTAAGAAAATATGAGTCTTTTTTTAAATTGTTTTCACGAACACAATACACTCCTGGAGTTTGCTTCCCAGTCCTTTCTGTTTATTTTTACTGTTGTACTGATATTGGTCTGGCATCTTATGTATTTGAAGAGATTTCCATTATCGTTATTACTTGTTTTCAATCGACGCATTTGTCCATTGATCCAGTTTGACTTCTTCCTTCTATAAAGTTTATTTCTCTTGTTTTATTTTTTTATATTCGGTCATAACTGGTTTTATTCGTAGCTAGTTGTTTCTTGTCTAGATTTTTGTCCTCTTTTGTTTCGACATCCTTCATCAAATCATTCTTTTGTTTTTTCCAGTTTTCTCAGTCCTATTACTTTTTCTGCTTCTTTAGTTATGTAGGTTTTATACTTTGCCATTCCACTTCTATATCTTTAGGTTGCTCTAAGTTATATTCTAGATCTTTAGAAAATTTTTTCTTTGTTTCTCCTTCATTTAATTTTTTAATGTTCCAACTCCTTTTCCCCTTTATTTCTTGTTGCTTTCATTTTCCTTTTCTAGTATCGTGTATTTATTTTTGTCCATTCTTTTGAAGTTAGCATGTGTCTACCACTACTATGTTCCTTTTTTTCTTTCGCATTGTCTTTGTTTGTTTGTAGTGCATCACGTACGCTTCTCGTTGGTAATAGTGAGGTCTCTATCAGTAACTCCTGTCCCGTTAAGCGCTCTTAATTTTTTGATTGTTCCAACTTTTCATTGATCTTGTTCCGTTGCCATACTTCTAAGTCTATATCCAATTTCCTGAACTCAATTTTAAGATATACCACTCTGTATTTTCTTCTATTGCTCTTTCTCGGATTATCTTTTGCATTTGCATTTTTCTTTGGATTATATCATGGTCTTTTTGGTTGTTGTAATCACCGGTAATACATTGCAACATGAGTAATTTGACCACGTCATTACAGCAGTAAAAGCAATACCCCGGAAACAACTTGTATTTGGCCATGTTAGTTTAAATACGCTTAATATGATTCTTCCGTCATGTAACGAACGTTTACATATTTAGCCAATTTTATCATGTTTTTCTACGTAACAAAGGCAGAAATTCTTCAAGCGGATAAAAATTGTTAATTGCGAATTATATTCATACACTGACAAGGAAAACTTGCAGTATGATAGTATTAATTATACAAAAACCTACATTAAAGCGTCAGGGAAAGCATTAACTCACAATCGTTATTACCTCCGCCACTGACATACGCTGTAAAAAAGTGTACACATGTTTATGAAGTCTTCTTTCCCTTTAGACTTCGTCTTTATCGTAAATATTTTAGCGGTAGTTATAATTAAGGAAGAATTATAGTATAAATGTGAAAACGTTAACAGGATTGCGTACACACGGCGTTACTTTTTATGTTTTATTGTATCGTCACGTTTTCATCATCAGCGCGTCATCTTAGGCTTCCACGATAAATAACGCTAATGAAGACATTTAAAAGAGCGAACGATGTTTTATTTTTATCTGGAAGTTATGGTCGCACGTTAATTACAAAAGGATGTGTTACAAGATATATAGGTATATAAAATGTGAGGAGATATTCCGTAATAGAATTTTATGATCTGTGAAAAGAAATGGCAATGCTGCATTATTTTTCAACTTAATTATTATTTCTTCTTCAAAATTAAATCCAGGTCAACATTTAATTGGGGAAGTAATTAATTTTGAATTGCATGATTTTATAGGATATCTACATTCAAGTCTTCTAGAAGTATTTCGTACGTCAATTTTTGGCGGATGCACAGATAAAATTGGTAATATGCTGACATTTCTTGACATTTAAGCAGGAAAGAATTAATCTTAAATTTACAAGTTTAACAAAAATTCAGTCAAAGCTCCTCAAATTAATTTTTTTTCCGTAGAATTTCTATAGTCTACTCAGAGGTTTTCCAAGGTTTTTTTTTAATTTACAGATTTCGTTCCTTCCTGCTATGTCAACTAATTTTCTTCTAGAATATAATTCTTCTCTCGTCTTCAGAGCTTCTGCAAATAGACTCTTTGTCTTAGTATCATCAAATCCCCACCAGTTTGGTGCCTCGTTTCTTGCCTATTAACTTCGTAGTTTACTTCTCTCAGTTGATCCTCAGTAGATCTACTAAGCTGCCGTTTTTTCTTGGGTATTCTCTCCTTCTTTTTCTAACTTTCAAGATCCTTATAGTGCTTCTGTTCATTTTCTCTTGATTTTTCTACTATGTATGGTTCGTAAAATAATGTTCCCAATGCGTTGTTGGCATATTCTTTACTATTCACTAGCTTAAAGGATCCACCAGACCGACGTGAAACTTGCATTGCGAACTTGTCACAGCCGAAAATCCGCCAGCAGCGGGACAGCGAAATTGTCTGGAGGAACTACCTTCTTGGTGATTAAAATAGCTTGTATTTTACACAATTCTTTAGGAATGGAAGAAATTGGTGATGACATAACAATCTGTCAAGCAACTTCACTTCTATTGCTGGTAGGCCAAAATATATCAGAGTAGTATATTAACTCTCAACACATTTGGATCATGATGGTTAAAATCATCTTTATTTCTCGAAGGAGTACCACGATTGTATAGTAATTTTGATGTAGTGGATTTATATATAGCAGTTGCCAAGGTGTTTTTACCAAATTTAACAGGAATTCTTGTTACTGAAGAGGACACCATTTAAAAATATTGCAGTATATAAGGAATAAGGCATTAAATTAATTAATTAGTAGTTACTACCATATGTCTAAGAAGAAATCATGAAGGAACTTTAACACGTGTTCGATAAATGATATTGAAATCGTTAGAATTGAGAGCGGCACCATTTTTTAATATAAATTGTGGGTCAACCATTATAGTAGCAATAATCCATTTTCGTTGCGTGTGGACATAAAAAATAAAGGAGCCAACCTGTAACACATATGCTTACATATTAAAAGACATATCTTTCCTCCATCAACACGTTTTAATAAAAATTTGGAAAAAGCTCCCATAAAAAGCGTAATTTATGTACATCCACGGCGATAAATTACGATCAGAATGTTTTAAACATTCCTTCATTACCGACGAAACACTCGTAAATTCGTGTATCTTTACGAGCGATTTAATTAATACATCCTCTTCAACGCCATCAGGCCAGTGTTAAACAGACTATCAAAAATATATTATCACACACACACAAACACGTAAGCTTGCATACGTTCTAACACGCGGGAATTGTTCATTCGTGTTTGTGTATGGACGTTGTTTGTAAGCGTATTGATATACTGTTATAGTCATTAAATCAATATGGAAACCTACATTGGGCGAGGGAAACGGTCTTCATGCACAGGAACTCCTACATTTGACGCGACGCTTTTTTTCAAACTTTCTGAGAAAAGCGTACGTACACCGCTCGTAAAATGGAAATTAATCGGTGAGTTTTGAAAGATTAATAAAAGTCGTGATAATTTATTGAGACGGATGCGTAAATCATACGGATAGTAAAATTTTATGGGCGTACGCAGGATGCTTAGCTCCCCTAGCGGAATGTATAGATGAAAAACGCTTGATTTGGACATCATGCAGTGCCATTCTAAGCGCGTGTTTGAAATATACGTGACAGTGGTCATTCACAAAATATATTGCTGCAATTAGAATAACGTTAAGATGGTCACTAATCACTACTGTAATCTATCGAGCGAACGATGATTAACTACTACTACGCCGCTATCCAACGGTTATCCATTTAATTAAGATGAAATTAAAATTTGGGACATACATACAGCGTCTTCCAAGCTTCTAGAGTTGTAAAACTGTGTCTATTGTCTAAATAGTAAAGTTCTGTGATGACATGTAGAATATCTTCCTTTTAAAGAATTTTGCTTTCCGGGTTGAAACCGCATCGTAATTGCATGAGTCTGTCGACGTTTCGCTTTTACTGACATGGAGCTTCTTCTGGGCTACTGTATGCGAGATTCTCACAACACCGATACAACAAGAAGCATGCAACTGAGAGCGAAACGTCGGCAGAGCATCTAAATTGATGAATCAAAATTTATCAATTCTAGAATAAAAAAAAACCGAGCACTATTGGATAGTACAAAACCCTAGGCAGAATAGGACAATGGTAACATATCCTTTTTGGATTAAATGTTTGAATGGGTATTTTGGAAAATCGTCTTATAGGACCAGTTAAGTATGCATTGGATTGGAAATAATTGTGTTGTTATATGTGCGGCGAGGCCACCTAACTTGAGTTCTCTGGATTACTTGTTGTAGGAAGTTGTTAAAAATAAAACTTATAGAGTGGATGTTACACAAATCACTGTAACTTCGAGGTAGATATGATTATTCAAACAGCAGTTCGAAATGCTGGAAAGCACGCGTAATTGTTCATCAATGAAAATTGCCAGGTATATTTGAACTACTGCAACTCTTGGTTTATTGTTTTGTTTCTATTATTATAACTGTTATTGTTGTTTGCATGGATTGTTACAAATAAGGTGTAAAATAAAAAACATTGCAAACCTTTAATTCGCTTAACGTCATAACCTGTCTTAGTCCTGCAGACCTAAGGATTAATCAAATGGCATTGGTACAAAAAATTCCCTTAACGTCTATGTGCTTTTAATGATGAGATATTGAAGTTCGCGGGGTGGTGAATGGCAGAATCATTTGTTACAAGATGATACCTAATTGATCCAAAAAGAACTTTTTTTACCACACTCTTGAATACATTTCTGCAAATGAATATGAACCTTTTCAAAACGGGTGTTGTATGCGTTTGAAGACATACAATCATTTAAATATAAAGGTCTATGGATTGGTATCTCTGTGGAAAAGCAGAAAACAAACAGATATAGAAAAGATATTTGGAGAGAAGGTAAGTTTTGGAGAAAGGAATTTAGAAATTAACTTAAAGTGAGTGTTAAGTGTTATAAATTATGGAATGATATTAAAACAACGGGAAAACATTTTGAAAAGAAAAAAAAAATTGAACCAATTAACATTGAAAGAGGGACGGAAGAGAATATTGTAGAGGATTTTATTACACGAAAGAGGGATCAACTAAATAAATTTATCAAATTTGTGTGAAAATACTTGAAAATAAAAATTAGTTTCATTTATTTAATTTCGTGGATGAATTTGTTTTATGTATTCTAATTTTCATTTCACCCCTGTGCGTTGAGTGCATTTTTTAAATATTTTATACCCAAAAATTAGACAAGTGTGTGACCCAGAGAAATGTATTGATTTTTTCGCTTATGGTATTTGTGAATAGTGCATCCTATTTACGAAAAAAAAAGCGGGAAACTAAAATGGTGTCACTGTGAGCGTCGTGAAATTGAAAAAAGTCCTCTTCCAGCAGCCCATGCGGCAAAATGCGTGACCAGTGTCTAAATATCGGCGGTTATCTCGTAGAGGAAGATATAATTGATGTTCCAGCATGGTCAGAAGAGCCACGGATGAATACGTAAATTATATAAATATATAAAGTGAAGATGGTCACCATTATCAGGAGAGCGGGAAGCCCGAGGTACCACTACCAGGAATGCGAGAAGGCGCATTTCCCGCCAACGAACCGCACCCATCATCACGATAAATCACACACTTTCTTTGGTTTATTTTCATATTCATATTTGCTTCAAACTTGTTGCTTTAAATAGGTTAAATTTAAAGTGTTAATATACTTTAAAAATTAATAAAATTAATATTCATTTTATCCTATTTTTGGGGGCCCTATTCTTACAATTAATAAATCATACTTTTGCATATTTTATATTTGTTGTTATTAACTATAACATCATTCATAATTTTTCTTCATCTGTAGTAAAACACTGTTATTTTTTTAAATCAAGTCTATTATTTCTCGCATAACTATTCAGTAACTCAGCCCTACCAAGGACCCCACAACCTGAGAAACTGAGTAGCTAAATTATTCAAAAGAGCCTCAATTAATAATTAAAATAAGATTTTCAAAAGCAGCAAAGTTGTTGTAATGTTACAAAAAACAACAATGAGGTTAGCTGTCATTAGCCCCAGATTCGTTTCTCACCTTGGCATTTCACATTGTCTACCTATCGGATATGAGAGTCCATCTGTTGGTAGGAAGGCCGATCTCTAGAGAAAGATCCCTGTGTTTAGCCGAATATTTCTGGGGCGTAAAAATAAGAAAATTAATATAGAAAATTAGTATAAGTCCATCCAACGACAATCGTGGGAAAGACTTATATTAACTACTTTTATCTGTCATTCTACTTTCATCACGTTAATGTTTAAAATTTCTACAGCAAGTTCTAGTACATAGGTTAGTCGGTTTTCTTTGTCAATTAAATGTCTTTCGGTCCATTTCATCTAAATTCGCAGTGTAATTTAACGTTGTAGTGTTGCAAGTGGGCAAGAGTATTTATGGTGTTTATGTATTAGAAAGTGACAAGACTTAAGATTAGTAGTTATCTTCATTTCTACGTCTTAACACGTCGCTTTTCATCTGCCGAAAGAGTGTCTAGGGATATTCCCGGATTCACCACCCGCAATTTTCCAAGAAAAATTTAAAATTTCCTAATATTTTCCAAATTTCCACATTCTCAAAACATTACAATACATTATTTGCATAAGCACTTCAAAATAGGAAACAATCATAGTAGAGGGTTATTAAAAATTTTAAGTTATAATTTTATTATATTTTTCGCTTTCTATCCAGGCACGTATGTTCTGCCTAAGGCTTTGCGAAGATTACTATCATCTACATACCCATCGACATAAGAATTATATTATTATATAGTATATATAATGTTATCAACATTTTTTACTAAATAATGCGCTTCCTGTAAGAAATAAAAAATATTAGCAGTTGTTAAGTAGAGATAAGTTTTTACCTTAGATTGTTGCAAATATTGAAAACAAATTGATTGACATCAATACAGATCCTTTCTAAGATACACTAATCTAAGTTATTGTGTCAATTTACAATGGTTATATAATTACTGTAACTTCCAGTCGTCCTTTCAAAGTACTTTTAACAGGAAATTCAAAATATGTTATTGGGAAACGCCTTATAAGTAGTTAATTGCAGAAAAGATGATCTGTCTCATACTGACGTGATTCCCCTTGGAATTGTTAAATCAATTACTCATGCTTACCGCTATGGAAAGGGAAATAAATACAGTAACCGTTAAGCAAGAATCGGGAATAAATATTTACCAACAAATCAAAAAATACACGCTAAACCTTGCTCCTAATGCTCTAATCTCTGCAAAGAAATCCTCCTGCTTATTTCGTCAAAATATGTACAGAAAAATATTCGAATAATCAGAGTACACAGTAGTATGAGATGCCGCTTTTATCATCTTAGCTTAATGACAAGCGATAGTATTATTTATAATCCCAGTAACGAGAAATGTTCAATTTAAACCTTCCTTTACACAATATTATTGTTACATTGTCACGTTATAATTCTACTCACGAACATCAAAGCGTGCTCTAATATTTGCCGATCAATTTTTCGTTAAATATTTGACAAGTTGTGTAAATCAAAATGTAATTGATACCGTCAAATTTATGATAGAATTTCGAGCGCTGAAACGCATGTATGTTCGTATACGAAACATACGCGTAAGTCGTAACGTGGCCTGTATAGCTATGTACATCCAGCGTTTCCCATAAATATAAAATTAATTTTATCGCTTGCATGTTTGGAATCAAAATAAATATGTGCATTGCACGTCCAGCATATTAGTTTTAATTTTATATTGCCAAAATGATTGATTTGTACGCTTGAAACTTTTATTATCTACAATAAAATTGTTTCGTTTAAATATTTTTAAGGTTATATCGGTCTAGTTGATGTCATATTCTAGTAGTCACGTTTCAAACAGCCTACCAAATTAATCTGCCGATGAATAGATTAGAAACATAAATTATATCATAAATAAATAAATTCCCGGATTAGTATTATATGCTGTATATTTCCGCAATCAGTTTTCATAAGCTGCAAGGAAAATATAAAAAGAAGCTGGAGACTAAACGCATGCAGGAACTACAAGCAACAAGTAACTAACAAGGGACGATCCCAAACCCCGTAAATTCAAAAAATTATGAATCTTTGGAAACATGTAGATCACATCTAGGCGTGTACTACGCAATTTTTTCCTGCAGAGAAATGTGAAATAAATAACCGTAAGGTTGACGTACTTTTGTACTTAAACCGTATAATAAGCGGAACCAAAACAGCGTTCGACATGTAGATGGCGCATCAGGAGCTTGTTCAGTTTCTCTTGAGCTAGCGTAGTGGTACTATCGATGGGGTTTAATATAGCAATTCCAGATAGACGAGTGCCGTGAATCATATGTGCGTTTATGTAAGTTGCTTCAAAAATAATAAAAAA
This sequence comes from Oryctes borbonicus, assembly GCA_902654985.2. Classification (NCBI taxonomy): domain Eukaryota; kingdom Metazoa; phylum Arthropoda; class Insecta; order Coleoptera; family Scarabaeidae; genus Oryctes; species Oryctes borbonicus. The sequence goes on along the minus strand of LR736872.1, from coordinate 8,113,431 downwards.
TATAAGAATATAAGTTTTTTCAAATTTCCTTTGAAAGATGGGAATAGAGCGAAAGAGTGCATGCGAAATTGCGGCAATATTAATATTGTAATGATGGACATCGATAAGCTAAAGGACAAATTAATCTGCGAGAAACTTTTTAAGCCAGCAGTTCTTAAGAAATATTAAAATATGCTGCAATCAAGTTTTTGGTAACCTATTTTTGTTGCTTTGCAAAGGAGAAGGCGCCAAGGAGAAAGCGCCAAATTGCTTCCTATGTCACCAGGTTGATCAAAAGAGCTTGCTTGCCAGGCGACGTAACCATAACAGTTGCTAACAAATTAAGTTTCAACTCAAAAAGCGTATAGACGACCATACTAAAGTTTTACCAAGCCCAGGTGTTCCAATCCCCGGTGGCCGCAGTTTTACTTTCTTATCCGAGAAGAAGAACCGTCGCGGCCGGATCTGAGCCCGTATGACAAGTCTGTTAACTGTTCCACCGCCGAGACGGTCTACTATCCCTTATTTTGACATGTTTCCTAAATCGTTTTTATTTTTACACATTATACAACTTTCTTCGAATTATTAGCAATTATAGGTTCGTTTATATAAATTTATCAATTTTGGTGCACAAGAAATAGGCAAACTTCTTGGGTTATTTATGTCACCTTTGGGATGACTTTCGTACAAACCATGCACAATTGCTAATACTCAGTAAATCTAGCAATAATGATCACTTTGTATGCCGTAGTTGCGCAGCAAGTTGTCCAATAATCTAAATCTTATTGTCTCCTATCCAAGCAGTGCAGCTTTTATCCTACCTGTCCCGCCTAAGAGCAAAGCTCAGATATTCATGATAATTTTACCGAATTTTAACTTTATTTAAAGTTTGTCTCGTAGGGTTATTTGTTTTTTGAATTCGTTTTATTTATTAATTTTATGAATACATGAAACCTATCTATGTGGGTTTTATTTACACAAACGTTATTTATACATTGAGCTAATTCTTTTTCGTTTACCGATATTTATAAATTTGGTTATATTGTAACCAATTGTTCTTGAAGCTAATGGCAAATTAACATATTACTTTTTTTTTTCTCTAGATTTTCCCTTAGTTTATTTTTGTTCCTGTCTTTAAGAAATGTCAACACAATCATCGTGTAAATTGAAGTTCGTTAACTTAAAAAAAAATCTCTTACTTTCCGCAAATTTAAATATTTTTAACAATCACCTACCTCAAAACCTACGCATTTGAAATGATAAAATCACTACAATAGATACATAAGCAAATACTACTATTATTAGAATGACCATATACCAGAATGTTTCACCTACCGTTTATTATGTCTACTACTTTGTAAATTAGATACTATGTCGTAAATAATTTGTTGGAGTTTCGTTATTTTTCAATTATATAAAAAACTTGGTCAATAAAATAAACTGATTTATGGGTGTAACATAACTATTTCATGATTTCTATCTACACTGTCAATATTTTGCTAATCTATAAAAAAATCTATGGGTGTTACTATAAATGTCACCGTAAGTTAATTTATTTTATTTAAACCAGAAACTTCGTTAATTCTAGTAAAACTTTACTGAATTGAATATTTTAACCTCCAACAGAAATCTTTTATATATCGAGTATCGCATAACAAGAAATCGTTTCTTCTTACTTCATACGTAATGAAAAACAGAAAGTGATTTGAATAGCTGCTTAAAACAACAAAGTTTTGCCTATTTTTAATATGGAATTATCTCAATTAATTTAAAAGCTTTTCTTGCGTTTTTAGGCTTTACTAAAGCAGCTGGTCCAGTAGCTAATACGTTCGGCTATAGGACTTAAGGGTTTAAGGACTTTATTTATTTCGAACGCCGGAGCTGCTAACCCTTAGATTGGGGTTTTCGTGATTTTCTGGGCTTCAAGGTGAATACTGAGGGCGAACAACTTAAGATGCTTTATTAGCGCAAGCGCAATAATAGCGCATAGCAATAACGATACTCCCGTAACTGATGAAAGCTGCGTTTGCCTAAGAAACGGTTTTTATGCGACTTGCAACACTCAATAACATGCACTTGTTTGGTACGATTTATCCAATCATAATAAGTATAGACAGTTTACTTGTGTGTCATATGTACACTTAATGCAACAGTGTTTCGTAAGCTTATATCGATAGAAAAATATATAAAGTATGATTTAGAACTATTTGAAAAAGAAGGAAACAAACTTGACTGAAGGAATATAAGAAAACGTTACCTAATTGACTCAGTTAATGGTGCCCAGCTGTATTGAATAGATAGAAGACAGTGTGGTACATTAACATCTTTCCTTCCTTTCTTGCCATAACCTGCTCACTTTGAACCATTATTTTATGTTTACACATCCAATTGTGCAAAGGTAACATAACTGTAAAGTAAAGACTTACATAGTATATAGTTATAACTAATATAAAGCTCAGAAGATTTTAGAGGAACTAACCACGACATCCAACGAACTATCCCTATTAGTAATTCATAATATGCGTAGCATTCGACAAATAAATTAATGACGCTTTATCAGATACAGACCCGCGCTAGATTTTCAGGATCACCAGAGCGACGGGTCGTGATCTGCTAAATCCCGAGCTGTAAGCGTCGCTGACACATTTATGACAGAAACCATATGCCACAGACTACGTATTCATACACATACATACACATGCTACATTCAGGCCTATATGGCTTGCTTTAGTGCCCCGGCGTTGAACGAGAGCGTCCCGTGTCCTATCCCGCGCGATCACGGCCGCCAAGGCACGTATTTATACCGTTTTATCAATACGCCGATGACAAATATATAACTGTGTTGATGTCCGTATGTACAGATTAAGTGCTGTAAAAGCTTTATTTTGTTCGCGACGTATTTATGACTGATGGAATCGGCATCAGCGCAAATAGAACATCGTTGTCGTAGTTGTAGTAGAAGATTGGATAGGTGATAAAGGTGAAACGTACTTAAGTTTAATTAAGGTTGAGGTATCTTGACGTCCTAGTTTGCTCAGGCAGATATAAGTAGATGTACACATAGAAGAATAATTCATAAAAAGATCTGGTATCTGCAAATATATATTACGAAAGCAAAGAAACTTCCCAGGCGCCAACGGATATGTGACAATTTGATGTTTTACATTTTCGTATTGACAAAGCCTTACTTATTTCCGAGAATTATGGCTTTATCGAAACAAAAATCTCTATAGATATCAGGATTAGACGGAAATAAGTGGGGGAGCAGGGAATAACATCGATAAAATCGCAATACAGAACTTCTTACTCCTTCCAAAACTTATTTAAATAATGTACTCTAGGACTAGTTATACCATCGTCATCTAGAATCTACGGTATATAATATTAGAAGGAAAACATAACCAAAATGAAAGCTTCGTAGATGAAATCCTATTCTAAAAAGTATTTTAATTCTATTTTAGCTCTGGCGAGACGTAAAGCTAAAGTGAAATGTGTGAAAAATTGACGTTGTTAGAAGCAAAATGGAGAATATTTAAATTGGAAAGAAATATATTTTAGACGGTAAAGTTGTTCAAGAGTAAAATGTTGAAAGGAGTAACAAATAGTGAAAATAAAAACCGGGAAAAGGATGATTATATTTGACGTCTAAAATGGATATGTTGTAAAGGATAGGGAATAAGTAAAAACAAAAATTCCCTTTTATCCATTTATTAAAATATTTTTAGTTACTATCACTTCCTGTTACAAACTTTTTGGTGTGGGAATGTTTGTCCCTCCTTTCGTTCTTTCTCAACCCGCAACAAGTACAGATGCTGTAACATGTGGAGTTTTTTTAAGTTATTCGTACCCTATTCCAAAGGCTGTGCGTTCGCCAGGCCGCAAGTTCAGTTGAATTCGCAAATAAAATTACTCAAATTTATATTACGTAACTCTTGTGAACATACAGTTTAGGTATCCCCGCGGCTTCATATTTATTCCGTGATCAACGTTGTGAATCGAATTACGTATATACCTTATATTTACAACGTAGAATAGGTGGAGAGGAAATATTTGGGACGTCCTGTGAAACCGCGGCTCTGGTTGTTATGGTAATGACTAATAGACCTCCTCTGCAAGAAAGGATTAAGGTAAAAGAGTTAGGTAGATCATAATCTCATCTAAAATTGAAACAATTGGTGGAAAAAAAAGCTGAAAATAGAATGACCCTACGACGATTTTCTATGAAAATTTATAAAAAGAAGTAATGAATATGTGAATGTGAAGTTTCGAATTTACTATATTGTTTTCCGTGCGTGTTGTTTTATAACACTATCAGATTTCAGTTAGGCTAGAGCTGGTGTGGACTGTTTTCCATTATAAAGCTAGAAAAAGTTATTATACCATGAGGAGATAGACGATTCGTTCGCGTAGGTATAGGTATTTATTTTGTAGTTAGTTCAGTCACAGCCGAAAGACCAACACAACATTAGCAATAATATAACTATAATTCTTAACTTCGATAAATAATTTTCCTCATTGGAAAGAAGTAACCTCACTGACAATTAACAATGCTTTTTAGAAATTAGCAAAAAACTAGAATGCAATGAATCATTAATTCAAACAATCCATTTTTTCTGCGGCATAGTATTCAACTACAACCCTCCGGTTGTCTCCGACCGGCCAGTATATTAAAACGTTGAATATGTTGCATTAAATTTTGTTGTGCCTTTAAACCGGCTATTGGAGATCATGATAGCAACAAAAAAAATTGAATTTTGTGGTATATTCAGGGAGTTAATCGATTTTTCTGCTTATTTAAACCTTCACATTTAAATAATGCATTTTTGAATAATGCTAGTGTGTTTAAAGGAACTTCCAATACACTGCAATATAACATTTTAGATCCAGTAGTGCTTATAGCGATGGCCAACAATGCAATGTTAAACCTGGATTTGCTAATGTACTATTTTAACATAAAAAATCTAGCGAAATAAATAGTTTTGTAACAAACTGCCTCTGAGATTTAGGGTGAAAAATCTAAAGTGTGGGAATTGTTACTGCCCGCTTTGATGAATCAATAACTTAATTGTTTTTTGCTTACATGTGGTGAGGGCCTTGTGGGATATGCAAGCTTTTGAAACTTGTCATATCCTCATGACCCTATTAGTACGTGTAAAGGGTTGTATGGCTGCGACACTATCACGCCTTTGCCGTAAAGATTGAAGCGCAGTTCATTATTCCCCAACGTGCCAATGGCGACTCGAGATTCTACCGGACTAACCGGAAAAAATCCCATTTAACCCTAGTTGGAGCCGAATGCACAGCGCCTAATTTTTCTGCTACAGTTAGGGGCAGACGCTTATACTATAGCTATTTGTTTACAATCCCTCAGAAAGAGAGAGTGGCATGGGACATGGGTGGAGGAAGGAAGGGTAGAAAATAAAATATTTTTTTGTTAACAAAAATTAAATTAACACATAACAGATAAGCATGCTACGATCCATCCTTTAACATACTTCCACCAACTCGCAACCTCACTGCCTGGATTTTATCCATTTCCTGCTGGCTCGGTAGCGAAATACCGAAGCGTTTAATAATGACAGCAACATGCTGTTACTATGAAACCATTGTAATTGAAAAATTCATTATCAGTGACTCTCTTAGACATGCCTCGCGAAGGGAAGTAGTATACTGGAAATTGAGTCTTTGAATTATTCTCTTTCTGCATTTAGCTGTCATTTACGTGTTCACAAAAGGATCATTATGTATAACTATTATTCACCGGCCGTGAAGTCCAGGAAATTTTTGTTCATCGCTAGAAATAAATTCACGAGTACTTTCGAATAAGTTTTTAAGTCCATTCATATATTGTTATGAATTATGGAATATTATTCCACACCAAACAAAAGAAATAATATATTCAGATTTTCGTAGATTTCAAGCGAATGAATGACGTAGTCGTGCGATTAACATCAGGAATTCACGAATTAAGACGAATACATATCTTGTATGGTGAGGAGTGTGTTTGCCCTTCGATCCAATAACTCTTGCCATCATTACTCAAATTTGATGACAAAGAAACACTTCCAATATATTTTTTTATGTTTATGTTCTGTTTACAAAAAATATTTTATTATTCGTGTCCAAGATATTTATGTTTGTTCCTTAAATTGAATGGACTACACTGTTTTAGAATTGTTTCAATATAGCTGCCGCAAGGGGACGGCGTTAAAATTAATTTAGATAAATCGATCTACAGCCTATAGAATCTAAAGTTTTAAAACGCAAAATCGTCAAATAAAAGAAAGCAGGTTAAACGACTTTTTTATCTCCATTTACTATCGAGATTTAGTATCAAATTAAGTCCGTGATTATACTTTCGCTCGAGCAATTTATCATCCAACGCCAAGAAAGGCTGCAGTTGCCCAAATCAAATAAAAAATATTGCTGATCTACTTCAAAAATGCCCATCCATCACCGCTTGCAACTCATCGTTCACAACGAAATTATCTCGATAATGTAAGCGTGTAAGCTATCCGAACTGAACCTACTTGTGTACAGCCAGACGTTTCCAAATGACACGTGATGGATCGCTCCTGAAGGCTATGGGTTACCTTGATATTCATAAATCTCGAAATTTCGAGCTTTCCCAAACGGGTGGGCTGAGAAATTCCTAGGATGACGGATATAAGAACCGTTTTTACGAAGCTTACGAAAGCTGTCCCTCAAGCAAACAACATTAACGTAGGGCCACAATACAAATTCTAGCAATGAAGATGATGCAGACTGACTGACTAACTAAAGAGGTGTTTGAACATGACACTACACGGCCCCAAATTGCATTCGACCGCTTGTACCAGCGCTTCACGAACTAATCAAGATTATCGCCTATAAAGATTTCTTGAGGGGATGGGATGAAATTAGTTCAACCGCTACACTAGTCACATTGACGTATCCGAATACTTCTCCAGGGTGCCATGCTAGAGATAAGATAATATAATACTTCTTCTGCGAGTATCCCGCACTGGTGTCAGTTAGAAGAACCATGCTGTGTGCGAGCGGCCATGCTTTGCAGCTATTAAAGTGATTTCACTGGGCAACGTCGTCATCTATACTGAAGCGACAGGCTAGTTGACGGCTTAGAGGGTTACCCGGTGCTGAGAGAATGCATAACGGTATTAAATGTTGCAATTGAGCTCTTTCTGTGGAAGGTGCTATCAGTAGCCGATACTTATTATTGGAAATTTATGGACTGAAGTACTGAGTTGTTTTTCAATACAGTTCAATACAGTTCAATACAGTTATTCAATGTTAATTCGTGTATCCAAAGTGATTTCGAAAAAAGAAGGCGTACACACGAAACTGGTCGCCTAATCATTAAATAAAGATATACGTGACTTTTAGTACCTTTTCCATTTATCTACGTTTTCATTTAAATATTTTTTACAGGGAGTTTTTATTTGTTTCGACGCCGAAATTGTTACTCCACTACGTATGCGTCTTTTGATGTCGGTAATTCCTAGAATTTTTCATCAAATTTGGTTTTGGTTTATCGCTAGTTCAAACGAAACTTCAATCGTGTCAACTCAATAGAACGAAGATAAAAGACTACACTTTATTTTCGTTCTACAGACTTTTCAGCCAGTCCTCGTATTGGTCAGCAGTTATTCCACGGATGTTCATCTTACTTTGCTCAATTGATAAAATGCGAAAGAAAGGGGTGGAAAGATAAAGGCTTATTTATCCTCTCGACCTGTCCATGACTTATAATTACCTCGGATACATGAACAGGTCTTGTACGGACATGGAGTGCATTTCACAGAGAAAGAACGACTGCCGTCCGAATAACGACCGTATATGCCATTATCAGCAATGGCCATCAGTTTGGAAGATACGCAACCCGTCAAAAGAGCGCTCCGTAACAGTATAATGACGGGCCATCATCCAATTACCAGCTATCATCAATCCAAACTGGACTGGTTTACGACGTAGCCGTCTGAATGTTCGGCTCTCTCTATCGCTCCTGAGCGTCATTCGGCCGTGCGTCGAGTGCTCCCGCTATTAATCATAAGCTCTCCCGTATAATGTCAGACGCAGATAGCCGTCGCCGAAAAACTTGTACGTATACTGCTTGTACGGAGCCAAAGAAAGATCAGTTTTTCCTTGCTGATTATGGGAATATGAAAATTTGCATCTAGGAGAGGTCAGGGTCATATAAGCGTAAGAATCGATCGATTAAACGATTGCTTTAAATAGTATTGCAACCGCAATAACTGAAATTTATAGTCCTTCTTCTGGCTATTCTAGGTGTCACTGCAATCACTGCTTAGTGTTAGCTGAAACTGAGATCACCATTGCCTGAAATTCTATTTAATATTCCCAAGGATGACTTCAATTGAAAATGTTATAGGAGTCGAAGCAATTGCAACCAATTCAGTAAAGTAAACTTGCCAAAAAGTAAATCTGAACTAATCACAGTCTACCGTACGATGTCGACATATATGAACCTATATCTGCGCACGATAGACCGTGACCTATTTATCGTCTAGTAAGCTCTCTTGATGCAGAATGCAATAAAATCAGTAAGCTTCCAAAAATGAAAATATAAAATAAAATAAAATGTATAGCTTTCTAAGCATTTTGCTAGGTATTGGGGAACAGTGTTCCTACTTCCCGTCCTATAGTAAGAATTTTTTCTTTTTTCAGAAAATGCTTATTTTTGTTTTGCAGTACTTACTAAGAAGTATTCTTTTTTTATTTCTTTATAGTTGTCCCGCTGTAGAGTAAAATATATTTCATTTTACTCCTGCAGCGTCAAATTCCAACAGAACTACTGAAAATGCTAACGGAATCCGTTTTTCTTATACTTCTGGTAGAAGTGCCATAAGTGGAAGTGTCGTTCTGAAGGACAACGCGTTGAACGGTTTATCATTAATACTTAGCAATAGTAAGGTACTGAATTCCTTTACGATGAGCAAAAATACAATACACGCACAAATATTTTGGTCCAATAGACCTGGAAAACAGCCCACAATTCGGCGCCTCACTAACATACAAGAAACAGGAGAGGCAGGAAGACGGATTTCAGAAAGTGTTATGATTCATACATGTTATCTTTATCAACACATATTCATACGATTTCCACATTTTGCATTTCCGCCTACGTTAACCTTCAACGAGCACGTACCTGCTAACTTATTTCAGTCAGTTTTTCGGAATTCATCACAATTTTTGTACAATTTTTCATGGGTCTGCCAAAAGAACAAATACAAACATTAAAAATACGTAGAGGGCAATTAAAGACTCAACTCATACGTTTTTAAAAGTTCATTTCAGACACTAGCAATCATACCAGAATTACCGAACCTGGTACGCGTATCCAATATTTAGAAACATGTTTCAACAATTTTAATGACATATAAAGCCAAATTGAAGCATTGGATTCGTCTACCGATTATGAATTAGTGAGGTCAGAGTTGGAAGACTTGTTTTATGCTGAAATATTCAAAATTAACGACAATAATAGTAATTCAACAGTGTCGGCATTATTAAACAATTTTAATACGAGTGATCACTCGTATGCTTATGCTGCATTGTCATTGCAATAAGTACAGTTAATTCAAAAATATAATACGAAATTGTAAAGGCCCGAAATTTAAACATTATTACATCAAACAATTGGTAATAATAAAGAGTGCCATAAACTGAAAATAATTTTGGAGAATACACCATTATCCATATATCCATAATCCACCAACATTTCAAAACGATATCTTTATTATTTCCAGAGATACGTTTAATAGGCCACCGCCCTAACTGGCACGGTATAAATACGTACACACACCATGTACATACATAGAAATTGATTCAGGAAACCACATTATTGTATTATACAATATTACGCATAAATCAGCAGAATATAACAATGAAGGCAATGTTTAAGTGTATTCTCCTGGATGTTTCTTAAAGAGAATAATAGTTTTTAAAAACAATTTCCCAATAGTTTGCAGAAATTAATATACGAGCGAAGAAATAACTTGACATTTAGTGATACCAGGTGAGTAAAGTAAATAATTTTGCACAGGCCCGCAGAGTGGTATAAACTAAAACAAAAGGAGTGGATGTGTAGGTGCAGTTGATTCCTTTCGACACTTTCTCTCTGCAACGCTGACTAGCACAACAAATACGAAGCGTAATGAGCCTATGCCTATCACTCGAAGTGTTAACGATGTGCCGGTAGTTCCCCCATGGGATGATCGTAAACGCGTGTATGTACATGCACACGTTTATACGTTCTAAACGTATTTCACCGCTGCCCATCGTAAAAGTCGCTTAAACGCCGTCCAGAAATTATTTATGAAAAGTGAACTGTTGAGTTGAAATTTACAGTTGTTTTCTTGTTAAAATCTGTTTTAACGTCGGAGCAATAAACATTGCGAAAGACGGGTGCGTATAGTTCATCTACCTTTTGCTTGTTGTGACTGACATGCTCGGGTTTATTTATGTTCTTTGGGATCAAAAGGCAAGTGTTTTATGTTATAATTTATGAGCAATTAGTCTGGCGAATGTGTGTATGCGCGCGCGCGTGGGCCCTAACTTAAATAATTACGTTTAATGTAGGTTTATGGTTATACTGCGTATATATCCTTATAGCGCTGCGGACGTTAAAAGAATAGTAAAAAAGGGAAATAGATGGACGCCAGAAAAATAAATAGGATTCCAGGTTTTATTGGACACACAAGAAGCTTCCGCGGCTATTTTCTCGTGTCTACTTGGTTGTCTTACTCCTAATCGCAATACGCCCAACAGTTTTTAATAAATGATGGAGATTTAGAGGAAAAGCACATTAGGCTTTTTACTATCATTTATTAATACCCATTACAATTACATCCCTATTAAAATTAGGGTGGAGATGAGCAAATTATCCTAGGATAAAGGTTGCAGGATTATTATGGTTTGGAAGATAGATTCGACAGTCTTCAGTATGAGAAAGAATGCGAAATCCTAAAATTAGCTAGAACTGATTTTGCAATAATACATAGTGTGTCCACCGATAACTTAGAAACCTTTATTTTTACAGAAAATTTTTAACGCGAGAATTAAGAAAATAGGAAATTATGTCAAGAGCAAAGCACCGATTATTTAAAAGTAACGTAAAAGTAACAAAGTAAAAAATTGTTTGAAACGACAGAAGAATTTCAGAAATTAAGTTGGATTGTTTTTCATTAATAGCGTTTTTGTCTTACTACTACTGTCGTTGTTGACCTGAACTCAGCAGTCTACAATTGAAAAAACTATCAAAGTCCCTTTTGTTTTGCGTTTCTATTCTAAGCAAGTCATCTAAGTAATTTGCTGTCAACATGTTTTACTTAGATTTATACAAAAACAAAATTCGTAATGAATCATTTTAGAACAAAACTAATAACCAGTTGAATCCAACTAGTTGTAAAATCAAAATATCAACAATGTTTTAAACGATAATAGCAGTAATAGTGATAACAACCTTTATTTACCATTGGTTATAAGTAGAAGAGAGAGAAGATAATAAAGACATTGTGTCGTCTTTATTATCTATAAAGCTGTAACACAATGGTAAAGTGCAAGGTCGAGTTTAAACTTAGCTGCCTTCCAATTCAAGCCGTGAAATCAATTAAAGAAAATAGTTTATTAAATGAATTAAATAAAATTTGTATTTTACTCCTGATATAATTTCCTGTTTTTTAACTTTTGAACGGCCTGTAGATTTAATTAATATTCTGATTATCATTCAGAACTTTGTGCAAAGGAGCAAAGGCTTTTGTTTGTCTTTTTTATAAGAATGAAGACCACAGCGTTTTCAAGTCTATTTATTTATCCATTGCCATTTTTTTCTAACCTGCTTAACTATATTCTATTAATTTTTATTTTACCTGTATTCTACTGTTCCAGATCTCATGAAGTGGGACTACTTACTTGTTTAAATGCTTATTTAATTGAGGCTTACGGTTTATGGGATTCTAAGTAAATAATTCGCAGTACAAAGCTCAGGTCGTGTGTTTCTGGGGTCACTTTCGAGTGAATAAAAAAATAATTTCCCAACAACAATCCTATTACAGCAAAAAAAAAAGAAAATAAAAAGGGGTAACAACATAAACAAAATAGGTAATGCAAATTGAAATAAATAAATGACGCTTTATTTATTTCAATTTGGGGTCTCCGGACCTCAGATCAAATGAATGTTAGCGTTTTTTATATCTATAGAGTGTAGAGTGTGTAGAGAGTAAACTTACAAAAGGAAATAAAATAACAGATAGCTTATCGATGCTACGATGCGTGCTCCTCTGGGACGGTAGAAAAACGGCGTCTTCCTGTGGCTAGACTCAGGTTCTCTTCTTGCTCTCGGATATTCGCTGGCTGCTCCTGCTGAAGGTGACCAGCTTTTTTGAATTTATGCACATATTCTTGATGCACTCACTTTTAACTGTAACCGCTATCTAGGCTGTAGTTATGCCTTTGTACCTTACGCTTTATTGCATAATACTAGGCGCTTCTGAGGATGCTTTTTATTCGCTGGTCCTTCCGCGATATTAGCTTCTTAGGTAAAAAGGGCAATGTTAACCCTTTTACCTTAAAATCCCTACAAACTCTTGTTTAAAAACGCCGATCAGCTGGAGGGACGCTACTAACGCGTTCTCGCGCTTCGGCATTTAAAACGCTTCTTTTTTTTTCTTCTGTAGCTTCGGGTAATGTCATCTTTTTGCGCTATTTTTGCTAAATAAGCTGTTCATCTCTAACCAATTAGAGCACCCACGTATAACATTTGATTTAAGAAAATGAATAATCTCAGGCGGCGCACACTTCTTACAATATGAGGAAGTACTACGATAGTACAACGATGGAATTAAATGGTACATACATATGTGAAATATTGTATATTAAAATATATGCTTAATATAAAATAAACGTCTATACAGGGTGCCTCGTTACAATCTGATCAGTTTTTATTCAAAATCGGTATTTTTCCAAGAGAACTTAAGAAATCTAGCACCTAAAAAAGAAAAATGCAGTATATTGTAATGTTTTATGACGGGAAATTTCGATAAAATGTAGAAATTTATGGTTTTCGGAAATTATTTAGATGAAATTTAAGGTTGTGGAATTCGGGAGTGGCTCTTCGCCATTTAAAACAAACTTTGGAATAGATATTAAAAATTCATACGATAACTAACTACTTCTGTCTAGTTAATACGACTCAAACTTGTATTCCAATTTGAGTTCTTCAAATTAACACTCCTTAACCAGATATTCATTCAGGAACAAGCTGCCTTGATGAAGAGTCAATTATGAAATTAGCGTCATTTCATGCCATTGTCTATATTCTAGTATTCTCTTCACGTTTATGCGACACTAGACAATCGGCGGCCAACATTTGGTCCGCACAAACTAAATTATATCGGAATTAGTGGGGTTGCTTAACAATAATTGAAGATATATTTGACAAACCGTTTGTACGCGAAAAGATGCTATAATCGGCTGCAGTAGAAGTTGGTACCTCACAAGAAAAACCAAGTTTTTGATATTTCAAAATTGCAGATGTAAAAAATCCTGTACATGAAGCAAAACTAAGACCCTTTTTAATTTAACGTTTCTCCTTTCTCATTCTTTTAGGAACGACTAGACAACGTCACAAATTTAATAAAAGTCTACGGCGGTAATGTAATACTTTATGCTGAATTCAATGGTAAATTAGTATACATAGTGCGCCATTAACAAAAATGCTGCCCTGCATCAATTGAACACTCTGTATATTTATATATGCACATAGTATTTTAGAAATATTCACAACTGTAAACACAGTCACTTTTATTTGAAACGTTTTTTCGATCTGCTATATTAACTGAGATATTGAACTTCCTCTCACTAGTAGGCCATCCTGTAAAACAGCCATGTATCGTATTTTCACAAGTTACTGATATTATCAAGCTTTGAGTATTCACTTCTCGATTGATCTGATCACCGTATTTAGTTGCAAACTTTTCAATTGATATCCTCCAATTACGCATAATCTTGAGTGAACTTTTACCCAATTCTAATTCTTCTATTGAAATTTCCTTTCAAAGTTACATTTTAAGTTTCTGTGTATATTATCTTAGATTCTCTGGGTTTGATTTTGTGCAAAACTCAGGGTGAAATCAAACTGGCATACTCTTGGGATAAATGTAGGAAAGAAATATATATGAAATCGATAGATTTTATGAGCATCAGTATTCATTTTCTTTACATTTTGCTCAAAAGTGTCGTCATTCATACTTTTTACTCATCTCACGTCAATCTAAACTCATTAGACGTAGAAGCGCATTCTCGTATCCCCCTTGGAGACAGACAACCACAATCAACACAGGTATTATGTTCCCTAGCATAATGAGGTTCGTATTTATTACTCGTCTTCGTTAAATGGAAAACACGCATAAATCCGCTTCCGAGCTTCATTTATGCGTCTAACGACATACATATAGACGATCCTATACATATTTACCGGCGGGGAGACGAACTGACAACCAAGAACCAAGACGCGATCGCGTTCGCTCCACGATATTTCCTTCCAGTTTTATGCACTTCATAAAGAGCAGCAAACGTCGTAAATACGTTGTCGTGCGGTGTGCGTCGAGTTTGTTTTTCTACGGCATAACAAACCGTAAACCGTTCAACGTGTACGTCTCTATATTTCTTTCTCTCGGGAGGAGTTGAGAAGAGGGCTTCGTTTTCATCGTTTCGCTCTTGTTCTTTATATCGGGGCAACGGCGCTGTCTATTCTTATATATTGTGGATATGCGACGGAAGAGAACGGAAACTTAAGAGTCTGGTTGATAGATTTAAATTGTAACAGGTGTCAACATTGTCGGTTCTGTTCTTGCTTCTGCTTGAATGTGCGAGGTACTTCGAATGCCAAGTGAAGCGTATAGTTCGGAGAATGGTTTCTGGCAAGGGTGTCACGCTTATTTAATGTATGGTACGAATTTGAGATTAGAACTCGCTAGTGTGGAACTACTGCATATACTTAGTGCTACCTATATATTCCATGTTTTTGCATTAATGTAGTATACCTAAACTGAATGAAAATAAAACTACACTTAAGAAATAGAAGATTATGATTATGTTACCTCTTAATATTATTTGAATTTTATTATTTTAATATTATATTTAATTGAATACGGTAGGTAGGTGAAGTTTGCGAGAGGAAGCTTTATCTTTTAATTTTCAAAAAAACAAGAATTTCTGCTTGAATTATCCACCAAAGTGCTTTTCGCTTCCATCGAGATGCTGCACGTCAAAATTTTGAAGTACGATGAGTTACGAAGGTTACCATGTTTACCATAGTACTTTAAATATTGGATGTGGGTACTAATACCCATACTAAATACACTTAATTAATTTTGTGTTTAAAGAAAGGTAAAAATAAAAAATTTCTCTGTCTCACAGATTCAACAACTCAAGTACTGCGACCGGTTTCTTGCTTAAAGTACATCTTCAGGTCAGCTAAAAAGTTACCTAAATAAATAATTAGTGTGCAGATGAAGAAGTAATAAATTTTAAAACTATTTTTGAGGAATTATAAAATTCATGTTAAATTTATTGTAACTTTTTGGGTGAATCTATCAACTATCAAAATGAGAACATAAAAATAAATTCCTGCAAACTGTTCAAAAAATGCCTATTAAAATACAAAAACAACCAAATTGGAACGCCTCGACGGCCCAGTGAGTATGTGCTGTGCGTTCAGGTCACATCTGGGTCAAAAGGCAGATTCTTCTCATGGGTTTGGTTCAATTCCGAGCCATCGTTTGTATGTGCGGTTCACGCTTTGAAAACCATGGAAAACTGCACATATTATTTCCACCGGAAGACTCCTCAAGTTACGACAAGGTTTAAACTTATATAGTTGGAAAAGAATCATTGATCAATAATTTCGTTGCCGTCTTAGTCAAAATGGGAGGAAATAAATATATGTTTCCGCATTTTACTCAAAGGTCCATAATTTATGATAGTCAAACTTATGGTACACTGCCCTAGAACAAACCTAAAAGATGTAGCACACTGATCCTACGATCATTTTCCAAACTTCATTTAATGTTTACAGCAAAATATTGAAGTTTTGTCATTTCCTTCAAATTAATCCATAACGCACTTTTTAAGTTCATAAACTCTCAGATAAGAATTGGCGGTAAAAGTGAAAAATTGTCTTAAGTCTGTATGCTGTAGTCTATAATTCTGTTCTAATAATCCAGTTAAACACATTTTCATTGTAATATATCCTTACAAGTGGAAAAGAAGAACACTGTAATAAACCATTTCCATAAATTCGTGGCTATAGCAATCAGTAAAATTATCCGTCATTGTTCTTTTTTAAAGGTTTAACAGTTATTGTCATAGTCATCAAAAGCTGCAGGCGCAAAACATACGTGGTAACTTTTTTATAAATTATGTGATGAATACCATTTCTAATGGTTTATTCATTGATTTTTGTCAAGACACATACATATATGTATCCTCCACGCACGCATTCGCTCTCAGCATAAATGATTTTGTTAGCACATTTATACACAACATTTAGCACTTAGTGTACACAAGGCGCAAACATCATTAAGCGACTTTCCAACTTATTTTTTCCGTAATAGAGAATGAAATATAAAGTTGTAGATGTCGTGTCGTGTAGTAGACTAATTGGGATATAAATTATTGTGAGGCGGAAAGGAAAAAAAACCTCTTACAAGTAACTTTGGCAAACTCGGCTCGAATACCTTATTGATGACTACATATTACTTGGCAACACTTGGCGATACATTAGCCATTTAAATTTAAATTACTTGACTTTAAATACTCGTCGCTTAAAATTTATAGCATACGTATGCGTAATAATTTCAAAATTATTGCGGGACTATTTTGAATTTTAAGAAAGAACGACGCTTACGAATGCATATTAAAATATTGCGGAGATAGCTCTGAGTTGGTTGTGCAACATTCGAAAGGAACCATGTCAGATGTTTTGATGCTGCCACAAAGTTTGATATTACTAATGGCAGGTATAAATTATTAACACGATTCTTTTAATAGCAATTGGTTGACACTGATTAATATGATGGTGTTAAGAGAAAATATTGAATTAGTTAAAAAGAAGGAGCCTAGTCGGATTCTTTGGAATATCTGATAGATAACCTGTTGCTTAATCGTTAGAAATAAATTAGTACCTGATTTTATTACCTTAATCTTAAGTGAGATGTTGTGGAGTTTTTGTCGTTTTATCAATAATTTGTTAAAATCTTCTATCTAATCGAAACGATTAAGATCAACCGGCTATATTTACACATATGTCTAAATCAGCTCTATCCTTTTCTGTGGATAATATCTCCGCGACACTAAAAATATCCTCATATATGTATCTTTTTTATCTTCAATAGCGGTATCCTTTTGTTAAGAATTGGTCACTAACTGCATCGTATTTTGTAACGCTTAAAATAATAAACTGTTACAAAAACTTTGACGGGGTAAGTTTTATTACAGCCTGTCCACCTAGTGCTTGGGTGAAAAGTGATTAATTTTTGAGTAATTTAGAGAAATAGTTATGTAAGTAGGCAACATTCATGCGCCTAATGAGTCGCTCTTTGCAACTTACTATATAAGTAGTTGTTCTGTTAATAATCCTTCGATACTCTAAGTTTGCTCCTCTCTAAAATTTGTCTTAATGCGCTGATGGCCTGACCCGTCACGTTTACCAACCCAGCACACCTATCGACCCGACAGCTTCTCCAGTTTTCGACCCATCAAGTCCGTTTAGCCCAACTAGGCCGTCTTGTCCGACAAAGAAATAGCCAAATTAAGATTGATTGCATTCATACTTGTATGATAGAAGACAAAGGTAATTATGCAAAACGATAAAGGTCAGGGAATTGCATCTGAATGGAGAAATACAATATGCGGTACAGTTCAATGGTTGCAAAGAAATAAATGATCAGCTCCTGGAGACTATGCTGTATTGGATGAATAGTTTTTCTCAAACAATTTGAAACTTAACTTGAAACAAATATCTCAGATTTTAGTAATAAAGAAGTTAACCTGAAAGTATATTGTAATATATAGGAATTTACCTTGACTCAGGAGGCAACCTTCCTGGGGTGGTGTCTAGATCCTGATCTATCATGCAACTCATAGAGTACGTGGCAAACAAATTAAATGAATATTGCTGCAGCCTAAAAGTAATATCGCGTAGCGTTTAAAGATATTTTCAAAAACTACCTTTCCAGCAATGTTTGTGCATGAATGTACATTGTTTGTTAGAGCAAATTATAATGAATTTTTCAAGAAATTCGAAATATTCCACAGTCGCAATACAAATATGTGTTGACATATTGGCTAAAGTGTTGAATGAACATGTTTTTAGCTGTTTGAATACATAAATGTGCAACATTTCGTAGTTTTTTGGATGAACCAAATGGTTACTCTCAGTGTAGGCAATACAGAGCTAGACTTGTTGCTAAGAACATTATACACGGTGCTTGGCTTTTTCAATTATGAAATAATTTTGTACTTCATGTAACATAATAATTTCTGATTGTCTTTACTTCTACTGTTTTGTTCTCTTTTATCTATCTTGACGAGCTTCATACCTTATATGTGTACTATGGAGCAAATAAAAAAAATCCTCTCGATCCTACTTCACTACTTACAACAACACTCTTTTAGTTCTACGAATCACATTTCTTTGTATGAAATTACTAGCAATGAATTTATTATGCTGTTCAAAGCATTAAAATGTTATCCGGTGGCCTTAGAACTGATGTCAGTATCTACCGATACAATTGTCTTCTGCAGCAGCTACTATTAGCGAACATGTTGATTGAAACAGAAAGAATCAGAAATCTGCTGCTACCAAGTTACATATTTATTACGTGATCTAATTTTTTCTATATTTTTCGGTATCAGATTATGAATGGGGGTAGTAGCAGCAAACGGGCTTGGCGGGCCGCACGAACCAGCCGTCCCATTTAGAAAACGCCTGGCCCGGACCGCACCAGAAATGTTCCGGCCCATCTCCAATTTGGATATCTCGGTATACCTATACATACCTCTTCACAAAAAACTTTGAGTAGTTGTTATCTCCAAAATACATGAACTATTAAAAAAAAACAATTAATAAGCATGCGACCAACGACGTCGATGCGGATACCGCAAAAACGTGTTGACGATAAATGCCATTTGTAAACTAGTAGATACCATTATTGACGTATTTAACAAACTTCTACATAAATCTGTTGTATTATTGGACATGATCAAGTCATTTGATTGTGTTCACCATCACATACTACACCAAAAACTTGAGCACCACAATATAAACGTTGTTACGCTGCAATAGTTTCTATCTTATCTCAAAATGTTATGGTTAAAGAGCAACAATTTAATGAATGAAATATGATTTATGCAGTACCGCAAGGCTCTAAATTAGAACCAATTGCAGTTTCAATTCACGTTAACTATTTTTCTGCTAATTTAGATATGTGCGAAACGATTATAAAAAATAAATAAATAAACAAAACATGGACTATCTGCAAACGAAACGATGGTACACGGTATTCGGTGAGCGCCAATATAAAAACACGGTCGAGAATAAAAGTGGCAGATAACGCAAGTTATCTTTAACTAAATGTAAAGGAAGTTCAAAGAAACAACTTTCGAACAAAGAAGCAATAAGTACAAGTCATCAAATTGTTGAGTATTTACATTGGTTCCTCACGTTGATTGGCTCAGTCGAAAAAAAAATATACTTTATTAAATTTGGGAAATTTAGCAACTACAAATGTAGATACAGCCAAATTGATTTTTTATTTAAATTTTCTCTTCATTACAGTCACCAATATATCAGTTTGTGCACCTTATGTTCAGAGAACCTTAATATTTAAAAAATATGCGGGAGCTATTGTTAATGTATAATAAAACGAATGTTAAAATTTATTTTAAAAAACTGCAAATATTGACCATTTATATTTCAAATCAGCTACAAATACAGCCAGACATCCATGATAACAATACTTCTATAAACCTGGTTTCTAAAATTCCATTACATGCTAGTAAGAAAAATATTAAACAACAAAGTTTTAAGGCTGTCTTACATGATGCACAATTATGTACATATTTGTCTATTTGTCAAGAGATCATATAAACTGTGTGTGTTATGCAGATTTCGTGCCTATGCCTATATGGTTCCTGTATAACTTTGCCTGGTTGATATTTAGAAGGGAAGTCAGCTATTTGATTAAAAATGTAACATTAAACGGTATCACCTGAATACATAATACAATATAATATATATAACAACACATAAGTTAAATCCAAGATTGCGTATTACAGGATGCACAACCAACTTCGAAAAATTGCTTTATTGAATACATATCCATTAGAGTAAGATCTCTTGTTAAATATGTAGTTACAGTTTTGCTTTTACTAGGATCTTTTGTATTTTTAAATTGCTTGTAGAATTCTACATGCATCAGACTATATTGACACCATTGTAGAGCGGTAGGCATTTTAACCACCAATTTAATATTATGGTTTACGTTAGCTATTAAAATTTGTCAAATAGAGACTGTTAAAGAAAATGAAAACATTGAATCTTTGGGGCGTTTGTTATATCTAGAATTCTATAACGAATCAAAAAATTACAAAAATATACAGCGTATCCTACCTAAAAAAAAAATGGAAGTGGTAAGCTACTTCCGAATAAACCGGAAATGAGAATTAGTTTTTCGAATTCTCGCGACTCCTTGTGTGAGGGTACCCACTGCAAAGATACCTAAGTGATTCCATACCTTTTATTAACTCTGTATGCAGTACTGCATAATAAAACCTGTTACACTGCATGATATACTACAACGAATTGATTTTAGGAAAGAATTTTAACAAAACATCTCGCTTTATTTCGTACCGAGCTATGGAATTTTGATACTCCTTCGTTTTTAACATTATTTTATTTAGAAGCAATACTATTGTTGTAGTTATAAATATCATCCTAATTGTCATGGCCTACAACGTATAAATATCAATTTGCTCGCTTTCCTCGTAACACTGTGAAACAAAATATTGCTTCTAATAAATTCTGATTAACCACCTGTCCCAAATATTTTACCAACAAAACAACAACGAATGATAAATGAACACTAATTTATAGCGGGCAGATACACATACGTCATCTTACATTTAAGCCTGAGGCAAACGACAAATACTAGAAAGTAAATTTGGCAAGATCCGAAACCTGTCGCCTTCACAAATTTATTACATCGTACAGAGATACACAAAGGCACATTCACGCAAGTGTCGCCGGAATACTGAAAATCGTGGCACCGAAATGTGCAAGTACGAGAACATAAATCCACGTTTTGCATTATGTCTATCGGATGCGCTAAAAGAAGACCGAAATCCAAGAGTGAGACGAGAGCAAGAGCTACTCTAATGGCGGCGTGGCGTAGTCGAGGTCCCGGCCGTGTGCTGCAAAAGACGTTTCGCCGTGCTCGCAATGATGAATTGCCCAAGCCCGGTGACCTTCCTTTGACATCTCCAATCTCTGGTTTATGATGGATCACCTGTTCTGTCAGGGAGTCATTCATCATCGTCCGCCTTACCGCGTCTTCGTAGTCACCCGTCGTTGTGTAGCTGACGCTTTGCTCTCTGTCTACCTTTCGGCGCGTATTTTCACCCGAACGGTGCGAGAAATGAACGATGACGGCGGCGACTATGAGCGACTGCCATACTACTCTTCCTGTCAATCTAATTGAAAACGAACGCCTTTAGAGACGGGGCTTTGATAGACATGGATATTGAAGATTACTGATTACAATTAATTACTGATTTTAGAAAAAATCTTGCGCATCCTCGTCAGACTTGTAATAACAGTTCCAAACAAAATTTCTTCCTATATGAAACAATTTAGATCATATATCGTATATGATGCATATGGATTAAAACAATATAAAAAATGTATAACACAACATTGAATTATTTATTTATAAAATAAACATGCAGGCAGGGGTCTACTTATTTGAAATACGCAGTGTACGAATTGTGGAATTGATACACTGCACCAATTCCACAAAAAAATGTACAATATACAATAAGTATTATGTAAAGCGATTAATTGTTTTTTTTTTCAATTCGTGATTATTTCACAGATTGGACAATTATTTAATGATCGTAGTTTTGTTAGTAGTTGAACAGGGGCATTATTGGATAGAAAACTTTTCATCTTTATATAAAAATAGATTGGCAATTTGCTTTCATCTAGTGTTTTGATAAAGGCACAGATGTAGGCTATAGATTATTTCGGTTTCGTTTAATTAATTTAAATTATTTCCTACATCTTAATTGCCATAAATTTTCGAAATTTAATTTTACCTTGCTTTAAAAATACTTCAAAAATTCGTAGATTCTTTTCTGTTACAGTGTTGGCATTATAACAGCAAAGTTAGTGAGAAGTCGTCAAAAATAGAGCATGTTCTTTTCAATTCAATCAATTGTACGATTATTGGTGTTTTATACGTTACAATAAAATCTGAGATTAACTCGTTCAATTAATTAGGCAGTAAATTACCACGTGTAAAACAGGTTTTTATACGAAGAAGTAATATTTTCACACCACAACACAATAAAAACTGAGGAAGATTTATAGATTTGAGGTCCATCAAAATTTAAAAGCTGGTATTCTAAAGTAACCTCATCTCGATAATTCATTATCCTAAGTTTCAACTGACATTTATCATTCTTCTAATTAATCATTTGTGCTTTAACTTTAGTTCTAGTGCTTTGCGTACATATATGTATGTTCGTTGAATATTTAATTTTATCCATTCGCCTTTCGGCAAACAAAGCAGAAGGCGAATATTTTAGAAATTTTAAAGTATTTGTATGTTTATAAAGTGTTTTTTTAAATGCTAGTGGTGTGGCGTGTTTTAAGTAGATCAAATAAATATTTTTATAAAAAGGAATTATGAAGAAGACAACAAGAATTGTTGTCGAAACGCTAAAACATGTAGCTTCTTTCATAAAAACCTTAAGAGAACTACGTTAAAGCCGCTAGAATCAAGAAAAGTTCTCCAAATGAGTACAAAGGACAGCTAAGGAGGAGTTGCAATATCTGTTGGGCAAATAGATATTATTATTATTGAAAGTAAGAATGGAGTTAGGCCAGCACCTAACCACCACGTAAAGACGCCCGTTTCGTCGTTATATGGCTTATCAGTGCACATTTGTGGAAAGCGGTAGCCAATTGAACAAATAATCCTTATATATTTCCACCTTATTATTATTATACTAAAATCTAAAAATAAGTTTTTAACTGCAATTTTAAATAAATAAGGTTAACTTATACTTTTATTGTTGATTGCCAATATATTACGTACTTTACACAAAAATCTGAAACGAATTTGTTTAAACACCATTAGTTCTTCTTGAATTGAGTCCAAGAAAACAATACAAGGTTTCCAAAGTATTTAAGCTAAAACGTTGTTCCAGATTTCTTAACTTATATTTACATTTGAAATTATGCATTCCAGAGAGTGCATGGTAATAACAGGTAAAAAGTAGCGTTAATTGAAGTATCTTCAAAAAAAAATCCCGCAGAATTCTAATAAAACCAATATATACATTAACAAATTTACTTTTCTAATAAATATCGAAACCCACAAAAATTGTATGAACTGTACAATTTATCTGACCAGTTATTTGTACCTACCTATCTCGGACAAAATATTATTATATGAGAATCATTCATGCAAAACAATAAATCCAATTTTACAAAAATCAAATTTTTTCTATAGTTACTTATATGTCTGCGTATTTTGCTGTATGTTTTACGTAACTGAAAAATTTGCGTAAATTGCTTAAAAAGAAGAATGTGAAATAATTGCCGAAATAGCAAAGTATTCATCGTGCATATCCTTAAAACACATGGCACTTTGCTTAAAAAGAAATTTAGTATCGTATAAATAACACTGTGATACAATTTACCTTACTTTCAGCATATACAGTGCTATTATTTTACTATGTAGTATATCCTTATGTTGCATTTTAAAACAATCGTGTTAAAGCATTGTAAGTATGTCCGTAACTAAGCAACACATTTCTATGATTGATGATAGGCTATAATGATCTGTTACAATTACAATAATTTAATTCACAATTAATCGTAGTTCATGTGATTAAAAATTCCGAATGGAGACGAAGACCACGTTTATTAGAAAGAAAATGTGAAGGTATTTCCTTATAAAACATTTATTGATTATCTGCAATATCGTTGAACGTGGATCTAGGTGTATATCCCACAGAGAATAAATCTCGAAACATTTTTAAACTGTCATGGTTAAATAAAATGATATTTCAAATAACTCGAAAATTACTACAAATATTTCCAATGACACTAGACAATTTCCTTCAAAATATTTAATCCATTTCACTCATATAGTATTTCCTCTATAAAAGGAGTTGTAAAACAAGGCGAAATGGCAGCTTATTTACAAGGAGTATCACCGTATCACTAAGTTAAATATATAATGTTTAATATTCTTAACAGGAACTGTAAGTAGATAATCCCCACGAAAATATCACAGAGCTTAACAAAGATCAAACAATAAGAATGCCAAAAGTAAACGTAAAAAGCTAAATCATTAGCATAATTAACAGACTTGGGTAAAACTCGTATCTATTTAATGATAGTCATGTGATGTGGGATCAACATCTAAGTGCACAATACATAAATGTCTTATGAACATAAGAACTTGACAAGGAACCAACTACTTTGAGCGCTAATTAAATTGGATAAAAAAGAACAATGTTTTTTCGTCCTATTTTAGTTTCTTCCTCTGATATACCAAAATTTAAAATACACACAACCTATAATCTAAAATAAATTATTCCTATAGCGTGCTCACTATTCGCCCAAATTAGCAAAAAAATAAGCAAGAACGGAGCCATTATTATGTAATTAAATACTGTGTATAATTCGTTAAAAACAGGAACTAATCTTAAGCATAAATATGCACGTCTAATAAAACACGGTTTATTGATACAGTAACTTTAAACTTTACAAGTTGTCCATCAAGCGTTGTAAAATATTATTTAATTATATCTACTTATTTTTCCTTTATTATTACTAAAACCCGCAAAATTTATGACAAGTTATTTAATTATAAATTAGGCAAAATCATAATTCCAGTTGGCAGTTTAATTGATAGGCACGCAGTTAGATAAACATACATATTGTACTTGTAAAATTATCAAGCGAATCAAGATAATCGTTGTATACATTTTAATCTTGATTCTATGTCGGTTGGGAAAGCCACGGATTCAACGTTAGGTTGTAAATGACTTAAATTTATTTCACTTACCTTAAATTGCCAAGCTTCAGCTCATCACATGTAGATAAAGTAGAAAGGGAAAACATTCATTACCGAATGTATTTTAAGAATAAAAACATTGGAAACCAGATGTAATTCTACAAATATTTTTATTAAAGCATATTTTGAAATTCAACATCAGTAGTAATACTTATTACAGATTTCCTTTAAAACTATACAAACGTTTCTTTTTTTTTTAAATTGCGATTTATGTGAGAAATAATTATTATAATAATGATAATAGAGTTTCTTCATTCGTAATAATTATAATAATATAATAACTGTAAAAAAATTAAACAATGAAAAACAGAAATACAGTTTTGGACTTTCACATTCGTCATAATAATAATTATATTATTTTATTTATGTTCTTTTGTCTTATTTATTGCCCTATAGTCTTAATCGTTTTAATCCTTATTGGGTTTAAATCAGATTGCACTTTTCAATAAATCTTTTTATCAATCTTCGTTATCAGCATCAACTTCGAGAATATTTACAATAATTATCACAGTAGAGCGTATATATCGGACAAATTTTTAACACTTCTGAAAGTGACTTGTATCTCGCGGATTTATCGCTTTACGGATGCACAGCAGCAGCACCAAGTCTTTGTCCGTAGACGGAATAAGGGGAGTAGTAAGGTCCTAAGGCCGTGGGATTAAAAGCACTATAAGGAGACGCGGCCAGAGAACTTGGAAGGGTCGGTTTCGCGTATGGATGGTATCTAGCTGCGGATAAGGGACTTAGCGGTGGATTTGGATACCTGTGCAACGCTGAAGTTGAAAATAGCGAGTGCGGGTTCAGCAACGATGAAGCGGCTGTCGATGTTGACGCTGAAGACGCATCCGTACCACTAGTATGTGTCCTCAGATGTTGAAGAAGTTCGTCGGATGTTACGAAACGCTTTCCACAATATGTATCACCAGCGATCCAATTACAAACGTAAGGTCTTCCTAATTGAGGGTACGCTAACGATGACGGTACTGGACCGGGCGGTACTAACGACATTGCCATGGCTAAATTGTATTTTTGATGATCACACTGCGTACATCCACTAGGACAAGGTCCAGAAGCACCTGCACCGGCCATAAGGAGTTGTTGATTATGCATACTGAACTGGCAGCCGGTACAATAAGGGTCTTTGCACACGGGAACTAAAGCTTCACCGCCCGACGGTGTCTTAACGCGAGCGTAGCTTAGGTAAGGTCCGGGCGTTGCACCAGGATAGCCCAACATTGCCGCGTGATGATGCGAGAACGGTCCACCTGGAAACGGCGGACGGAACGCCGGATTCGTATGCTCCAAACCCGGCGGACAACAGAGCGAACTCAGCGGCCCGCCTAGACCGCCGCTTAGACTCGACAAACTACCCGGTTTGTAAGCAGAACTCAACGCAGTATCTTTGGTGTGTCCCTGAAGGATTTCCAATCCGGAACGGATGATCGGACTTGCACCGCGTGCCGACGGAGGAGAAGATTTCCTTTCCGACGATGTCGGAGAGACTTTTCCGGTTTCCGGAGCGGGAGTCGCCGACGTGCTATTCGAAGGTGACACAGACTTCCTATCGCTTTTCTTGTCTTCGTTGATTTCCAGATTATGCATGCTCGATTTCGACGTCGGCCTGGTATCTTCGCACTTCTTAGGCGTTGTTACGTTCTCGTATGGTTTGAAAGCTAACTTCGTTTCTAAAGGGCTATTTCTAGACACAGACTTTTCCTTATCTCTTGCGGCCGCTGGGGACGTTCTGTTTTCGGAGTTCGACGATTTCTTCGGTTTATCCAACGGGGAAATCAGGGGTTTGCTATTTGGTGTATCTGCACCTATCTGGCTGCATGTTTGAGCGAGTAAGGCAAGAGGACTTTTCTTTGCATCCAACTGTAAAGAAAAGAATACGAAAATATTAAAGAAAGGAAATTAATAAAAAGATTAAAAGAATGAAGGAGATTAATGATGTAAATACCAACCGTTGTAGGTAATGGTGAGAGATAATCCGGCTGTAAATATTGATTCGCAGATGTTGATAACATGCCGCCACCTTCTAACACCACCATTTTTTTTCTTCCCAAGAGCACCGGATTTAATTCAATGCCACGGATAATATTAGTAAAAATAAATAAGGATGGAATTATTGAAATGTTTATGTGTAGTTTGGCGCACAATATCTTAACTCTTATGTAACACAACTAACTCTAGCGACAAACTCTAACGATGTGACGATTGCTGGCGAGCGCTACTCTCCCTTCCATCTCTCTCGAATTATGCGCCTGCTCCATCCCCACCGCGAACCCTGTCACTTCGGCGAGAGAGAGCCGCTGCCTCTCTCCCTGTTCTCTCTTTCCCTCGTCCGTCCTTCTCCGAAGAATATACGGAGGAGAGAGAGTCATGACAAAGCGTTAATACAACCACGTTTCAAGCTTGTCGGCTCCTACCACCCATGACGATGGTGACGATGACAGACTGTGCTAGAGCCTTTGAAGATAACCGCCTTTAACAACGTGTAAGTTGCCTTGCGAGAAGAACGATGTATAATCGGTAGCCTCCTAAAACACGGAGGGAATAACATAACAAATACATACCGGACACCGGTATAGATGCTGGATAGGCGCTCTATACAGTCTGATTTATAATTAATGCTGATTAAAAATGATGGTAGTGCTTTTAAGTTAATCTACACTCAATTTTTCTTCCGTTAAACGATAAAATATGTAGAATTACGAATGCGAGAATTATGAGAGTGTAATTTTGCCTAATATGCTTTAATTATTTTCTTCTGTTATACTTAGTGATGGACACTATCGATAGTGACTATCGAATATTATCGATAGTTTCGACTATCGACACACAATATAGGCAATAAACAAACGTTATGAATAATGAAATAATTATGGATAGTGCGACTATCGCACAAGTCAAAGAAATTGCTAAAGCAACAAAATAATGAAATCCTTTGAGTTTTTTCCTTTAAATTTTTACAATTGGGCTATCGCTAGGAACTATGAATAGCAAAAGATACCGATAGTGACCAACACTAGTTACGCTGCCGAGTGTCTGCAGCTACCACGTTCAACAATGATACTTAAGTTTTTATAATTACACTTTTTATAAACTTTTTGTGCACTTTTCACTTCCACAATCACTGCATAATGCTAAATAACATTATTCTAGAAATCTCTGGGCGAATTAACTACTTCATTCCATTAACTTCACTTAGTAACGGTTTTCTTGTGCTTGGAATATGTGCCATTTTCTTTATTTATTCTCACCAACTGTAATATATTGAGATATTTTAAGATAGATTTTAGTAATTTAATTTTGAATTTCTTGCATGAGTTCCTCTTTTCTGTATTAATAAATGTATGCTTATAAAAAATTGTCTTCGGCCCCCTCTCCAAGTGTTATTGTTATTATTATTGTAATAATGAACTGGTTCTTTACAGAAAAAACGTTGTTGTAGAAATCGTAGGAATCATTATAACTTTATTAACTAATACATATTCTGCCCTAGGCAATAGGTATCCAGCTGTTAGTTTAACTTAAGTTGTATTTAATTTTTCATGTAAAGACACACAGACGTTGGGAAATTGGTTACCCCTTTCATATGCCCGAAACTTCGTAAGTACCTGCATATGTGTGTTCTGTAGCATGTGGAGGAACGAGATGCAGTTGAGGCTGAAATAAAACAGGCATCGTTGGACAAAGAGAAGGAGAGGGCAGACTTTTTAAGTTATTACCTTCCGACGGTCATAAAACGAGCCGGGTTATGGCCGAAGCTTTTATTTATTTTATAGTTCTGTCCGTTACAGCTGTCATATCTTTTATAAACTTGTCTACGTATTTTACCTGTTTGAATGCGAGTGCCGCAAACGCTTACAAATATAAATATATGTGTATATATAGATGTATATTTCACGTTTCGCCCTGTATGGGTGTCTATTATGTTACCTGTTCGATTATATATACGTTATACGAATGTGTACGTCGAATGATCACGGTAGGCCGTGACGTTTAGCAGCTTATTTACTTAGCTATTTATGTAGCGATTTTTGCGTCTTTCAAAGGTTTATGGCCGCGTCAATGGAAGTAGGTACGGATGGAACAAAGGAAGATATCTTACCGGACGAGTTTGTTTTGACAAGATGACAGAATTATGGTGATACTTATGTCAAAACAAGTGAATCATGGCAACAGATGCCGCGTAAATACATTATTAAGAACGTGCTTTGGGTGCATCCGAAAATTACACAGGGTGTCTCAATCTTCTTCAATTGCAGATTTGTGGATAAGCAACACCATAAGTTGTCTTTCAAAAATATTTCTATATGTACAGGGTGATCGGCAAATAGCAAATCAAACACCTACTTTGTTATTTTAAATCGTATACCCTGTGTTTTATTTAATTTTTAGTTACTTTGTCTAGAAATGAACTAACCTAATATAGATTTTATCTATTCCTAACAGATTTCATACATTTAGAATTTCATTTTCAAACTCTTAGATATCTATTTCCTTGAGAAAATTCGGAATGTAAACACATTTCAGCGTAAATTTTTGCGCACTAGACTGCTGAACATCAAACTTTGCATCCCCCGTATAAGAAATTGATATCCCTACAATTATGTAGATGTCTAATATTGAAAGTAAAAGAAATATTTATGCTCCTGCATTTGGACATCCAAGTGGTCCCTGATGTTAATATTGTTTGGTTACCGTAACAACAATACTGATATTGCTGTTCGTAACTGTTGCTTTGAAATTTTGAGCCTAAGTAACTATTCACAAAACGATACATGATTTAGGCATGAACACTAATTACTGGACTTCCGAAGCGTTTAGTAGTGCAACAATTAGTGTGCTGAAGAAAATACGAACAGCTTTCACAAACAATTGCGCAAGTACATCGGAATGGAAGAAATTTCTAGCATTCACTGTAGATTGATAAATGAATAGATGGGTAGCTTTCAATTATAGGAATAAAAATTACGATAAAGGTTATTAAGTTTGTTGATACCGCAGTGTATTGCAGGTTATTCTGGTTTCTTAGATTTTTTACATCGCCTATTGTTGGCCTGTTTGAGCTACTGCTAAAATATGGTTTCTCTTAGATGCAATATCCAAATGCAGGACTCGCATTTAACTGTAAATATCCTCTTATTTTTGATATTGAACATATACATTATTATACAAAAACATAGTGCCCCAGTATATAATTTAATCCCGTAATAATTTACGCTAAAATGCATATACATTTCGAATATTTTGGAGGAAAGGGTTGTACCTGCATTTAGGCGATTGAGGGCAAAAATATAAATATCTCGATATTTATTTCAAATTGACATATGAAACCCATATTATATTGGTTTGTTCCTACATGAAGAAACCATAAGCATAATAGTATACAGGACGTTTCATTTAAAATAATAAGGTTCGCCTGGGCTGGTTCACTATTTACCAATCATGCTGGGGAACAACAGCAAATAGAAATAGTATCACTTGCAGATAATCTCCGAAACACCTAATTCCCTTTTATGGTGTAAGGCGGAATTCCTTGCTGTAAAACGGGGGAGTTTATAGTTTAACAACATTGTAGACAGATGAACAAGTAGTCTCTCCTTACCTTAGCAGAAGGCTAGAAAAGTTTAAGTCTCTCTCAGAGATAAGAATTCAAAGAAATTTGTTATTTTGTTTGTTGTTGTTGAATTTTAGAAGCCTATTTGCGATTTGGGAGGTCGAGGGTTCTAATAGCATTCGCCCGTACTTTCTTAAACTTCGCAACAGAACTCTCGAGAATGTTTCCTTGGGTATTTTATTTAATAAACCATTTACAGGTATCTTTCCCAACAGGATGTTGGTCATCTTTTTTCTGTGGTACACATATGTTATTAATTGTATGCATAAATTTATCTTAATATAAGATATAAAATAAAAGCTAAAATATGTAAAATAAAAGCGAAAATGACCAAAAGATCGCCTTTTTCAGGGAAATACACAAAATTGTGTTTCTTTTTTGTTATATATAACGTTATAAAATGTTTCGATAAGTTACATTCATATATTTATCCATAGAAAGATACTAATAACTGTTAGTTGTTTATTTTATCCGTCTCTTTGCGTATGGAGGGATTTAATTCAATGTTATGACGATCCACATATGAATTATATTATATTAATTTTTCTTACTCTATACTCAACAACTTCATTTAATATGGAAGGATATTCTCAACATTTCGACATAGGTATTTATGTAAGTAATATTGCTTTTGTGGCTTATATTTAATTATACATTGGGTATCACAAAAAAATGAAATTAAGATTTTTTTAATATATTGCTGATAGCTTGCAGTTAGTAACAAGCAGTGATGCTGCTTGCCTCGGTAGCGAAATGCTGCCCGACTTGACAGCAAAATGCTGCCCGACTTGACAACTTGAAACTGCAGATAGCTGTAGCAACGAGCTGTTCGCCCTTAGTAATTTGTAGTCGGCTCGTGTATTGCGGCTGGTTCATTTAGGCATGCAGATGTTTACTGATTTTCAAAATGCTTTCGATAGAACTGAATTTATTAACAAATTAAAGCACATGGGTTTCTATGAAGACTTGCTTAGATGAGTAAGAGGCGGCTTATTGTAGGGAATGGGGTAAGGTCAAAGTTTGTAAGTGTGACGACTGGGATTCCATAGGGTTAACATTTGGATCCAACCCCATTTACACCAGTACTAAACTAACATTAACGTTGTTGATGTTAGCTTAGTCAGAAATGTTACATTCCTAAGCGAATGGTTCAAAGCATATGCCGATGGAAACCCCATTGTGATATCTGCAATAGTTACCTTAACAAGGTTAACTTCAAAGACATGCGAGACATGAAGTGGAAAACCTGAAGCACAAATTGCCCTAAATATAATACAGGCCATCAACTTCTTCTTCCGTACGTTACCCCACTATAGAAAAATCCTATGTACCGCAGTACGTTGTTAGGATCACCGAACAACAAAATTTCCTGACAAATAAATAAACTTGGTTCTTCGCGTCGTTACTGAATATCATTGATATTATAAATGTGATTCTATAAACACAACTATATATCTATTCTTTAGGAATCAGGCAATATGAAAAGTTTCAGCTGATACCAACTTATTAACACTTAAATTAAGTCGCATATTTAACGTATAATTTCAAAATGAGTAAAATTTCGAGCAAACCTTTTTAATTTTAAATTCAGCAAATCACTAAAACACGATAATTGCATTATATTGTATCTAGTAGGCCTTGTAACCATATGTAGATAATTATAATTTAATTAAAGTTTATACTATTCTAATTTGGAAGTAAAATAATGTTTGCTAATTACGGTATATTACCTTCGTCTTTTCAATGCTTATTAATTTTTCATGTGAATAGCACAATTAGGACGTTACAGCGTAATATTGCAGTTTATGTAAATAACTAGCATAAATGAAATAAAGCCAAAAATATTGCTAATTCACGAACTATTATCATTACCATTAAATAAATGCTTTATATAACTACAAACAGATGCCATTAAACGAATTATAACTTAAACTTCATCGTCATTGATTAATTATTGCTACGAATTAATAATCTAGGACCAGAACATCTGTGGTAGAACTACTTATTTTATTAATTATAGTTTCTCCACAATACTTTATTCAACTATAAAGGCTTTTCATGAAACGTGATTGAG
Organism: Oryctes borbonicus; assembly: GCA_902654985.2. NCBI lineage: Eukaryota > Metazoa > Arthropoda > Insecta > Coleoptera > Scarabaeidae > Oryctes > Oryctes borbonicus. The sequence goes on along the minus strand of LR736872.1, from coordinate 8,080,361 downwards.
TGTTTTTTTTTTCAAATTAAATCTGCTTCCCATTCAACCTTTCCTATTCGAAATCAGAATGTGACGTAATCTCGACTGAAAAACTAGTGTCAATGGAATGATTTCTCGCTTGGTGGAACTTTGTGCCTTGTTGGGAAGGAGCTATTATTAAAATAATTATAAATAAATTTATGGTTTATGAATAGCTAATATTCAGTTATTAGAGTCGTTATTAACGTAGAATTTCAATAACGTTCCTTCTAAACGAATGATGGAACTTTTTTTGAAACGTAGTTAAATTTTATTTAAATGATACTTTAGATCGGTTCTACAATTTGTCATGGGAAATATTTGAAATTATATTTTTATATTAAATGTAGATATTTCAAGTAAATATAAATAAATACTTTTCGCTGATTCGTGGTACTATAAAAGTACAAATGGCCTTTTAAAATTAATTGGATCAATTTTATGTGTTTTATTGTAATAAAATAAAAACAAAATTAATTTACAGCATTCGACTATTTAATTACGAAAAGGGGTCAACAAAGGAAATTAAAGCAGTAATTTATATCATCTTCATTTTGTACATACTTATCAAACTCAATATATTGTTATTTACTAAGTTTTTTTTTGTTTTATAAGAGATCGAGTGTATCTAGACTCATTATAAAATTTCTTTAGATCCAAGAAGCCAGTCTAAACTCAAAAAATCTATTTTCATTGGTGCACCCTAAACATTTTTTGCAACATAATAAATTACTTTTTTTTAAATATTTCATTAATTGAAAAGATACTGTTGAAATGTAAAAAAATATTGCTTTTTTGAAATACAAATATTGTTTTAATTTGAAAGAAGTTACTTATTTACGTTTTTTTGATGTAAAAAACAATTTTTTAACAGGCAACCCACGAAGGGAGATTTTTACATATACCTAACCAACCCATTTTGGAAACAAAAAAGAGTTATCTTCCGACAGATATTGCACTGCGGCCAACGGCCACACACTGATTTCAACGCTTTTTTAAGGCATCCAAAAGATCTTTTGACAGAGCTTCAAAAAACGACGCTCCTCTCAAGTGTTTTTCTCTAATCTAAAAAGGAAATAATAGTCCGGGATGTAAGGTGACTGTCTCATCTATATATAACCGCAATCGTTGATTACCTTACGGACTTAGTGGGTGACTTGACTCTTGACTATGGCATTGTCATGAAGCGGCATATTTTAGATTAGATTACTACACCAGGTGGTTCTTGATCTATTCCACTGCGACCTTTCCAGATCTATTGCGGTTCCTCTCTCATTAGATCAATGACATTAGCTTTGCTTTCTTTGCTAGATTTAGCAGCCTTGTGTGTGATTCTTTGCATGGCTTTCAGCTTTTGAGTATCCCGAGCCCATTTCTGGAAGCCGTACTACTGCCAGTGTTATACATTCGCACAGCAAATGGACGGCAGTCTCTTCTTCCCTCAGGCAGAGTCTACATGCTGTTTCCTTTGTTAAGCCCAGATTACTCATGTGATGAAGCGGCATAACTTCTCGCTCACAATTTTGAGGGCCTTCATTGTCGAATTGCAGTTTTCAATTCCTTAATTGGTTCCCTATGGACTTCTTCGGTTACCCTCCATATATTCAATTAACAATAATCCATTTGTAACCCAAAACACCGTAGTCTTCAACTTTCCTGATGAAGACTGTGTTCCTGCTTTGTTTGGTGGCGGAGATCTTGTTTAGTAGGTGGGTCTCAGTGATATACTTGTACTTCATTACTTGTTACAATTTTTTAAAAAAGATCTTCGTCGTCAACTAATGCCACTAAGTTTTCTTCACAAATTTGCTACCGGCAGAAGTATTGTTCAGGAGAAAGCAATTTCGGAATTCAACATGTTCACACCTTTTTCATGCCTAAATTTTCATGTGAGATCTTTAAAACTGTATCTCCTGATATCCCTACTTTATCGGCAATCATTGACACTCTTATTCTTGGATCAGTTGCCCAACTTTATTGAGGTTTTCATGGGCTCTTGCTTCAAAAAGCCTTCCGGATTTTGGGTCACCTTTAATTGATTCCCTGCCCAATCGAAATTGTTCACACTAAAGTTTTACCGTACAATATGATGACTCATGTTTGCTGTAGATATTATTTCCCTTGCCATAAACATTCTTGGGTTCACTTTCCTCCTTCGTCAAGAACTTAATAACATTTCTTTGTTTGAGCATAATTTCACTTATTTCACCAATACTGATGTTGGAACCTCTCATTGACGTGTACACCCATGTACATATATTTGTTTTCGAGAAGTGGAAAATGTATCTGTATAATAAACGTATAGCAATAAAAAAGTAATAATCACGAAAGAGCACCGTATTACAATATCCTTTCAATCTACCAAGTAAAACAATATACTCATAAGTCGTAAACCTTATCGGACAAATCATATAGCAAGCGGTAAAGTTATATTTGCATTGCATTACGGATATCATCAATAATTCATTTTCTTATCATTTTAGGTAGCTAGAAAAGCTGGTCGTATAACTTTCAAGAACTGTAAATCAAAATTAGCCTTGCAATGGGAAATATTTACACTGATAAACCCTATTGCTGCTATAAAATGTGTATTCTTGATAATAAAGCATTTAAAAGTTTCGTATTACGTAGCGAGGTATTGACACTTTACCTATCTCCAAGGTATAGGTCATTAAAAGGATTACCTACAACTCGGTTGGTATATCTTCTCATTTTCTAATCCCAGCTCAACGTAAATTCTATACTTTTATGACCGTATTAGACATTGTTCGTTATATTTCTCTAATATCCGATGAATGGAGCATCATTCTCTTTACACAGAAACATTACCTACCGCAGTTTATTAGATTTTACAATAAGGTTAGCTTGAAAAGTTTATTGCTTAAATGTTAATTAGGTTTGGAGGACAAATTTTATTATACTGCGAGGGGGTTTATAGTTCCTCTACGTTGTTTACTAACAGTCTATAAACTTTGAGTTTACAAAGAAAAAAACCTATATAACATACACATACAAAAATAAGGTAGGGTATTATATATTAATATTGTTGGTGCGTATTGTTCAAAATGAGTAGTCAAATTGATTGAAATTCAAAACTAGCGTATAGTGCGGTACAACAAAATGCATTGTACTAATATACGGGGATGGTATGAGAAGTGTTTGGAGAGACATGGCGCTTTGTGTTAAAATTTGCATTACTCACTGTCAGTACTACTATTTGCTAGACGTCTGTCAAAAGTTCAAAGAGATTCATCGAATAGAATTTCGTAAAAACGCAAAGTAGCAGATAAAATTTGGAGCATTTTAATCCGTGATATGTCAGATAGGGTCATCAATCGTTTAAATATAATGTGAACAGCAGAACTATAAATGATACCAAACCATACATTCTAAGTTAACTTACACAGCAAAACATTGTGTGCACATTACTTAAAACAATCTGCAAGTAGGTTAACGTATTAATATGTCAACCTTATGTAGTCCTCCGTTAATATATTGGAAAACAGTACAAAGATCAGCTGTTGCTTCATCGTGAATTTTTGCTTTAGCATTATTTGTTACGTTTTGTGTAATTAATTATTAATACCAGGGTGGTTCAAGAAGTTCGTGGAAAATGTAAGAGATGACGCTCATAGTATTGCAAATGGTTTATTTCTGGTGAGATAGTCATTAGGCAGCTGTTAAAGTCTTAGTTATATCCATCACACTGTTTCATTTTTATTGTCGATTTGAGCAAAGAATTTTTGGCGATGTAGAAAAATGGAAAAAAAGTGAGTTTCGAGTAGTGATTTAACACTTGTATTTAAAAGGCTTAACACTGAAAAAGATCAAAGCTGAGTTGGAAGTTTATGGCACATCTGCTCCTGTGTTATCAACTGTTTAGAATGAGGTAAATGAGTTTAAACGTGGCCGTACATCCACAAAAAATGAACATCGTTCTGGACGTAACTGGAAGTAACTACCTACAAAACGATTGACAAAATTTATGATATGGTTTTGAATGCTCGACGAATCAAAGTGCGCGAAACAGGCTACCGGCATATCGCAAGGTACAGTGTTTTTAATTTTGCACGAAAGATTGGGTATGAAAAAATCTCGTCAGAATGGGCGCCCCCGTTGGTTCTCAGTGGAAACTAAATGCAATCATATGGTCGACTCTGGGACTGTTTTTACACTTTTCCGACGCAATCCTGGCGAGCTTTTCCATCGATACGTGGATGTACTACTACACTCCACAGACAAAGGACCAGCCAAACAGTGGGTTTCTGAAAGCAAACAGGCTCCGAAGAAAGCGAAGACGGTGAAATTGGCACCGGCAAGGTGATGGCCTTGGTATTTTGAGATGCACTACTTGGAAAAAGGACAAACAATAATTGGAAAGTATTACGCGTCGTTATTGGACTAGTTAAGTAAAGAAATCGAGAAAAAACCTTATTTGAGAAAGCAAAAGATCTATTTCCAGCAAACCAATGCACGGGTGCACGCTAGTTTGTTTCGATGGCCAAAATTATGGAATTAAAGTTCGAATTAGTATAACATCAACTGTATTCACCGGATTTGGTCCCCAGTCGCTTCTTTTAATTTCTAAATTTGAAAAAATGGCTCGGTAGACAACGGTTTACGTCGAACAAGAAAGTCAATTGCCCAAACAGATGCCTATTTTGAGGACTTCCTAGAAACGCTTGGAGTAATGTATAGAGTTAAATGGAGATTATGTTGAAGAGTAAATAAAAATCCGAATAATATTCAATGAACACCATTATCTACAGATTAACATATCTTCTTAAACGTTGTGATCCGATTAATTCATGCATCAAATCATCAAATTTATACTGCATAGGAAATATCCTGCTAGGTACTGGAAAGTGACGTATTTAACCTTACAAGATGGGGTATCCCACTCCTATAAACTTTATTTTTGATTTTTTTTTTAAATCGTCGCTGATCAATAGTTTTGCTTATTTTAGGTCACGTCAAATACAGTGCTCAAACTTAGGATAAAACTGTACAGGATGTTAGAAAAATTTGAAACTGCGAAATCTTTCTTAAGAAAACTACCTTACTATAAACATTCATAAACAAAGAAAAACATAAATACTGGTAAAAAAAGAAGAATGATAACAAATAAAATGCGTGTCTATTACATGTTTTTCTCGAAGTGCTTTAATTTCAATGTTACCTTCTTTATCTTTTTTATATTATTTCAGACAATGTTGTGTATACCTACATATTGCAAAATAATATCCTATAGCTGCATACAATGATAAAGTATTTTATCTACAATTTTCAAACGCGGTACTACGTTTGAAAATTGTAGATAAAATACGTTATTATTAACATTACACATATACTAGTCATTTCCTATTAAACCATATATTTTTATCAAAATTTATTGTTATGGAGCTGAACATAAATTTAATCCGAAAAAACGCTGCTCGATATTATCATTATAATGTTTCACAAACTTTTCCGCAAAGCACATAAAACTCGTACGAGTACACGGAATATGGACTAACTCTCTCCCGAAAAACCATATTTATACATATTTGTAAAAACAATATCGTTATTTGTTTGGACCATTTTCCCGTCGGCCATATTTTATAACCAGCAATATATTTGTTATACACTTCCACCGGAGTTGAAAATTTGTTAACACGTTTTTTTATTCTGCTTGTTTTTTTTTCGCTTCCAAGCTACTGCGGTAGTTTGTCGCAAACAGTTACAATTTTTCACGCTCGAATTAAATGAAAAAGCTAATTTAGCAACGGTAGCTTCTGTCCCAGTGCGTAAGATTTATGCGGTATTAGATGTTTGGAGTACTTCCAAGTGCAGTTTAAAAATGAGCGTGTTATGATCATTAAAATTAACGTTAAATAACGCCGAATATTTATGGCGGGATGGTGTTTCGATGTCTGAGATAATGATCGCATCGTCTATCGTCTATCCCAGACGAAGAATATTTTAAGAATTTTCTTTTTCCACTAATTTATGTAAATTAAATAATTAAAAAAAAATTTAATTTACTGTTTATTAAGAAAGTTTATTTTACCAAATTAAATCATTCTGCATAGGAGCTCTTGAACTATTTTCATATTTTCGTGACTGAAAATGTCTTTACTGGAGTTCTACGCCGCGGAGGAGTTAGAAAATACTTCTGATTTTTCTTTATGAGGAAAAGAAATGTTGTTTCATGAAGTTATCACAAAAGTTTGAAGCAATACCTTTGCTTGTAGAATTAGTTGTCGCTTCTGTGTTCTTTAGTATGCTTCTAGTACGTTGCTTCACTACGTATTCTAAACTAGGAGTAGTGCTTGTCATCAGTTTTATAATTTTCGGGAAAATAATCAAGGTGTGAATTAACACAAAATTTAAGGGACACGAAATTATTTTTAGTAAGAAGTGAGATTGGCAGTTACTACCCCTTCAATTATTGTCCAAAGCCTGTGTAGACGCCAATTCAAAAGCATTCCAAACATCATTCTAGAATGTCAAAACACTGCCAATCTAAGAAACAATTCTTGACAAAAACCCATCCTTCCGTCACGATCTTGGCAGTATTCAAATTTCAGTCTCAGCTAAAAGCTTTGTGTGAGTTGTGCAAACTTGTGTTCATGATAATGGCAATAAACAAAAGTATTTATGTGATATTCTCCAAATTCTATTCCAGAATTAATGAAAGTTCTTGCTTGTCAAAACACTGGAATGTTAAAATTAACAAAAACTAATTATTTTGGCCGGTGACACTGATCTATAGACTACTAAAGACCCAGTTACACGGTTTGTGCTTCGATGAACTTGATATAGGGAACCTCGAATCGCGGACCGTGTAACATAGGCAGTTTGCTCTGATTCATGGCTTGCAGTTCGTGGTCCTATAAAATGTAAACGGAACAAAGTCTGGTCAGAATGGTTCGCGGTGGTGCGGTGAATTATGGATCATCTAAGATTAACTGATTAACTCAGTTGACGTTGGCCCATATACAAATCTGGACGAATATGGTAAATATAACTATATGTTTTGTTATCTCAACTTTTTTAAATCTCTAATTTTTTACAACATCATTACACAGCTACGAATTGCATGTCTATAAAGATACAAAACGTTTTGGCGTTAATGACTGATAGATAATTTAGTGGTTCTACTAATGATATTGGCAAATCAGGCGATGTCTAATTTACTTTTTGAATACAAATATGTAGGAAGTAATTAAAGATATATCAGACAAATGCTTTATAACGCTATCTTTCAACCGTTGTGATAATGATTAAAATTTATAGTTCACGTAATGAAATTCTTTCTATTGTTGCTGCTATACTTGGAGATGAAATTATATTCGCAACTATTGAAAAGCAAAGTGAAAGGCGAATTATTAATTACAAGTATTCTAAAAGGTAAACTTAAGCAAGTCTACATTTTCGTCTATAGACAAATAAGTTTTTAATTGAACCCTTTGTGTAAATATGAAGCGTAATTGTGTTTCTAATTACTTTCAATTACTTGCTCCAATTAAATTAATTAACTGTAATAATTTGGAAGCAATTAATTACATAGCCGCTTAGAACTCAATATTTTAAAGATAATATTTGACGGCGCCCGAGGGAAAACTAAAGAAAAGGACGAGATGAGAAGATGACGAACAAGAAGGGTGTCGGGTGACGTACTGGTGTGGCGTCGGCGGTTTTAGTAAGGTCATTTATAAATCGTGATAGGCAGCCGTCAAGTGGCTGGCAGCTGTCGTTTGTCATGCGGGGGTCGAGGCCGCGGAAGCCGCGGGTTCACATCGAAGCCCCCCGGGAGATTGATGATCTGGGACTTCGGCATAATAGAAAACTGACGGGCCAACAATAAGCCATCGAACGTTATTAATGACTCGCGTCGCTAATTTCCATCCGAGCTCTGACTTATAACAAATATCCAACATTATTTTGTTTACGTATATATGTACGGAGGCATATTGTTCGTAGGCACTCCTACACGTGCGTACAGGTTACCATATACGCACACATAGAATGAGCGGTTGTAGCTTTACCGCATTTGTCATCGTCAACGTGGTTATGGTTCCGCGATGAAAACATTTAAGCTCTTGTAACTGTTGTATGTGCGTTTGTTAGAAGCTAATATATTACACTATCACGATTATATGTTCTATAAATTGATAGCTCGTGGAGAATACTCAAAGGTAACTATAATAATTACCCTGTCTGGTGATTTATACCTGTAAGGTAATTAATATACTCGAATGGCGGCCTTAAATAAATGTTACTATGTTTACATATTGACTTTATATGCATTGGCATATAGAAAATATAGCTATGCATATTAAACTGTTGGAATATCTCTCATCACACAATATACAGAGAGGGTTTGAAAATAACTAACAGATTTTTAGGATTAGGAAAGAAGTATAACGTGAAGCTTTTTTATTAGTTTTATTTTCTCTAATTGTCTTTAGTGTTTACAAAATGTCGCGGAAGGAAAACAACTTTGATTAGAATTATTTAACCTTAGCATTTCATCAAACTTCATTTTATCCATCGTAAAATCACAGCGAAGTTATTTTCTGCGAATGACTTTGCAAGTCACCTAGCAATAAAATTCAAGGTATTTCATTGAAGGAGTTTGACGTCATTTAACTTTAAAATTAGGATTTTGGGGAAACACCTTACCAGGAAAGGGTAAATTCCTTTGTGTTTGTCAACGATATTCCAAGGGACTGCAATGTATCAATAGGGTACTGTCACGGTCGAGTTACATGATCTTCGGACCTCGGATCGCGGACGGTGTAACTTATGTGATATGTCGATAAAATTTAAACAAAAGGGTGGACTGTGTTGAGTCAAAAATGAGGTAATTACCTCGACCGGGTTTGGTGCATCCACAAAAGTAAACGAAAAATACACACTCTTCAAAACATGGACTTTATAGTTGTTTGCCTTTTTCGTAAAGATAGACTGATGCAAATAACATGCAGATGCTATAGCTTGTTGCCTTGTATTTGTGGTGTCAAGAATTAAATTATGAAGTTTCCAAAATAATGATGATACTGTGGATAATGAATCCCATAGACGGTTTTGACATATTGAGTTCGAACCGTGCAACCACTCCTTAAAACGCCGGCAACAACGACCATGGTTCGGGGAACCAGGGAACTCCTACCTTTCGACAATTTCGTGCGGACTCGCGATCCACATAATCTGATTGGATGATATTATTGAATAAGTACGAATTTTTGATGTTTTTCTATGCGTGTACCTTTCCAGCATAGAAAAATCGTTCCTAAATTTTAGTTATATATTCGATTTTATTCGGTTAGCACTTTCTTTAAGGAATATCAATCCACCGACAGCAAGTGTAAAACTAAAGGCTAAATAATTGTTTTGTTGTCACTTTTGTTTTATTTTTGGTGGCTCGTTCATACACGATAGCTCAGTTCCTACGAGAAGAAACAAGAGCGATTGGAGAAATCTTTTGGGGAGAGATACTGAGCCAGAAGAGGACGGTCTGTGCAAACATAAAGGAGAGAGAGGAGGAGAAGATGAAGTAGAAGTGCAAGAGTTAAGGGCAAAAAACGAGCAAGATGTTTCAAATTCCGAAGTTACCGATATAACGACAACAGGCTCAAATTTTATTAGAAAGGATAAGGTGATTAAATGGTAAAAACATACACCATCTGAGACAGTGAATTTTAGGACCGAATACATCGTTACATAATTACCAGGGCCTACGTTATTTTTCAACGCACATGTCTCCCTACTATATGGCAGAACACCTCTCGAGTTTGTTAATCCTAGCAAATGACCAATTGGAATAAGTACGCGTGTTTTTACGACAGATGTCACCTGCTTTTAGTTTCTTATATTCTGAAGAGAGTTGAGAAAGTTCTCCTTGTGCCTAGTCGATATCATGACGATAAGGTTCATAAAGCTACCCGAAATCCAGAACTGATTATCAATTATAACACCCATGGTGGTGTTAGCACCCTTGATAAATTGTATGCAGCATATGATTCTGGCAGACTACTCGCTGACATGAATTACTTGGCCCTAAATCTTTTAGACAGATTCGCTTATATCGTAGAGAATATTTGAAAAGATTCTCTTTTATTAGAAGTCTTTTGTTAAAGGTCATCTCCGACCATTGGTATTCCCAAAGATTATGAAAATGAGAATAACGAAATATTAAGACTAGATTTATATATAAGAGGAATGGATTTACAAGATTCCCCTGAAAAAATTTGGCAACCTATTGTGAGGACTTTTATACAAACCCTATGGGCTAAGGCTGCGTAGCGGTCTTCTTTCTTTAAACATTCACCCTTAAATGTTTGATATGTTTATGACATTATCTTCTAAAATATTTTGGAAGTGAATGTGATACATGTGAGAGAGAATCCGTGAAAAGTAACCACGTCCTGTTTCTTCATCACAATCTGAAAGGATAATTAGATGTCAATCGGATCAATGCCAGGCAAAACATTATTAACCAGAGGAAAATGCGTTTGAGTAGACAACCACCACCATGTTTGTCTCACAAAAAAATTACATCATATTTCATTCGAACGACTCAAATGGCTCAGTTTGAGTCGTTCGTTAGATAATTTTTCTGAAATATAAAAGTAAATATCTTAAATCATTCACTGCAACATTGTGAGCAACTATCAATGACATTTTTGGAGTACGTTAATTCAATAATTCTTTAAAATGCGTGGCGAAAGTCTACGAAGAGGTTTAGTCTGGAGAATTCGGTATCGGAATCGGTCTCATTATCAGACCGGATTGAACGGAAGCCGTCTGCCCGTGCGCTGGATCGCGGTTATGTTATGCGCGTCCGATCAGTAGAGGGCACCTTTGATTGTTTATTCGCCGCTACTTCCATCACTGTCACCGGCTGTCTAATAAATCAGGGTTTCCCATTGACATCGGGACTGGAATTATTTATATCGTTTCGAATAGTTTTTTGCAAAAACAGAATCTCCGCTCCACTATCCAATTATTGTCGGGGCCGCTTTTGATATCGGCCGACCGCGAATACGAATGAATGAATACGAAATTTTCTTTGTAGGAGACGACGGCTGTTCCCACCAGGCCGAATTCAGTAGCGGCAGCCACCCGCGGAACAGCTATAACAGAAGCATGCACCAGATTGTGCACTGATCCAATACTTTACTTCTACAGCCACATATGTAGTTTGCTGTTTGAAACTATTACCGTTAGAACCCTCACCATTCAGTTTCCAATTCCCTATAATTTCATATTTACATAAAATATTCTTCCGCATGACTTTAACTTACACTTCTGCTAGCCAAACAAACATTATTTTTATAAAATATAAAGATTGCAGGTAAAATACTAACAAGGGCTGATATTTTTATACAGCGCTTCATGTTAGATTGCTTATAAAGAGGTAAACTGCATATTTATGCAGACAAAACTATTTTTTGTATTACGTAGACCGGGTTGCTGCCTTGGCAAAGATTAGGACGTTGTCCAGGAATTGCTCCAAAGCGTAGCCGCTCGTCACTTAGTATGGTCCTTCTAATTGACAATAGCACTTGCAAAAGAAGTGTTCCAGTGTCTCGTCTTCAGCTTGTCGGTTGAATGGAGGGTCCTAGACCGTGTATAGGCATGCTCGAACCAGTCCTGACCAGTCTGCTTACTTCTTCATTGCGAGGATTTCTATTGTGGCTTTTCGGCGATATTACGTTGATATTTTTTATTTCATAGGCTAAGCGTTATTGGCCGGTTCGATACTGATACTACCTGTTTGATGTCAGGGTGCACACTACCGCTTGGAAAACAGTGAGTTGCATTCTTAGCGGGCTACGATTCTTTCAGATATAATTCCTTATAAAATACTCCTCTTCCAGATCCTAGCTGGCTTCATCGCCGTCGAGTTTGTTGTAGGCAAAAAGGGATGAAATGTTATCCTGACAACCTCGACGATCAGCAATCCATTGCAATCGTTTTCCTACAATCTGCGGTGCATTTCACCATGCCTTACAACGTTATATAGTAGCCGAATCATGATAGCCAATAACACTTCTTCGACAACTAAGTCAAGAGGCGGCAAACAGTATAATCTTCATAGCCGCCGTTGGCATGGAACTTAATGCGCTCGTAATACTTAAACAGGCTGCCCCCTTTATCAGCATTATTTGTTGGCTGTGGCCGCGTTTCCTGCACTAGGCTAACAAGTGACCGCACCGTGTGTTATATAATTACTCACGGAGAAGGACCCCAGATCTTTTCCAGCATTCTGCGGGAATATGAGGAATATGATAGCTTCTCGTCGAAGATAATATCAAGCTGAAGCTAAGCGATATATTTATAGGTAAAGTTGCTTTCGTCTTGCTTGTTTCTTTTTCTTGCGCATAGGACCATCCCCGTTTTGGTTAGATTGGCTGATAATTTGTGGTTCTTACACCAGGATTCAACGCTCCTTAGTATATAAAGCAAGCTTTCATATTTACCGCCCACCATTACCGTTATCATTCCAGGCAGCCATGTGGAAGTACTCTGTGTCCAGGCGGCAGCACAGCGTATCTAAGACTAGATTTCACAGTAAGCCCTCCCTATTGACAGCCCTTACTTTCCACCCTTCGGATGCTGCCAGGCATCAGGCTAACAGTGATGAGGAATTTTTCTCACGTTTCTCCAGAGCTGTAGTAACTTTCGGGAGTGTGGTCTTATTAAAAATTGCTCCCATGTCGTTAAATACACTCAAGATGGATTGTTGTGTATTCAATGATATTTATCCTAAGTTCAAAGCAGAACCTGTAGATTTTCCCGGAGAGTAAAAGTGCTGGTTTCTGTGGAGAGGATGGATGCTCTTTAATGTTTCATTCGTATAGTTTGTAGACCGCTTTCAACAAGAAGGATGAAGGGTTGATTGGCGGTAGTAGGAATAAAGATCAGCTAGAAGACGATACCATTAGTAAACTAAAATGGAAATCGTTAAAAAGGAAATTGCAAGAAGGAATGGGTTAGGCATATGGTATGGCGTCAATTAGTAGAAGAGAAATATCACAGTAGAACGACAAAAAGGTGATTAGAAATAGGAAAGAGTAACATAAATATGGAAATATTCATAAAATGCGAAGATTTACTGTTGGAGCCCTCTTCTTTTGTCCACAGATCGCGCGTGTAAGCAATTAAAACGAAAACACATCATGAAGAATAACACTAATTATTGAATAAAACGAAGCTGTGGCGTCGCTGTTAGGTACTGGATCGCGTCCAACTTACTGTGACATTACAAAGCAGGACAAATCGGTCGTAAACAAATAGCCCACTACCCTAACATTAGAAATTATCGTTTTGAACTATACATATTTCACGCGGTATCACCAAGTTGATGGCTTTCTATTTTAATCGCGCAATTTTACGATTTCGAACATAAATTACTTGATTTAGTGGTTACGCTCCGTCTGAAGACTTCTGCAGGTTTATTGCGTTTTTTTTACACCACGTTTAATCTTGCGAGTGATATATGCGAGTTATAAAACTGCAGACGCAAGGTGTCTGGAAAAGATATAAATTTCGAGAAAACAAAGTGATTTTATGTCCCCGCTCTAAGTGAATTTTATATGTTTGGTGTTTAGATCAGCCAAATTGGCGCAGCTGATGCGACTTTTTTCGTTTGATGTTCGAACCAAAAAAATTGCATTCTAATTGTTTATGACATCTTCTAATAAAATGGTTAAGGAGGACATGCTTTGAACTGGCATCTGAGGGGATTAAAGGGACATTTCCATTCTTTTAATTTAGTTTTCGTTGAATTTGTTTTCGCATTTATCTGTTTACTGATGCTGGATTTAAATTGTCTTCGCATATATTTCTTTCAGTGTTTCATTGGACTCAGGTGTGGGAGGTTTAGAGAAGTTCATTGAAGTATATTTATGATGTAAAATTATTTTAACGAAATTATCTACATTGGAAAGAATAATATTATGGGTAAATAGCAGAGTAGCTAAAATTAAGAGATAGCTTTGGGATAATTTTCATTCTGTACTTTTTAAATGGGCGAAATGTGGAACTCAGACTTGCTGATACTAATACAAATAGCAATATAAATAGGAAATATAAACGAGTTGGGAAGGAGAGCTTTGATTGGAGTACATGGAATGCCGGGCTCGTTTTATGTTATATTGTGTATTATCTTTTGTTGTTTAAGGTGCGTATTTATGTGAATAGGATGAAATTAGCTGTGAAACCGCATAAAATGGTGACTTTCTTCCTGTAAAGACCTTCCTAAATGATTGCCTGTAAATTTTCTGTTGACCATATTCGGCAGTTTGGTGAATTGGCTCCACCATTGAACGAAAAATAGGCCCCATGTATCCTTGGTTATCCTGCCAATTTCAATCTGAGCCATTATTCCCAAAGAAAGATAGTACCTGTTTCCTTCAAATCAGTTTAGTTGCAGTTTATAAAGTTATATTTCTAGGATTTTGCGTAAAATTTTGCAAACTAACATTAAATTGCAATCGTTTTATTTCATGACTTGTGACAGCAGTTGCCATGACGAAACTTTCGTTTTACGTTGTCCTATACGCATTGCAATTTTTTCGATTTCTTAAAACTGTAAGAAGAAGGCATAGTTCTTACTCTGTCTTTCAGCAATTATAATTTCACATAGTTCGAGCCAGGATAATTTATTGTATTAATTTGATCGAGATTTACCAAAATAAACGACGCGGTTTATATTTCCGCTTGTTCGCCGTAGTTATTACTGAAACTTCGAAAATTGTAATAATTTTGGATCATATTTAACATTACTATATAGGTTGTCGAAAACATAAAACGCGTACACGTGTTTTATATGACAATGTTGCTATATTTTAAATATGTGAAACAGCAAAATATATATTTTTATTCGAATTGATTGTATTGACTGATTTTCATAACAGATTGCGGTTGCGCTGCCAATCGACGGGATACGGAATTACTATTTCATATGACAAGCACACCAGGTGACAGGAAATTGATTTTCGACGGTGGGCGTAATTGTAAAATATATAGTTTAAAGTTTTCCAAACAAAAGCTGTTTTTATTGTGACGGATGCAATTCGATTCACTCGCCCTGAAAGTAACTTTTCATTATTAGTCCAGTTTCCATACCGTCGCCGGTGAAATATTTTTGTTATAATAATACGTCATACACGAATATTTCTGACAGAAAAGCAAACATAAATATCCAGAAATTTTGATATTAAAAACGTTATTCCGATGGATTCAACATTTGTAACACATTTCCGTTTAATTTGAACGGCGATATCGATCGTCAAATTTTAGTACATAGCTTTATGATTAAAGAGTGGGTAATTTTAAAAGAAATTTTCATAAAGATTACATCGGAAAGCGGATACTCATTAGTCAAATGATTAATATTGTTGGTCTTAACAGTCTCAAATGACTTACTTGAAATTATAATGTTAACGATATAGGAAATTTATTTAAATTTAATGTAATTAAGGATGTTTATGATACGTTGAAATATTTTCAGTTATCACCGTCGATGTCATAACAGTTATGACCGCGACCATTTACATAAAAGCATTAAAGTTAATGGCGATGAAAAATTGCTTTCCTATTTTAATTACGAACGCGTTCCTGATGCGTTGTAAGCAGATATAATGCTGGAATTTACGCTTATTTATGAGCTTCTGTTAATAAATGAGCAAGGTTAATTATCCCTGAGTGTCTAATAGATACAATTTGTATAAATTATTCTAATTAGTTTCACAATTTACGATTTTATGACGAAAAGGAAGGTTACAGTTACGTTTCGTATTATTATTGTGTTTGTATTGATCGAAATATCGATATGCTAGATGAGAACTGGAAAAATATATTAAAATCGGGTAAAATGTTGGCACTAAATCTTAAATATTACAGGGCTAAAGAGGGAGAGCAAGCATCACTTCAGGTATAATAGAATTCAGATTTAGCAAAAACATTTGGATACATAGTTATTGGTTCGGCGTAAGAGTTTGATACGTCTGCTCATCCTTTCAAACCAACTGTTAGAGCAGTTATGTCATCCACCAGTTAGAACTGCCACCGACTGCTTCTTCCGGCGACTGGAACCATTCTGCGACAGCCCATTCTTGCTACCTCTTCATTCTTTTGAGCCCTATGTGAACTCGTATTATCGTAGTGGAGAATGATTCATCATTATGGATTGGTTTAGCAGAACACGGCAATCACTTCTGATAAACAAAAGGTTGTATACCAATCGACATTAACCGTTCTTCAATCTTCTAAAGCAACTGTAGTAACACGACCTGAAATTGAGATAGAAGTCGATCAAAGAATGTGGGATCCAATTCATCCTGCAATCACTGATCTGTTGGTGCAGAGCAGCGATGTTTTTTGAGTGACTACTGCTTTTGGTAGTTCTGTCCTGCGATCGTTGTTGAGACTGGTGCGTCCTCCTTGGAATCCGCGCTGCCAGTGAGAAATTGTCGACTGATGCGATGTTTGATTACCAAAAATAGAAACCAATTCAATAACACATTGTGGTTCAAATAATCCTCTGCGAAAGTTCTAAAAGCTTCCTGTGCAAAAATTTTCTCGGCTCATTTCTATTTTTCCAGTGACTTGTCAGCTAAACAAAATTACTAACTTTCGATAAATATTTAAATTAATTTTGGAAGGCAACCATTCATTGGTGTCGTGCTTTACTTTTAAAATTAAAAAGATAACCCTCATGAAAATGAATATGAAAGTGTGTTATAGATTATTAATACCAGCGAGACAAACAATTACATTTTCCCTTTTAAAGGTGTTGTAAATTTATTGGAAACGGAACAAAATATACGGGGTGTAACAACGGTTTGACGTATTCCTCTCAAAGAAAATAGGCTGTAAAACTTTTTAGAAAATAGCTATCTTTCATCTGATGAGCTGGGATACGAGGTAGGCTAAAAGAACGAGATTTTTCATCAAATTGAATACACACCTAATTTTCAGCAAGTTTCCTACGAAGTACACATTTAACATATACGTATAAGTCCCGCAATGCCTCATACAGTCAATTATTTTCGAAAATGGTTCTTGCTGTGCTTTTTAAATATAACTATAATTCGAACAGCCGCTTTTGAATAATAAAGCTGGAAATATTTTCACTTAGATTAAAGTAACCTTTTTATCACACACCGTATCTGACAATGTACCAACCAGATATTTTTCGAGTGATGTCTTGAATTGCTAATGACGTTTTGTGTGAATTTTACAAAACACTCCCGGTACTTAAGGGTAGTCATTTTTGAGATATGTATTTGGCATCATTCAGTTATTGTCTCAATTAGCGGTAAGTGGGCATCAACACTTTTAATTTAAACACAATCGCGTTCCTGTTTATCTACTATCATCGCAAACATATTGAGCTGCTTTCACCTCTAGTTATTTTCACATTTCAAATATTATTTTGTTCGTACTGTGCTAAAGCAGCTGCAATTGTCAACTTAATGCGCACATACATGTATGATTATATATATGTATAGGTCAGGCTAACAATCACAAGTCTAATAATAATAACATATATAAATAGATAAAATTAATAGATAAAACGAAACATAGAGGTGCATATGTCAAACCAAAAAAATTGCGGCAAAAAGAATGTTTAAAAACACGTCTCTTCATACTGTTTAATTAAAAAATTTAAAAACATCATAGAGAGTGCTCTCCATAAGGTAATCCCTGAGCTACCTTACCAAATTCTGGACGGAAGGTGGTTGGAGGGTATTGTTATTTGGAGTAGGCTACGATTGAAATTTCTAGAACGTTATCAGATATAGGCTTTCATCAAGATTTCCTTTTGTTTTGAAAGAAAATATTATTAGCTATATAGGGTAAAAAACATTAAATCTTAAATATCTATATAGTTATTTCTGCGAGATCCATTTCCAGAAAACATTTCACTGTTAACTCTAGAAGTAGGTAGTCGTACACAAGGTTCTCATAGATTTTCCGGTCAAATGTGTGTTAGTATATAGGTACTCCGTTTAGAAGAAGATAACTTAGCAAGGTAATTTTTTGGTTTACTCTGTATACGTTGAAATGGTGTTCGATTATGTCACTAATTCATACGATTTTTGTCTCCTATTACCAGTGTTATTGAACATCATCGTTCTATTACACCAGCTTGTATATACAAACACCTAAATTAAGAATACCAATATTTTTCTATTTTTGATACGAAATTATATTTTTCCGCCGAAAAATTGATGACAATGACCTAACAACTAGGTTAGGCATCTTTTTTAATGAAACGTACTTAATACAAATTAGTACGTATATACAATAGTACAAAAACATCACTTGTGCTAACAATTATTCAGGTATATTTATTTAATTATGACTTTGATTAGTATAATTATTGTACTGTTACAAAGCTCTCAGACAACCCATGGTTATTTCTTGTTATTTCACACAAACAGTGGCTAGAAACAAAGTTTTATTGAGTTGTTATATCCTTAGTAGTGAATTCATAAGATCTACAATTAGTAATAAGCGAAACACTCAAAAGTCGATATATTTTGCTAGAACGAACACATTTGTGCAACCTCGATTTTATTCTTCATCTACGGGGTATCAATTTGACTCTTGGCAACAGTAGATGACTTTTATCCTTCATGGCGCTTCATCGTGATAAAATTGCTGGCAGTATCGGCCTAAATGTGCAACATCAGTAATTCCAAAAGAATTCCGACTATATAGCTTAGATAAACTACAACTATATTAAGCAACTTTCCAGTTGTGTTGGTCTTTATGGGAGTAAACAGGCACCAACTATTGCGATGTATAAGAAACAAGTGTTGATTAATGATATTTTCAGGTCGTACATATTTTGGTCAATTCATCCGTGCAATAATTGTAATTACAAAACTTTTGAAAAATTATTCTTTGTTTTAAGTATTCGTTCTTTGCACGACCTATTATAAACACAACCTAAATTGAATACCAAGCCTGAATACGCTTCATACTGTTATTGAGAGATGCATCAGCATATCAGCCTCCTCAATAAATTCATTGGTTTTTTCCACACTCTAAAAGAGGTTTCGTAAAATCGATGGGAACTTTGTTACCAACGAATTTACTATTATTGTACTAATTGATGGCGTCTTGTTGTCAACAAATTGAATTATTTTAATATCTAATGTGGATGGGAAATGTTTAATGAGCATATACACACACATTACTGGTGTTCAAGTTACAATTTAATTTTGCTTTTGCTGTGAGATATACTGTGTACCGGTATTATGACAAATGCAATATTACTCGTTGTCAATGAATATTGAATATTCTATTGGAGTTCTTATTTTAACAAAACGACATGACACATCGAACCCGGAACACGTTTCAATTTTTCTATTGGAATATTGCATATTCTTTCTAGGAAAATTCCCCAATTCCCTTAAAAGACAAGTACATTAAAATTTGCATCACTTGTCGTTGTACATTTGAAAATGCTTTTCTACATTTTTGTAAATATTAAGTCATTAACGTACTGTTTTAGGATTACCTTTTTTTTCTTACAGTTTACGCGATTTACAATAAGCAATAAATTACTAATTAGAATAAGGTTAATATTATACTCAATAGCGCCCATTTCTTATATGTGCCTTTAACACAAACAAAATATAATTGCGATGACAAATTTTTCAATTTAAATAAGGTCAATGAAATGCATCTCGATTAAGTGCCGATATTGGTGTGTGACCAATCTGCATATCACATAGAACATTTTGTCATACGCCCCGAAAATTGAGGACGTTTGCGACAAGGTACTACGTTATGAAACTTATTTTCTAAAAGGTTTTCGGAGAATCTATTTTGTTCCGACTAAATATTTTCTTACATGAATACGAACCTACTATTTACATGATCCCCATAAAACTAATTCAGTTCAAAAAGATATTGCTAGATCTGAATATAGTAAAGAAAAAACACATGCTGCTTACTTAATTTCGAAAAGGAAATTGCTAATTTGCAGATTATGTTATTGCCTCTCTTTATATTATTGATTTTTTTTTTCTGAAAGGAAACTTGAAAATCTAACAGGATTCTAAGTAAACAACTCAAACTATTCAAGATACGATTATAAGTTTTCGACGTCGTGCAGGTAATTACAAATTATATTCCCTTAACTGGCATTCATCGCATTATATCCGAGAAAGACAGCATATGCTATTAATACAATACTCTTACGGGTATTATTCCGAAGGCTTTCGCGGAACGGGGCCTGCCACTCAACATTATCACATCGAATTACGTCTCCTCAACGCAACTAACCTCTTTTCGGTTTTAATTGAGGCGTAAGTTATTAACTACCATGAATTAAGTTTCGGATGAGTGCCCAGCCGCTGCATTACTTATGCTTATGGATCGCTGACAGTTTAATAATGCATGGGTTAACAGTTGGATTCGGGCGGCTCTCACACGGTGCCTCCGTAAAATATACAGAGCGAATACGTGCATATGCGCATACCATTATCTTCTCGAGGTGGTATGTGTGTATGTTGTACGAATGTGTGCATGCTTGTAATAGGTAGGTAGGATTATGGTTTGTTAAATGGAATGCCGAATGCCGCGCGGAGCCCGGAGCCTTTCGAATTTGAAATAGCGCTTCGTGCCAAGGTGTATTGCCACCGCATCGATTGTTTAACCTCAATTATATGACCGCTTCGTACATGGAATAATAATAAAAGATTAAGACTAGCACGGACTAACAACTTTTTTCTTTTTTAAATTTAGGTACAGGTGATGTTAGCGAAGTAATAAGAATGCGTTCGTACCTACAAGAATTCAATCGGACTTCTGATGTAGAGATGTGCTTTAAATTCGAACTTTTTTCAAATCACTTCACGCTGATATTTTACCGATTACATACAAATAATTAAAAACTTCAACGTTCTTAACGTCATTAAAATCATTAAGTACAAGTACAGACAAGACTACATAGATTTAAAAAAGCATTTTAATCTTAACAGGAGGATATCTAGAGAAATATGATTCCTACGTAAAAGTACGTCATACATTCGTTTGCTCGTCCCACCGGGAGCCACAAAACTACGATTTTATTTTCTTATTACATATTCTAATTGTATGTTAAAAAGTAAGCAACTTTTGTCTGAAATATTTTTTGTTAATTTGGTTGATGGCAGCGTAATCGATGAAGAAGATTACTTTTATTTATTTTAATGGAAACCCCCGTTTGCATTTTATTAAATTTCGTAAACGAATTTATTTCCAACATGCCAATAAAGACACCAACAACAACGTATCACGGAAACTTGATAAAATGCAGAAGTGGTTTCCATTAAGATAAGTTAAGATAATAATTTCACTAATTACCACTAGCTACGAAACAAAAGAATGTTTCACCGCCACCTACGTTGAAACTAAAGTCGTCATTTTATGGCACCTGACGGGACGAATAAAGAATGGTATAACAAACTTTTTCGTAGGATTTGTATTTCTTGAGATATCCCTCTCTTAAGATTAAAATGGGACGTTCGACTGGAATTCCAATGCTTTCTACAAAAAAGGAGAAGAAGAAACACCAAATAAACGGCAATGCATATATGGAAGGGATAAAGTATGGAACCAAGCAAATATCTTTAAAACGAAAACGAAGATTTTGATGAAACTTTGCAGGTAAATGCATTGACGCATTATGAGTCCATTTTTAAATTTTTTGTTGTTTTCTTTATTTAAATAGGACAGCTGTATACTTTTACAGCCTATAATAGACCTTGTTTTCCAGATTCATTCATACTGGGCTTGGTACCATTATCTGTAAAAATGGGAAGATAATTCACTTCACATTTCACAAATTGAGAATCATCTAATATAAACAAAATCATTTGGAATGCTCAAACTGTCCGCCGTTTATCCCATGACAATGTGCAAGCCCGTTAAAAAATTCCCGAGTTACTTACCTACAGAACGATGGCTTATACTATGGTTTAGTGCCAAAGTTGTGGTAGAAGCTTGAGCTGATTCTTTTTCTCTTTCTCTGATGTCTTTGTTAGTTCGGTCTGCGGTCTTCCAGTTTGCGGTAAATTTTAGCCGTCCCACTCAAACTAAAACGTTTTGGTGTTTAGTGATAGCTGTACGTCTTACAGGATTCCTTTCGGGATGAAAGTCATTAAAAAAACGACGCACTTTGTTCCAAATACGATCGCCAAACCCGATCAGTATTAAAATTTCAATGCACTTTTTTTCATTTAAATGCACCCGTTTTAGTTGCGTAATTAGTGAATTAAATAAACATGACAGTTCTTCAAAATAACCTGCTAGATGATACCAGTTCATTTTTATAAAGAAAAGATTTATGTTGGTTATGCTTACCTCCTTTTTTTCTGTAATGTGTAAAAATTGAACAGTGCTTAATCTCTCCAATTTTTTACAGATAAATATTAGAATTCCGAAAGTTTTGACTAAACATGTTTATCATGGCGTACTTTTCCATTGTTGTTTGTTCGAACCTTGCTCTCAGTGTAGGAAAACGAAAACGACTGTTTGGCATGTAATTACGTCATGTTTAAGTAATTATAAAAATATTTGAAACAAGAAAGCGTATATGTGGGAGGATTGTTGCAAATCTGTCTTATTCTAGCCAAATATATATTCTTTTTGTAGTACCCTATCAATTGTTTTTCTAAAGCAGACACTTTTCTCGTCACTTAAGGTTTTCAGTCCTCTTTTTATGTTATCTACTATTTGCAAGTATTCGATTAGCGGTAAAGAAGACCTTGTATAATGCTGTGATGACTTGGTAGTTAATGAAATGAGTTTACAATTCAATTTCAACTTGATAGCCTCGAAACTTCAAATTACTTGGTTTGATGGCTGCCGCATCTTTTGTACCAAGTTGTAAGATTAGGGATCGGAATGCATGGAAATTATCAAAATAATAAAACGCAGCTTCTAACCACGTTCTGCATTAGGTTAAGTCTGCCGTTGGTGTTCTAGAATGTTAAGGCATTGTTCATGAAATTCGTTTGACATTTGACGAATACTGCTTTAGTCTATGCTATTAGTTCATTTATGTCTGGATAGTAGTGGTGAATAGCTTTGGCTGCGAGATGTACGGTCTGACTACTAAATAGGAAGGTAATGATCTCCAAGAGTGTAAAAATTTGTCATAAAAAATAAATGCTGTCGGCTGCAACATTGCTAGCACGTTGGAGACCAAGTAGTAGGACCACCACGACCCTAAAAATCTTGCATTCAAAAGTCATCTGACTTGACGACTGAAATATGCAGAAGGACCATCTTATTGATAACACGTCTGCATTTCGATGTGTAGAGGAACATGCTCTAGTAGTTTCTCGAATTCATTTTGCAAAAGGTTGCAGCACTGATTTTCTCTGAGACAATGCTCCGAAATGAAAGAATAAATTAAACAACTAACAGAATACTTATGCTAATTATACGTTCCGACTGTTGCGTGGTGTTGTTGTTCGGCCATACATCTGAGTTGCGAGTATTAATATTATTATTTAGCAAGTCATCAAATAATCTTTACTACTCTATTAGCTTAAAAAACCAGAAAAAGTAGGAAGCATAAGTGGTCTAGTAGATTTAAATGAGGTGTTGTTAAATTATAACTTCTTGTGGAATGCGTTACATTGTAAAAAAAGGTGCAGAATAACCATAAAATATTTTATCGTTTATATGCGACTTTGAATCGTTTAGATTGAATTCCTGCTATAAAATTTTTCTATGTTAGCGCTACACTATACACACTACGTGCCCTCGGTGTAATTTGGTATCTTCCTTTGGGATTTATTATAACATAAAACTTCTTCACATTCGCTCCAAGATGAAATATAAATTTTACATTAAAAATTTTATGATCAATAAAATTCCAAGGTGGGCAATTTTCCCTCTTCTGAGCGTACCAATAAAAATTATGTTCAATAAAATTAAGGCATACGGAAAGTTACAAAACCTGCGAAAAATGTCAAGTTTTTTTAACTAAAATTCCATAAACAAATTGGCTCAGATCGGTTATTATTCAATCTCACCCGGTATATTTCAAAAAAGAAAATGTATAAGGATCAGATTGAATAATCAATTGGGTATTGTTATTGGCGCAAATAATCTACAAGAGCCGAATACTGATCACGAGAACGCAGTTGTAGAAACAACAACTTGGTTTCACGTTAATGGGACAATATGGATGGCCATTACATCATTGGTTACAAGAATTCGGTACATTCTAGCATGTACTTTGGAATAATTGACCGACTTGAACCCACATTCCACTCGGTCCGATGTTGGTTTTTGCGTTGCATGCTTCGATCCATGATTTAAATTCGCAGTGGTTGTAGATGTATCCCCCACCACTGGTAATGCATTTTTTCCTTGAAAAGTTACTTTACCTTTTAAAATTAAGAAATACAATATAGAGGATCTGTAATGTGTTGCATGGAATAGCGAAAGTTGTCAAAGATCAAATTCATATAGGAAGAAATTGTCCAAAGACGTGGTAGAGGTTGGGCATAAGAACCAAGCGCAAACTTGCCTACTCAGTCATCGACAGAAAATTAGTGAAATTTTAATATCACACCTCTCAGGGCGTACTTGCTCGGTTAGGGTTTCATGTCAGATATGCCCAGATATCACGGAGTTAACGCAGCGACATACGCAGATAATGCGTTTATGAACTCGATCGCCAAGAACAAGAAGTACGGCTAGAAAATATTTTTAGGGGAATCGACGGGACGGCCATTTGATGCAAAACTTGGCAATTTACTAAATTCGGCCAAAACGTGCGCGGTCCGACTCACGAAGAAGGTACGGCTACTAATTGGAAAATGGAATCAAAATACATTGTATTCCCTAGTCCGACCAAACGCGATATCTGGGCGGGCTCTTGACAAGGGGATATTGTGTCGCGAGTATATCATGCGCTAGTTTGGTACGCTGCGGCGTTATTGAATCTGCAACTCCTCAGAAAGATTCAAACAACAGTTTAAAGAATGATCACTAAAGGTTGGATTACGTAAACGTGTAAACTAAAAGAAGGGGCCATTTGAACGAAGACACAAGGTTATCAGAACAGTGCAGTCAAGTCCACGCGTGACACAGAGTGACCATTCGCGGCAGCTTAAAATCGGGAAACTAGAGGATGTGACAAATTCAGATGTAAGAGTTGGATTCTATAGAAATATTTGGACCCAGGCGAAAATCAAAGTCAACGCGGGGACGAAGTAGAAAAGGCGACGTCAGACCCCACTTTGGATTCTCCAGCAACCACACTCTTTACCTTATGCAGTTTTTGCCAAAGAAAACATGGCCATTGCTCCTCGCCCATTTAATTCCTTGTAACGCTTGTCCTTTCTAAAGAAACTGAAGTGGCTAAAATTTGACACAATATCAAGACTAAAGTTGAATCGCGAACGGTATTCGACACATTAACAAGGCAACACTTTCAAAACACATTTCTTTCGTTGCAGAGGCGTCGTGGTCAGTGTTTCCACTTCCAATGACTTTCAAGACGGCGGGAGTGAGTGAAATCCCGGCATTCTTCAATTTTATTTGTAGCCAAGTGAATCACTTTTAGATTGTGTAAGAATTACCTATTCCTTATTAATCCGTCACATTTATTTTATTTTTTTAATCTGATATTTTTATGGCGTTTGCTTTATTTTTCTCTAATGTAAAGTTTACGGTATGTCTTTTTGTCTACAAAATAAATAATAGTGTATTACTCAATTGAGCGGTTGTGGAAGTCAATATATATCATTGATAATTTACTGCTCACAATTCTATGACACGTATGTATTTTGTACGATAATTTTTATTAACATTAATTAAACATTTAGCATACTTATAAATATCGCACTGGTTCTATTGAAATATTATTGACTGTTCGTTACGTTAAGACTTTGGTCTATAATTAGAATGTATTCATGTTTAATGTACTACCTAGAAACCAGTTCTGAATTTTTCTATTCGTGCTCTTATTGTGGTTAGCCAATAATTCAAAAGCTATTAGTACTTACAGAAGAGTGGTATAATCTACAAGTAAGACAAGTTTCGTGCTTAATTCGCGACGTATTTTAGAGACTTTCGTTGAAAAAAGCTTCCAGCAGTTTAACATCTAGGTCACAATATCGTGGGTTTCATATAAAACAGGTTAAGCGTTAAGTAAGTATGTGTTGTGTTTTCAAAATCTTCTAGGGTACTATTTGTTAAAGTTTGTATAACAATAGTAGTAAAAACATTTATTGATACCGAATTTGTATAAAGCATCAAATGAATTAAATTGAAAGTATGTTGTTGCTCGATTTCTAAAAATTCAGAGGTCACCAGTGAAACTGACGATGGTTAGATTGAACTGAGAACAATCCCTTAAATAAAAATATGCATCAGGAAATAGTCCCTAAAAGATTGTATGGATTTTGTATACAAACCATTATAATGTGGTTCTTCTTTTTGGTGTACTTATTTTTATTACAGGAGATTGAGAGACTGGTATCAGTAAAGTACGAAATATCAACAACACCCGTTTGGACATATTTGTTTTTGGAGAGACGTATATGTTGTCCGCCAACATAAAGAATAAGACGATAATGTTTTGTTGTTCTCACGACGAGTTGGCTAGGGAAGAATGCCAAATTGTTTCTTGTGTCGCCGGATTCATCCAAAATACGCCTTGCTAGCCAATGTTATCACAACAACAATCAATATCTTAAATCTCAATGCTAAGCGCGTAAACTATTCTTGGTATTCATTATTATTCAGTTGAGCGTCTTTAATATTTTTGTTCTTTGTCCTGGTTGTTATTTTCCTTTATATTTTCCTGTTTTATTAACTACTGTCATTTCTTCACTTTATCGTATATGAATGTATTGGAATTAATCAATTAGGACAAGTTCGTTCGATTTATTTTAGTACTTCACTATATAAACGTTTTAGAGTGTATGTTGTGAAATTGTTGCGCTAAACTGAATATAATGAAAAAGGACGAGGAAAGCAAACGATAACCATCAACCACCGACACAAAAGCATCAGATATGCTTTGGTAGTTGTAGCTAATACAGTATATAACCGAGACCCCTTCGTCAACAACCGCACATAAACATATATCTTTAACAATTTCCGCCTTCTGACAGTGAATTAGCAACACCACAACGTTTGAGTTATTTTTATAGTACGTAGGATGACAAGTGTTCATGTAACTGTCCATGTAGTGGCTACTTAAGGGGTGTTAGAGCGACGAAGAGTCTCGTCGAAGAGAGACGGAAAGAAGACAACGGCCATCATTAAAGATAACCATCGCGCCTGCCACAGTCTTTTCTAAGACAAATGAAGGTGCGATCTGACAGCAAGCCCATTTAGTCGGGAAGTCGTAATTATAAGGCGTGGTGGATAGATGGCGCTGGTACACTTCGGCATAACAACGCCCGTTCGATGCTCGCCGCTTCCCAAAGAGCTTCTTTCGGACCGGAGAACGGTTAGGTAAACAAGGACGGTGAGAGACGTCTCCGCCGGCTATTATGTGGCATCGGACACGGCCACATATCACTCCCTCTGACTGCTAAATTACCGGTCTCCGCTTTAAATATCAAATAAGATATTAATTATCATTTAAACACTAATTCAATCAGATCGGTATCGGCGTACGATCTCACCGATACGCTGTGTGGTAATGTAATTCCACAGATTGAGGACACTTTATCGGAGGCTTGTAATCTTAATGTAGATCTTGGATTTCTGTTTACTACACTCGATAAAAATTTTTGCTTTTGGGAAAGGTTCCCGTAGCTTCTCGAGTTTCAACCGAATCGGTATTTATTAGACATTTATTGGACATCAGTTTATATAAGAAAGAATCAACCTTCTACTAAAGTTTTCACATGGATGATTTTCATCTTTTATTGAACAAGTTGCTTATTGGAAATGTAATTTGTTAAATACGAAATCACATAGTTTCTTCTAGCAAATATTCAGAAGATTTCTCCATTTATTTCGTAAATAATATGAAGTGTAATACAGGTAGCAACGTTGGGCAAAACACTAGGAATAAATTATATCCTTTTCTTATGTAGTTTACGCGTCCAAAGAAATATATTTTCAAATTTAAAACATATATTGCAGTGGTATGTGGTAGTATTTTGATGTAAGAGTTTTGAATATTAACATAATTGCACCAAGAAAATAAATTTATTATGGTGACTTTCTCAATCTAAGAAAACCTTTATCTGAAGAAACATATAGAACAGAATTACCTCTCTACGTGCATTTCTATACAATGAGCTCTTCAAAATATCTGTATACTGTTACCTCCAGTACCGGGCATTAATCAGAAAAACAGTGGAGATAGAAAGACCGAATAATTGCAATAGAAAAGATGGATATGAGCAAAGCGAGACCCAGAAGAGGTTACTGCAATGACAACAGAAAACATACGTTACGTGTAACTATCACGGCCCAACACACACACCAATTTGCATGTTTGACAAATCAGCCTAAAGTCAATTTACAGGAAGATCCTGAAGAAGCTGGCTGTAGCCAAACGGCGCCCAACGGTAGCTCAAATGAATGACGAAAGCCGAAGGAAGTTACTATGAAGGATACTATTGACCGTTTTATGCTATCCAGATTCTTTGCTAAAACGTGCCTTGCTAATTCATTTAATATCCCTTCATAAGTCCGAAAAGGGTGTTATTTGGTTATTAGCAAAATTGAAGTGTATTATTAAAACGGAACAAAAGATAAGAATGACAAACACTTGGCTGTGTAGAATACGTATTCGAAAGAATTGTTCAAAGATTATTTATTGTGCCTACAGTGTTTCGTTTTAAATAGGAAGCTTTATGTTCGTTTCCGAATGAATCAAGAATATATAAACTACGATGTTGAAAGTCTTTCTAGAAAAAGCAACTCGCCATGATATTGTCTATTAGAAATTATAGATTTTTTAGATTATTTTCAGCGGCAAGCGGTTGTGATCATATTGTTTGATTAGAATCAAGGTCCACCCAAAGAAATTGGATTGTATCATCGTGGTATGATCTCATAATAGGTTAAAATCGTTCAGTAACCAACAGATATCGACGCGCTGAGGAAATGAATAAGCACACACCATAACAATTTTCGATATCTCTCGTTGCAGATATATCATTACTTTGGTACGTGAGAGTTCAATAAAATCAATTCTGTGAATTGCCGCTTTCAAGAGGCCATCTTATAAACATAAAGATAAAATTAACCAGAAATTGCGGATATATAATAATTGACAGCGAAAAGGAGATTAACATCACCACTTTATAGTCGGCAACTAAAACACTAAACGTGATTCGATAATGTACTACATTAACACTTGATGTCAGATATCAATTAATTTAACTTTCACATTTAAAGCCTTGCATTTCGCGAAGATCGAGTGAAATCGGCCATAACCAACAACTCTGTTTAAAAATTAAGTGTTCTAATTAAGCGATTCACTATCAAATGCATATATTTGGTAACAGCACAATTTTCAGTTTCTGTTCTCGGTTTTGCAGATGTCCGCTTTTATTGCGGACAACATAAAGATAGGGGTGATTTCTCAGATGCTCATGCAGTGTATGCTTCGAGTAACCGAATAAGGACATTCAAAGATGCTATGAAAAGTGAAATATCATTGCGATATCGTAGTTATCAATAAACTCCTTTAGGGACAACAGTAATGATGTAGCAATAATAAAAAATACACCTTGTGTGTAATAGTGCTTTACAAGGAAATAAACCATACAATTTATTATAATAAGCTTATCTACGGAGTGTATGAGGGTCAAGATATATTTCGAGTGATATCGTAAAAAAGTGTAACTGTATGTATTTAGGTTGGAAGCTGAAATGCACAAAGTACCGAATATAAAATTTTATGTTAGAACTGGAAATGAAGACGATTCAAGCTGATAACGCCATAATATAGGTCGTATTTGCGGAAAAGCACGTCTATATTGTCAATAATGGTGGGAAGCTATAATGGCCAGGAATGAGTTTTATAGTTAAGTGATTTTAGGTGTTAATTTAACAGTCTGAATTTTAAAAGCAAATCTGAAGATTATCTATAGCTATATGGAATAATTTAGAAATAATATGCAATAATTAACATCACAGGCGGCCATTTTGTTGTATAAGAAGGTACCTACTTTCCCTTAGCGAGTAAGTAGCTATTATAAGGTGTTCAACCAATTATTCTAATTGTAACTCGTCCCACTATTCTTACTCAGTGCTTAATGATGCTTAAATCAAGTTTTAATTCTAAACTTGGGCACTCTAATGAAACTGCATATGACATATCAATGAAAGTACACGTCTGCAGACTCAGTCAATGGTTTGGCAAAGTCTTTCTATTCTCCAAATAAAGACGAAATTAAAGTTGATATATATAGACGTATGTACATAGTAATAATCGGTACATAAACCAAAGATATCGGTGACTTCAGTAAAGAATTATCTACTTAGCAACTAAGTAATTTTTTTAAAGAACATCCTGTACTTATGCCGTTAATTTTTCTAATATGCATCATTTTCTGTATGTTTTTAGTTAGCTTTGTAGATATTTGTAATGTGTATTTTAGCTAAAAGCCGAAGCCTTTAGCTCGGTACACTTTAAAAATGGTTGAATATTACTTGAAATTTGAGGTAAACGAAGTTTTAACTTAAAAATTATGTGAAAAGCAGCCCTTGATACGAATTTACCTTCATAAGATTAAAAGTTCACGTTTTCCTGGTTCATTTTACATTTTAATGGTTCTAATTGCTAATAAGAAAATCTCAGCAATTCAGAATCGGATGAAACTTGGTAGGGATGTAGAGTATATCCAAATATGCGTGGTATTGTTTCTTCACTGTGTGCAGATGAAACACCCCTCCGGAAATTGTTTAGTTTTTTTTTTCTATATAATTCTCGAACGGTAAGAGTTGAAGGTTTCAGTTATTCAATGTATTACTTGTTAATCCACTCCTGTATGATAAGTGCATCTTTTTTTAAGCATTTGATATCAAAGAATTGGGCGAGTGCGCCACTCTTTTTCCCATATATATTATTCTGTGCGCGGCGTCATTGGTGCAAAACAACACCAGTTTCGGGATAAGATGACGTCATCTACCTAAGCTTTATGAAATTATCACAAAATAATCTTTTCCCAGCGGTCAAGGCGATAGAACGTGTGATTAGCATATCAGTATGAGCGGTTGGTTGTGGCAAACTGTAACTGCCCGAAAACTAAAGATAATCCTATTTATCTCGTAAAGAAAATATATATAGGCGTTTCGTTATGACCAGAAGAGCCATGGCGAAAGCATGCGGTACTGCATCAAACTACAAAAGTACGCTAGGTAACCCGCGAAGTAAAGGCGTTAACCACAGCGAATTTTATTTTTGTGTATTCTGTGGTTGTTATCATTAACTGTAATATCATTTGTATTTACTATTTTTTTGTAATAAAGCCTGTTGTTATTTTTGAAATCAATTCTATTACTTCTTAGTGCATAACTACTCAGTTACTCGAGAACCACACAACCTCAGAAGCTGACGAGCTAAATTAATTAAAAGAATCTCATTAACTATTTAAACATAGGCATTTCAAAAGTAAGTAGTCATTTTATTACGCAAACACGAATCGAAAGAGGTTGTGATAATTTCGTAATAATCCCACCTCTTTGTATCATTGTAATAACAGTAACTCAAACGAAATCGTTCTCAATAAATTACGCTAAAACACCTGCGAAAACTCAAACTCGCACGCAATAAATCCAACAGTTCGATAAATTGACAAGAAACAAAGTAAGCAGAGAGAGAAAGAGTAGAAGAGGAAGAGAAAGGGAAAGGTACATTAAACTCCTTAAATATATTCCGATATGCAAATAAACACTAACGATGGTGAATACTCGCTGGTCTCTCTGCTTACGGTTAGCTATAGGGATTTTTGTGAGGTAATGTATACAGCTAGGCGTGCAATAAACCACTCTTACCTCCTACTGCTAATCCACTTACAGCCGACAAATATTGAGTTCTGTTAAAATTGGATTATACTTGTAAATTTGTGGCGTATTGTTATGCTTATCCATCTCTTTTCTACTGTCACGTTGTCACTCGTGACACACCTAAAGCTGATTGAATGAGACGTTTGCAATAAATGGTTTTGATGCTCATGATTACTGTCCTTTTATTATAAAATCTGGTGGGATGTAAAAAGTTGGCGATATTAGAGCGCAATGTAAAGCACAATGATAAGTAGCGGGAAGTATTCAAAAATTGTACAAAGGGTTTATAAGAATATAATTGTTGCTATTATTAAACAATGTCAATACTTGGTATTTTTTTGAATATGGTAAGGACAGCAAATAGTTACGCGGTCGCACAAATCGCAATGCCAACCTCAATTTAAGTCTTGCAGTTCACTTTTATTTTGCTTATTAGATATTCTTTAGTGCAGTAAGGTGTCCTAGGAATAATTGTAAGACAGAAGAGAAACATAATTATTGCAAAATTTAAGTTTCCACAATGGTTGAAGATGATGAAGAAGAAGTTGATATAAACAAATCTTTGTAAATACTCTAATTAATTGGCCATATTTGAGTGATATAGAAACTGAAGAAAAGCAAACGTGTGTAGTCTAGAGGAAAGGTGAAAGGTGGTAATAGAAAACTTTCTTTAGAAATCCGTTAGTGACACTTATTTGAAAGATATGTTTCTAACAAAATAATATAGCCGAACAGAAAGCTATGGACATAGTGTAAGTGGTTATTGACACGAAGTTCTCTGCTCTCCGTGTGAATCGAAAAGTTACCGAATAATAATAGAAATCTCTAGACGAAAATCTATTATATTGCACTGTGAACTACGTGCTTCCATACTATTATTATGAGACGGTTTGTCAAATCTCAAAGTTACTCACAAAAAAATTCGATAAAAAGTAAAAGAAAGGTGTAAATGTTAAAATTACCAAAAAAAATGTTGGCGAATGAAGTTATTACATTTACCTATATGTAGGGAAAGACATCAAAATGGTGCTTAGAAACAAGAACCAAAATAATGCTAATATAATTCGTCCAAAGCAATGAGAAAATGCACTAGCCAACGGATATGTTGCTACTTCCTTTGTCATCAGTGTTGCTCCGAGTGCTTCCCTACCTTATCTCACTATTTCATAATAGTGATGTATTAAAAATATATAAAAAAGTGCCCAAAAATAATAGTCAAATTAATGCTAATATAGCTCATCGTACTGGCACAATTTTCCAGACGACATCACTATATGTTTTGGTATTAGAAATATCTTTGTTGCTGCTTTGTAATTTTAGTGACATAAGCTGAAAGATAAATAGTGGTGTGATGTAGGTGTTAAGGCTTCTTAATATTTTAGTTTGTTTTTATGTCAACAAATTCATTTGCTTTATTGATGGTATGTTCGAAATCATAATTCCATTGCTTTTTTTTTAATTTAATGTTGCACTCGCCATACTTAATTAACCATATTATTTATGTTATTTCTTGTAAACCCATTTATATTGTATTTGTACCAATTTAAAGCATTATATGTGTACGCATTTACCATAAAAACTAAATTGATTTAATATACGCAGTTGCAACAAGATCATCCGTATACAAAGCAGAAATCTACGAAATTGCAATAAATCAAATAATCGCCACTTCGGCAAGCACTTCCAGTACAAATCACGAGGAAAGGCGGACGCTAGACAAAGAACAATCTTATTCAAGCATTAAGCGAAGGTTCAGCGCCGAGAAAGAAACCGTAACACTCAATACATACTTTTAACAGAGTATCCAAACAACGTCGGAAAACGAGCCTTACGAACTGCCACGATTGCCTGCCGTCGCTCCTTCGCTTGTGTGCCATGCAACGCTCAGACCCGCACTATATACGGTTTGCAACTTTACGGCTTCATGAGGAGCCTGTAGCAAGGAGCATACATACAAGAAATACGTCTGGTTAGCCGTCTTTGGCTGATTTGGTGGTTGCCCTAATAATGCATAACACATGCATACAAACGTTGCGAAATATAATACAAATAAATGTTGCGATACTGAAGATTCAAAATTGCGAATGTAAGACATAAACAGACCTTGCGGAGTTACAAATACTAAGATACATTTATACAAAAGTACACAGAAATAAGCCCAAAAATATGTACAGAAGCAAATAAAGAAACAGCATTATAAAATGTATGTAATACTAAGGTATATGCATATTTTTTTTTAATATAAACAAGAGGGAAACCTTACATTTTTTTTTACATTTTTTATTGTAAAGGGGAACTGTTCTAATTTTTTCTTCTACATATATCCCGTATTTCATTTCGAGAGATATTGAGCTACCAAACAAATAAACAATTATTTTATACATTTAAGCAAAAGCAGTTGGTCTTCTCTCTTCACAAGAGAGATACACTTCAGCAGACGACTAGCAGCATTGTTCTTCAAAGCACGTTGATGACGCCAGGTAGGCAGAAGAATGTCCCAACAGTCGTGTTTCTGCTTACAGCACTAGCCAATGCTAGTGCTCTCTCTCCTCACATGGCTTTTACCGTGCATAAATGCACCAATACCATGAGCTATATTAGCATTATTTTGCTATAGCTATGAGTAAAGTTTTTAGGGGTCAAGATATGAACGTATGTTTCAGTTACCGAAATACACTCAAAAACCTTCTGAACCAATCTGAAAAATAAATCGGACATGAGAAAAAAGCCGGGAATTTATAAAATTGCATATAGTGACTGCGATAAAGCCTGTATTGGTCAAAAATAGCGAACGGCACCAGCTTCAAGGAGCACATTACTCAAGCCTTTTTGACTTATCAGAGTAAGGCGGACAGACAGACGTTTTACGTTCCGCGGTACAATCACGTTTTCTTTTACTTTTCCGTATTTATCGCATGTCTTAATTTTAAGCTGTAATGGTGGCAAAAGTAGATACCTGTAGTTGAATATTCTTTCTCACATCATTTGGTCATATGGTTGACAATTGGGAACGACGTACCCTTAAAAGAGCTGTTCCGGAATAATTAATTAAACTTGTGTGATGTGGAGTGTGCCGGAAAAAAGGCGAGCTTACGACAAGCATCAGTTCATAAAATATTTCTACCAAGTCAAGTATAATAATGTGTTGTAATTTCCTCTCGGTTGCTGAAAGCTTAAGTAAAAATATTTTATAAACGCGTGTGAATATTTAATACTGCATAAGCATTCGTGTTAGTCGTTATTTTAAAGAACTCATTTACTATTCTTACTTCTTTTTACATAACAACGTACAGATTGAACTGCAATTAAACACAATTTACATTCTATTTAATAGTTCTGTTCGTATGAAGGATGAGGCCTTATAGATTTATGCAGGACATGTACCGTTTACGTATTCTTCCCCACAAATTACGCGTATACCAGTAAGAACATATAAATTATCTGATCAATTCGCCTGAAATACAAACGGCTTTCGGTTAGTACGTTCCACACTATAGCCATATATCCACACGTACACGCATACACACGAATAAGTCTTTGCAGCAGGATAATTATTATTCCGCCAGCACAGGAGGTATACGTACGGGTTGGAAATTAAAAAGGAAAAGAGTCAATTGTGCCGGCTATCTGATGAAGCAATAAAAGTGATATACTGCGGCGGAAACACGACGATAAATAATAATTAGGTTCAAGTGGTCGAGAGTGTAAATGTCAGATAAGTGGTTAGGTCGTCGTCGTGGCCGTCAGCACTGGATGAAACTTTATATATTTCCACGCACACAAATGACGCGTAGCGTAGCAGAAACTTCTTAATTTATATATAAATTTCTAAGTAGTTTTTTTTTCTTCTTTATTAAGTAACTGTTTTCAGTTAGTGATGGACTTCTTCATCCTCATGCGTGTTAATAAATAACAGTACATTTAATAAATATATAGTGAAAAAGGAAAATTCTTTGAATCCCTGCAAATATTCTGAAGTATTAGCCATTGTGTTGCCTACTGGTTTGCCCGAGAGTCGACAAAACACGAGTCTGTTTAGCTGTTGCAAAATTCATTGTGTTAGGGCCTCTACTCAATTTATACAGCTTCCTTTACAAAATATTCTCATCATCATTTTTATGCAGATGACTGCCAGCTGTATACCCGCTAAAGTAATTGAGGCTGGGTACCGATATTTAACAGTTGTGTATAGTATCTAGGACATATTTTCTTCGTTTGAACCCTAAAAGCCGATTAAATTCTTTTTGGATTCAAGCGGTATAGATTAGTTAACAAGTATTGTGCGACCATTAGGATCACGATCGATGATCCCGCTTTACCTGTAAAGGAAACAGTTAAAAGTCTAGGAGTAGTGAGAGGAGTAGCATTAAAGAGGCTTATTTGGCAAAAGAACGTCTTTCGTCTTAAACGTGGTCATTTCAATAGATGCACATACGCACAAATTAGTTATGGGTACTACAAACTGACTTTGGGAAATATTAGCCTTAATAGACGCCCTGCAAAGTGAAGGCTGCAAATATTTGCTCAGTACTATATTTATCTACTCATCATGAATGGATTTCTCCTTAAGACAGTATGACCGGTTATTAATAACGGAATACTTGACATTAAAACAAGTACAATACGCTGGCTAAGTATTTACAGGAAATCGAATGTATCCTAAAGCCAGTAGTAACATCTACCACTAAATGAAGGAAAGTAAAAGTAAATATTTAGAACGTGGTTATAGCGGTCCGCTGTACCCAGAGCTGACAAGCCGACTAGTAGGAAGTAACAAATACGAGGATAGTATGACAAATACCTATGTTAACTAAATTTATATCTCTACATAACTTCCTTGTAGCTCTATACACAGTCGAGCGATTACTTTTTAGGTCATTCAAATAATAGGATTTGTCGAACTGTGCAAAATATGCGTCTGTTTCGGCAATGACTTCTTGGCTTGACAGACCTTTCTATCAAGCCATTTTTTGAGGTTTGGAAAAAGAAAGAAGTCGCAGGGGGCCAAATCTGGCGAATATGGTGGATGGTGCGCCATTTGGTACCGTACCTGGACTAGTTTTGGTGTGCCAGTTGCCGCTAGTAGTGCATAGTGTTATCATAATGGTACAGAATTTTTTTCGTTAGTACAGAGTCGAATCGATCCTGTATAACATAACGCCCCAGACACTCATTCGTATTGCGCTTAAACAAACATTCCAACATTGTCCAAACATTGCTTGGAAGTTATCAAGCGATTCCGATTTTTTCAATCCTCAGTAGATGCGGCACCCATCTCGCTGCATAATCTTCTCATACTCAATGTTTTCGTAAAGAATGTTTTACATACGTTCAGTTGATTATTACCACCCTCTGTAATCTTCACCCTGCAGTCTGCTAACTTGATATCTTAACTAACTTTATTGTTCATATTGTCCATAGTTACGTCAATAAGACTACTTAGCCTACTTCGGCCACGCTTTTCATTAAGCACCTAACAGATCTCTGCACCCCTTTCGTACTGTTCTTCTTCCACGAATACATAAACTTGACACAAAGCGCCATTTATTTCCAAACAGACTTACCTTTCATACCATCCGTGTATACTTGGCACTAAACTAGGGAATTATTCTTATCAACAAGTA
This sequence comes from Oryctes borbonicus, assembly GCA_902654985.2. NCBI lineage: Eukaryota > Metazoa > Arthropoda > Insecta > Coleoptera > Scarabaeidae > Oryctes > Oryctes borbonicus. The sequence goes on along the minus strand of LR736872.1, from coordinate 8,042,724 downwards.
CAATAAGAGACTAATACATGGTAAAGGAATTTAAAAAAATGCGCATTGCAAGAGTATTCCTGAACAAAGGTAGATGAAATTGTTTGTACTAACTTTATTAACAAGAGAAGCAACCAACAACTTCACGCTACTCTGAAATTACGTAAATGTAATATATGCAATCGTTGCTTGTGAAAATATATTATTAAGACACTTTCTCGGTTTACTGCACATCCACTTACTGCACCATATATACGCCTATAAATTTGCAACGAACATACGTGCACCAGCAGATACGCCAACCACATACCAAGTGAGCGTTCATTTCTCGGGCGACGATATACAAATGCAAATTGCACGGGATTAATCTGTTTATATTTTATATGAAAATGGCCTCGATAGCGCACGTCAGCGCGGTCTCGTTGCAAAACATTATCTTATCGTCGATGCTAAAGAGAACGACTTAACGCATTCGTTTTACTTCCTTTTAAGTCCTGCGGCACGCTCACCCATCCTTCTGGAGTTTAATGATTCCTGCCCTAGATGTATAGATAGTTTGCTTTATGTGCATGATGTCTCCATATTTTTCGGTCAAACAGTATTTTCGACATAAGCAAATATATAGAAATTCTTTGTACTTGAAGATTAAGACATACGTATATGCATGATTCGTAGTTTTTCATATCATCAAGGCAGAAGGCTGGAAGCGAACTAACAATAGGTTAGATGAACGCCAACGTCATTTAAAATCTCATATATAAGTCCTTAAATTAACTGTAGAAAATACGGTGTTTTAAATTCAAAGTTATCAATTAAAATGATTCTCATCATAACGCTTCGAAAATAACAGCCGGATGAAGACATTCAGCGATAAAGGAAGTTATCAGGGTTAAAGAATTCCAGAAACCAGCAATATGCAGTTGTAAATCAACAGAAGTATAAATAAAACTTCTCCGTGCCAATTCATACAATGTATTCAATAATAGTTTATTACTTGTCATTTACGTCATTAGGAAATGGATGTCGATGATGCCACCATTCGCAATTTTACTAAACAGGTCAGTATTTGCAAAAATTATATAATTTTTTATAAACATTTAGGTGTATTTATATACCGAATTAAGAAAAAGTCCACTACTTTGTGCTTTCAAAATAAATGCAGAATGAAAACATTTAGAGAAGAAAGAAGTAATAAACATTATGGAATTCTAGAAGCAAATACCACGCAACGTTTATATAACAGTAATATGAATAACATTTTCTGTGTCGAACCTTTCCATGCATGATGTTAACTTAACATTTTATTTAAGTCATTAGTAAAATTAAGGTCGTAATCACCTGAAATTTTACTAAGTAGTTTAGTGTTTGCATAAATAATATAAACTTTCTTGTATGCTTTTATAAAGTAAATTAGATGTTCTTACCTTTGCGCTTTACTTCTGGAATAAAATTTATACTGTTAGTATCCGCTAAATCAAGCCCTTAATCAAGAAAGTCCAGTAGATACTGAGGTTTACATTGTATAAAATTTTAGGCAGTTGGAACAGTTATATAATTCTTTTTCTGAACGCAATCATACAACGTTAGGTCAAATTAAATACCCAGAACTGAATCTCGACAAACCATTTCATGGCCAAAATGCGTTAGTCCACAACGCCAATTGCCATTTTTGCAAATACAATTTACAAAACAATTTACAAAAGCACACCTTAAATTTATTCTTTGTGACGGTGTCAAAATTTAATATATTGATGATAGAACGAGAAAACCGAAATGTGATATAAGAATTTGGAGTACATTATTAGATAGAAGATCGAAAAGAGCTTCAAGGAACATGGAGCCGGTTGTTCTGTGGAAAGCCAAATAAATGTGCTAGAGGTAAAAGAAGAAAATGAGCTTTTTTGTTTTTTCTTTTCTTTTTGTTTTATCTGGAATGTTAGTTGTCCTTTTCCTCTTCGGGTTCATAACAAAAATAAGATTTGGCACCTTTGCCAAATTTAAACTTACTCTCTCCTCCATTAAAAAGCGAGATCTTCATGGTGTGAGTCGGAAACGGATCAGCATGTATAGCTCTCTGATTCGTAGCAGGTTAGAATATTACTGTATGATTTGGTCCCTAAGTAAAGTATTATCGTTTGATTGAACGCTTCCGAAATATTCACATTACAAGAAACATGGCCGTTATCTCAATTCACACATCTCTTATGAATTTCTGTTGAACGAATTTCATTTTAAAGCACTATTAAAACATTAATATGCTTTGAAAACTTCATTTACTTCCGTCACTTGTGACTGCAATTTCAGCAAATAATTGTCATTTTCAAGCATTACAGCTATTTGTTAAAGCTGCAAACAGGAAGAAACTGAAGTTTTTGAAATATATCCTTATTTCACTTTTTTATCATGGATTTTCACAAAGTAACGGTCGACTGTATCTTGAATTTCATTTTAGTTTGTTCTGCAACCAACGAAGCCTTATGTCTGTAGTGTGCTTGTACTTGTATAACTTGTACAAACCTGTCCACAGTATTCTTAATTATCCTTTGTTCTTGTAGATAATGTAAACTTTTATGTTCCTAGATTCAATTAAAAAAACTGTGATATTTTGAATAAACAAAACCTAATACAAATTTTGTTGACGAATTCGTCGAACAGTAATTTTAAACCAAATTCAAAAAAACATAATAAAAAGTAGAAAAATTGTATTCCGGAAAAAGTCCATAATGATTCTCATTCAACTACCTTCAGCATCTACTCACAGAACCGTCACTCCTTCAATTTTGACGATGATAAAGTGCTTCATGTTGAAGATACTTAAATGTTGCTTCTTAGAAATGCGATACATTAATGAGTGTCCCAATTCTATCAAGTGTAGAAAGGACATCGAAAACACGAGGTAGTATTTAGGCAGACATACCGCAATAACGTTAAATTTATTATTGTGTTTTGGTTTGTATATTAAATATTTCCAATCAATATTTTGAACTAACGAAAAAATCCAAAGAAATTTGAAACTTTGTGCGTGGGTAGTTCACACTAGAGCATGCTCAAAACTATTTTTCCAGTGAGAAAAAACATGCAGAAGGCGCGAAAACCCTGCCGTTCGTTAGATCGATTTTCGGCAACATTTTTTAACGATTATTGTTCTAGAGAAACATTTTCGATTTTTTTAAATTTTGGCATGTTTCATCTGTTTAGTCCAATTTGGCATTATGAATATCTAAACGGAATTTGTAAATAGCTTTGTTGCTGTTTATTTCACTCCGATAATTGTAAACATTTTTCAGTATTGATAAAGACTGCAATAATGTTGGTGATACAGTAAAGTAAATCACGTAAATTAGGCTTTTTCAACTACTTAGCTTTCTTAATAATTGGTGGAGTTCTTTAATTCGACACCTTAAATAAAGCGTTCAATTTTGCATCTAGACTTAAGTAGTGGAACTGATAAGTAGGGATGACCAAGACGGGTGAAATTATTACTTTTTTGCAGCGACTAGACAGATTCGTGTCTATTCGTCTCATAAGAAAGGGTTCGTGTTGTCTACAGGTTTCCTCGAGAGTCGACAAAACACGTGTCTTTGTCATCTCTACCGACATGTCGCTTCTGATGTGCTGATAAAAACGGTTTCTTTTATATTCTTTTGTCCTTTTCTACATTTTCAACTTTGAAGGATGATCGGCGAATCTTGGAAACAGCTGTCCCGGACTAATTAATTAAACTTGTACGGTGCGGAGTGTGCAGATACTTTTGTGTTTTTTTTGCCGTACTACCTCACAGTCCTTGCTATCATAATTATTGAAACTCATATAAAGCATACTGGTGTATAGAACAGAAAAATAAGCGTTCTACTGCAAAGGATGTGCAAGTTTCCATCATTTCTTGTTTTAACGTCCTTCAAAAGTTATGATGTTCGTGTATTAGATACTGTTATGGGTACTAACTGGCGATGTGATATCGCTTCTGCAGTGCAGTATACACCATATGCAACGAGAATACTTAAAGTAATCGAATCCTTGCCTTGTACCATCACCGCCCGCCACTACTGCTTTCAACAGTAGTCAAATTTCAACAGTAGTCACATTTCTAAAAACACATAAACTTCTCCCTAATTACTTTGCTTTGTTGTTTCGTGACTAACTAACTCCCTAACCTAACTATTTAAATTAGTTTAAAATGCACTCGTACTGCTCGTCCCACAGACATCTTGATCTTTGCAATTGTTGCTCAGATTTACAAGTAACCAAATGAACTTCGGTTAAAAACAAAATGATATATTGTGGCGTTGACCTTCGAATAGATTGCTTACATTATTGCTCTTAGAGTCAAGAACTGTGTATACTCATTAGCACTTACCGTATAGCTTGCTTGCTACATAAATAGATAAGCTTGCGTATCTAAAAATGAATTTAATAAACTCTTTAGAACAGCGTGCACAGAACAGTATCCACAAGTCACCGTGATAGTATATGCCCGCTTAAAAATGGCTTGGCCGCGGTGACCGCAACGTTATTACCTCGGCAAAAATAATAATAATACCTCTTCCAACCGTCGACTGTCAGGACAGCTAATTAATTTATATCCTCGGAGCACTAGATTTATCGAGGTGATTTCGTACGGCGAAAAATTATTAGACGGTTTTATACTCGGCACACTCAGAAAATGTAATTAAAAATTGTTATTTATTCGCCTCGCTGGCGAGTACTGTGGGCTTGTTGTTGTTGCTGCTGTTGCTTGTGCCGCGCGGCCGTAATTTTATTTATCGCCTTTCGCCTTATTTACTACTAATGCATTAAAGATATTACGGCTACCGGTTAAATTGACTTACATAAATGCCGTATTTATTGCGGCCGGTCGGTGTGCCAGAGATCGAAACTGCCGATTAGGCGCTATGTTTCAAAGTGCAATTTTACAAATACCTACATACGATTCCTTCGCGCCTTCATGGTTTCGCAAGAACTAAATTAATGTGTTTGCATGTGCGCGTGCGATATGCTGCTTTTGTGTAGAGATAACAGGCGAGCCTCGACAGTTTACGACTGGCCTTCGGAGAATAATTCGATTTATTATTTGCGAATGGTCAAAATAACGAAATTAATTAGTCAATATGTTGGACACGGAATGTTCGCGACGTGCAAATGTAAAATTAAATGCCTACACTCATGGGAAATTTTATTTTAAACAAAGGCGCGGGCACCGATTCAAGGTAATGTTATTCTTGAGTAACTTCAATTAGAGGTTTTATTTGACAAAATAAATTATTTCTTGAAAGTCATTTTTGAAGTAATTTTATTTTAAAGCTTAATAACTTATTTAAAATATAAATGTTGTTAACATCCAATTGTTGATATATGATTGTCTGCGACAATGTAGTAAATTCGTAATGTAAAGCAATCGCTGTGTGCTGTGTAACCTAATAGCATATCTCTTCTGGAGTCATATCAATCTATTTTCTTATCCTCTCCTTAGAATGACGAATGGTTACCTCCACTTACTCTTTTTGCTTGTGTCTGGTTTGAATCTCTTTTCTTTAGTATTTGCACAACATTTCCAGGGTTCGTCCTCTTCTCTTTTGCCTTCGATTTTTGTTTCTCGTACAATTTTTACTATTATTCTATCCCCCTTCATACGTGTTATGATGGCAAACCATCTCAATTTTTGGGTATCAATTTTACTTTTCAGTTCAGTTCTTCAGTTTCAGTTCTTCGCCTGATTTCTTATTTTGTCCATTTTTATTATCTTCTAAAGTGTATCACATACTTAATCTCGCTTTTTTTTATTTTTGGTTGAAAAATGAATTGTACACCGACTTGAAAAGCTCCATTGTTTTTGCGATTCCTCTGCTTTTATCTCTGTTTCTAGGTTTTCTCTTCCATCTATCATTACTCCTAAATATTTTGGGTTACTTTGGATTGAATTTTTATCCCGTTTGTGTTTATTTCCACAAGTTCGTGCTTGTACAGTCTATGTTTTCTATTTTTTATATTCTCAGGTAGTTTATATATTTATCCACTTTTGAAATATATTTTTCTTATGTTTTGGTCTGTTAGCAAGTATAAATAAAGTTTTCTCATACAGAAGTTTATTTTAAGAAACCGTAATTTTCTGCATCTTGGTATTGTATCCTTGGCTTGCTGTTCTACTTCTTTGGCGATTTCGTTTAAGAATAATATAAATAGTAAAGTATACTTCCTTACATTATGCCTCTTGTTGTTTTAAATATTTCTCATTTTGGAACACTATGTAGCACTAAGAAATACCGGATACAAATAGTAAGAGCGATTCCTCAAACGTCAAGTATCCTTTCCCATAAATGTATCAATGGATAAACTCGAATATAAGCCTGTTGTTTTTTTGTAGCTTCGGAGATTTCTTTAGAATTCAGTTAGAGCGTTTGCTAAAAGATAGCGTGCCTAAATCTGAACATGGATGATCATTTTTTAATTTCCCAATTAATTTCACTTGAAAATTTTACGATCAGAGCTAAGTTTGCTCAGGAAATTTGTTTATGCAGTAGATTGAAGGCTTTCAACTGTGGACGTTTTATACGGGTATACTAGTGCAATAAAAAGCAATCTTTTTATTGCACTAATCTACAGCTAAAATATATCCCCAGTAAAAATAGCCAATTCTTATTAGCTTTGTTATCCAAATTTATAATCCGGTACGGAGAAACCGTTGGCTCCGGCTTTCTTGATGCAAATAATAAAGTATCTAGCACAAGTGTAGTCGTATTCACTATTCCAAGAATTACACTTGTCTTGTCTATACCTTTATGTTCGTGTCCAAGAATTTAAGGATTAGCCCTGTTTCAACCCTTGAGTGGTTCAGAAGCTTCTAGTGTTGTAATATGGTGAGTAATTTAAGTACAATATGCCTCCAGAATATGTAAATAAACCTGACAGCTTTTGTTATATTTGTGGCGCAGTGACTTCGCCAGTCAAAAATGTGGGATTAGTCTTATAATACAAAGCCATGTCGCTTGTAGCATTGGCGAATAAGATAAGAAGTACGCACCGTAATTATGCGAACAAACTTCACATAATGATGTTTTTACTTAAAGTGTTTAGTGTAGAATTAGATAAAATTAGCTAATGAGAGCTGTGATCTCATGAAAGATGTTTAGCTTATTCAAGCAGAAAGCGAAGCTGTTAGCATCTCACTTGCAACAGTGCAACTTATTGGCAGATAATCGCTAAGGTCTCTATTTATAGAAGTCGTCAGAAAGCTTCATTCCATTCTTTAAAATTGAAAATAGTTTGGTCGCCTATAGAGACATTGATGGTTTCTAAACATGTCATCTCCCTCAAGAATGGCGACTTTTCATCAATTCGTCGAAATTAAGTGTTACTCCATAATGGAAACCAACTTCCATCAGTTCTAGTCGGTTGTCCCGTTCACACATAACGTAATGTGAAACTATTGTTGGAAACTAGGTTTGCAGAAAGGCTATACAAAATACCGCTTTCCAGTGTGATTAGGACATTTGAGTTCGAGCAGAACATTACAAAAGGAAAACATAGCCGCCAAGAACATCTTTCGAACCAGAAACAAAAAATGTCACCAACATGCCATTAGTCGCCTCAGATAAGATGATTCTCTCTCCACTCCGTATAAAACTGAGTCTCATAAAAGATTTCGTGAGAGTATATAACACAGAAAGTGAAACATTTCATTACTTCAAAAGAAATTCCAGTTAGTGACAAGCACGGCGAGAATTTCATCAAGAGATTTCAAATATGAAAAAAATATATCAGCGAAAATGGAGCTCTGAGATGTTGGCTGACCACTGCTGTACTATAAGACGAGATGCACCAAAAGATTCAAATGTAAGATCCCTTCTTTTACAAAAAGTAATTTGAATAGATACCAATTTTTCATAAAAACTTTTTTATTTATAATTAAGATAATAATTAATAGCTAACTGCGAAAAAATATAATGTAGTGGCATACAAACAAGCTATTTTAAGCAATAATATTGAAAAAGGTCGGAATTTGTCGACCAGTATTATTGAAGCTAGAAGATTCTGCTCCTGGAACAACACTAACCGCTGACAAATCGAAACTAAGGAAAGAAACCCGCGCACGACACATACAGATATTCAAGAATGTACGACCGTACGTATACAGATTAAGGATTAATTAATTGCATCGTAAACGGGCAACGAGAGCGAGAGTAACACCAAGATAACACCACTAATGAGATTAACCAACAACAACGGCAACATAAGCAACGGGCGAAACGCTAACAACATTCAACGCTCCTACTAAGTGCTTTAATTGATAGTTGAGAGCGTGAGGCATGAAGATAGCCATGTACGAACGCGTGTAACTGAACATTTTTCTTCGCTTCTTCTTTTTCTGTACTGACTTCCACTGCGTTCTGCATGCACCTTCGTCCTCTTCTATTATTAGTACACACGTATTTCCAATGCGCACGGTACGCTTTCCAATGCTGTACGTTTCGCGATTTATGCAATCAGATAGCCTCGTGTGCCGTTTCTCTCTTTTCGAAACCTTATTACATCGGTTCCGCCTACTTTTTTTGACCAAGATATTCCTTTCTATATAAATTAGTACTTTTACCTGTCCGTCGCTTTTAGCTTCCTTTTTTTGGATTAGGAAAAGGCGAATAAGGGCCGAATCTCTTCGACTACTTGTCTTCAAGGCGGCTGTGGGGAAAAACGATCCAATCGGTCGCGAATTGTACGGCTTTAAGGGAGTCAATTAACCCGTACGAAGAAGATGGCTGTAAATTGGAATCGTCTTCGCTAGATTACATGCAGATAGCTTCGACCGTACTTATATATACGTATGCAGGATTAAACTTTACTTATCTGCTTGCCTTTTTCTTCTCTCTTTTACCGTTTTACGTTTGAATGTAATTTTTTTGTGTCGGTCGTAATTGGTTTCTCCAATGCGCGTTTGTTTATAATCAGAGATAACTGGTAGCGATACGTCTCCATCTGGCGAAAATTATTCGATTTAGTATATCGTAAAGTGTAGATGGAGTGGTATTTTAAGGTTTAATGAGATAGATCGTGATTTAAAGCTGATACCATTTCTTCATTTTAATCCTTGGCAAAGGAAATTGTTTTATATTTTACGAGTATATCTTACATCTCGGAACCCTACTAGGGGGTTCCGTATCTGGCAAAAACATAATTGAACAGTTTAATATAATAACTAGCCAAGTCCATTTTTGATAATTACAAAGGGGAGAACAAACATATATTTAAAATATAGATGCTATTGTTACGAATTTTTGTAAAATCATTTGTTCATTATTAGCATTCTAATAGCAAATATTTAAAGGTAAAACGAAAAATTTATGAGCTTGAGTGGAAATTTTATTTCAAATTAATAAAAGTAACATCGACTAAGTAAATAAGTATTTACTTACACCTAATAACGAAACGCAGTGAATGAACAAAGTCGGTTTGTTAAAAAAGTCTTATTCGTCCAAGGGTCAAACCCACAGTTTGGTTCTTTCACACTTTAAATCACAGTATATTGAGATGTTTCAAAATTGTGATAGAAGTATTTAGTAAATTATATGTGCGTTTTGCTTCCAAGAACAATCCCTTTGTGCGTTAAAGTTTATGTGTAGCGTAAAACCCACTTCATTTCTAGTTATATAAAATCCTCTTCGGTTCCTCCTTGAGTATCCTTACCTGGAATTTTCTTCCTTTTCTTAATTTACAAACACTTATTTTATAAATTTCATGAGGTTTAAATTAACTTCGAGTTAACTTTAAGATGATTTTCTTCAAACACATTGCTTTACTGTGAAATATTAGGACACAACTCAACGACTTCCGTATTTAACTTCTTAACTTTTTGATGATTTTAAGTCTTTATGTAGATAATGTTGAGTATTTCGATAACTTGATTCCAAAGTTATATGTCCTTAGTGCGTTTGTGTTTTTGATAGAGATTCGTCGGCGAAACGTTTCGCGCACAATCATATGGGGTTTCTTAAGGAGAGAAGCCTCATATAAAATTTCGAGTTTTCGTTTAACGAAAAACGACATGACACGGTCGGAACCCGGAACATGTTTAGTTTTAACTGACTGGCCGTGAAAGCCTACGTGTTTATTTCATTAAAGTTCTAGTTTAAATAAGAAGGATTAGGTTATTTATATTCTATGAATACAATGTTCGAATATTATAAAATTAAAAAATTAAATTACAATTACAGAAAATATTAAAGTATAGGTGTTGAACTCTGTTCTGTTGGTAGCTCTTTTGTTTCTGGAGATACAAGGATGGTTAAATTAAAACAATTGAATTTTTTCACGTAGTGTCGTGTCAGAAAAACAAGTGACTGCAGTCAGAAAAACAAATGAAATTATTCCATCTTTAGTTTTTTTAATAGGGCACCATATATATTTTGACATTTTCGGGATCTACGGGCTATTCAACATTTGAATACATTATTTTAAAAAATAAATACTTTTACTTATTTTTACTGTATTAAGAAGCGTAAATTATAACAAAACAATAATAGGAAATATAAGGACTATAACATTATAATCCAAAAGTATTGTTCAACACTTTCCGCTATGAATTAACCACAGATTAGTTCTTAAAATTATGTTTCTTAGTTTTCAACAAGTTTCAAAGCCACCTCTTATGGAACTCGTTTAATATACTATTGTGAAACTATTTTTTTTTTCAAATCTTCAGGGTTCACATCACAGTTTTGTATTTGCAGCGCTATTAATATTGTAACAGAATAGAGGAAACCATAAATCGAAATCGAAAGCGGTTGAATACATCGTCTATAAGTCAGAAATTCTGTACAACAGCGGTGTTCCTTTGTTCCACATGCAGGCTACGCATGTGCGCCTGTACGCCATGTACGCCTGTCGCAATTTTCATCCACCAAATCTGTATTAAAATTAAGCATCAAGCAATCTTGAACAGATATATGTAACTCCAAAGTTGAAGTCCCAGAAGCAATCCTGAACAAAATGTTTTGCTATTTATTCAACAAACTTCAATATATGAGTGGGCATGTGGAAAGATGCGAATACCATTCCAGAGAAACAGAAGAAATTTCTAATTAATACTGTATATAATTATTTATAACATTGCGTGGTGGATGAATTAAGAATATGTACACATATGGTTTATAGGTAATGAAGTAAAACGCATCTATTATAGGTTTCCAAAAATTATTGCAGGTGGTGTTGATAGTTGTTAAAGTTTATAATTTGTACTTTCCATAAATAACACAATGACATCTGCATCTCCACCTTGTTATTGCTACTATATTGGTTATTGGCTAATAAATGATTTTAATCGAAAATAAAACGTTTGGCTTGGAAAATTGAAGTTTCCTGTGCCTACCATCTGCTTTGTGCCTGCTTACCTTAAAATACGATATAATTGAATTTGCAATAAATTTTGTTTTTCTAAGACTAAATATTTTCATTCAAACATGTTTTGTAATCGTCCATTCTGATATTCTTTAATTATTTTTTTTAAACTGTCTAATCGTATCGATCGTTTAATCGGGCAGGTCCAATTTACTTATAGTAATGCTGAAAGGTCAACCGTACAGCTGTTATTGAAGAACCCATTATTCCGCAGAAATTCTCAGCGGCATTGCAGATATCGTTTGCGCAATTTATAATCGAAAGGCGCGAGGGCAAATTATTCATATCCGAACGCGAAAATAAGAAAAATAAGTCGGTTTGATCGAGTGGACCTGTAATAAACACGTGTTTATCATCACGTTCCCGACGAGGAACGGAATTCAACACAATTTACCACTCTCCTGCTTCACCATCATCGTCGCATAATTCAATATTAATAAATATGTAAATGCTGCAACCGACTTATTTTACGTCCAGAACCGGAATCGCTACGATACAAGCGGCAGCGCCGGCTCGCTCACTAAAAACGCGTCCATAATTGGCGTCAGAGCTCTCTTAATAAAACCACTCCGGTGAGCGTACGAGCATTTCGAACCTATACCGGCCACAAGAACTAATTTAAAGACGCTGCACGGCGAGTCCGGATGATATATTTTATGCGAGGCCGACACATTACAAATACATAAACACGTTGGCAAAGTATAAATGAAAAGGAATAACTCGGGTCTTTATGACTGAGCCGACCGATTTATTTTGCGTTTAAGGCGAATCTGATTGAAACTGGCGAGGATTTATTTAAAGAAATAAAGATTAATGACTTGATTTGTGTTGCTAATGGATACGTTGGTAATGGTTATGATCGGTTGTAGCGAATAAATTGGCAGTTTGTCATAAAATTGTAATTATTTTTTGCGACGTACGTGTTAGCGAAGCTGATTTCCATGGTAATGCTTTCGTAAACAGCCTATTTAAAGTCTATAGTTGTGAGAGGTCATAAGAAAGTAAAGCCCAAGGTTTGAAATTACGGAAAATTATGTGTTTTCTATTTTCCTAATAGTCTTTAACGAGTATTGCAGATGTAAATTTCCGCTGCGTTTGCCGTACATAGCCGTACAAAATGAATAAACATTAAGCGTATCAAGAGTTGCCCCAGAAGGTATCTAGCAACGTTAATAATACAAGAGAGATATTTATACGATTTCCGCATTTATTTCACAACTAATTCTATGGCTATCAATGAAGCACATGTACACCGCGAGTCATCACTGTATCAGCTGCTAAGGAACATTTAAACGATATAAAGGATGTTCAATACTGCAGTTAAGTACTAAAGTTATGTTTTTAGCTTCCCTCAAATTACACATTTGAATGATATAAACAGACCCATTCCCCAAAAAGTAGCCTTATCCTATAAACAAATATGTCTCTCCGTATTGCACATCGAACTCGACTTGATAAAAATACTTGCGAAAATTCTCGGTAAATATTGCTTACGTGTAAAAAGGATAACGAATATAAAACAAAGGTAAGTTGGGCCATACATATGTCAAATAATACGTTTTCAGAGCTCGTTAAGCGATATTCAGAAAGCGACATGTAAAGAAGTTAAGTCAATGTGTTCAGTTTTCTTAGACAAGAAATTGCAAGGTATAGAGATGCTCTCAATCAGATGATAAAATGTCTTCAAAATATAGTGTTTGTTGCAAAAGAAACAATTTCCTACCCCCACAAGCCGTCTAAGGTAAAGGTTTCTCTAGTGCCCGTGAGATTGCCTTCTAGAGCAATCATTCTTTTTCTGGCCTATTATTTTTAGAGTGTGGGAGGTAGGAGGTATCTTTAAGTCCAGCCAAGAACGTTGGCGGTGAAACGGGACAATAACATCCTCCGTATTCCGTCTTCTCATTTCCCAAAACATTAATATAAAATCCTCATAAAACAATGTTTAGGCATATCTTAGAAAGAGACATTATCAAAATTTGTTGCTATCGCGATTAATACAGGAATGAGGTGACGCTAAATTTAATTCTGGCTTTGAGTCTGTCCTCGAGGTGTCTTGTGCTGGTTGAATTTCCAATTGAAAGGTGTTTAATTTGAAAAATTCTATTCTCATTTTGAATGCCCATTTGGTGTTCAGAAATAGCAGATTTCCGGAAACTTTCACATAAGGATAGCGTTTGTGTGGTGGAAAATCTCAAAATCAAGTTAGTTTCACTTGAAGTTTCTAATGCCCATTAAATTTCATATTTCGTTCTTTATTTGACTATAATTTGCCGAAGGAGCTCTGAAGCTCTGAAAAACCTCTAATTTATCTAATTAATTTTGGAAAAATCATAAATTTTTACATTTTCTCCATTTTTTCCCCTCGTAAAACATTACAATACATTTGTGCTCAAGCAATTTGAGTTAAAAGAAGAAAGTATTGAATTGTTGTATACTTTTATCCAGTACGAAATATTAAGCCAACGAAATTATCTATGAGTGAAGCCAACAGCTGTAGAGGACGACTAGGGAGAATGTCAGGTAACAGTATTCAAAGCCTACATCTGGGCTCTGTGAAGGAAAGGGCAAAGATCTAAAAAAAAATAAGTGAAATTCAGTTCTTTTGAGTAGAATGAAATCTAGAAAGAAAAAATACCTATTCCACGACCTTCATTGGAACTAGTACGATTATCTGCTGAACACGTCTTCACTGATTTCGCTGGAGCAACTTGTTAGTATGCGCGCTACACCAAGCATATTCACGGAAACATTCTTACTGGACGTTCTCCAGTAGCAATAAATACTTCCTATTGTGCGTGAATAGTTGAATTAATTTTAAAAATTGCTTCTTCTTTGAAGCTGCAGCTGCATAACATACTAACTCTAGGAGGTGTAAAGCAAGCTTAATATTCCACAACATGTTTTACATCTTGCACGTTGAGGAAACAAACTGCCATTAAATTCTTAATCGACGAGTGATTCTAATGTAATCCATCTTGACCGTAGCACCTTTACAAACACCATTCACTTTCCGCTCCTCAATCTCCCAGCCGATATACTTTCTTATTCAACAAATGATCGCGGAAGTCGATAAGTACGATTTCTGTTCGCTTCACGATTCTAGGGTCATTCATCACATCGCGTGCAAATTACTGAGAACGCACAAAACGTAGAGTACAATGAAAGCTTATAAACAAACGAACACGTTCGCGAAACGATAAATCAAAAGGCAGGTTGGCAGGTAGTCTAGCGAAAGGCGAAGGCGGAGAGGGAAACGTTCGCAAATTTTCCAACTAACTCACGTAGGCGTATGATAATCAGCACCATCTCCCGTCAACGTTGCCGCGATAGAATACAATGAGTCGTAAATATTGGGTAGAAGAAACGTCACCGATGGCAGCAAACTTCTTCTGTAACAACAAACAAATTACACCTCCTCCAGGAAGTCAATTGGAATAAGTTACTTAGTTAAACTTGTTTATGGTATACTGCGCTTCAGTAGAGCGTTTTGTTGTGTATGGATATTCACTATGCATACGTATACATACCAAAGAAATCCGAATTATTTGATAAATAATTTGGAAAAACTGATGTACATGACTCATTTCTGCACACAAAATATAAAAGCAGACAAGAAAAATAAAATCAATGTGTAATTATACAAGTGTTGTTTGATAAATACCTCGCCTTGAAGAAAAAGTATTTTCGTGTAGAATTCATTTTAGTTTTCAACATAGTCTCCTTTGAGCTCGCTTAATCCACTTTTTTCTCTTTTTTGTATTCTATCTAAAAAGTACGGATTCTTCAACCCTTCAAAATAGTCATTTATTTCTGCAATCATTCTATCGTTTAAGCCAAATCTTTTTCCACCAAATCACTTTTTCATATTCGGAAATAGGAAATAACTGCTGGAGGTAAGATCTGGCGAATATGGTGGGTGCGGTAGCAATTCGTGTTCTAACTGGAATTTTGCCATGGCGTGAACACAAGTAAACAACAGAATTTTTTTCTTCGCTAAATGCGGACGTTTTTCTTTCGCAGCAATGTTGAAACGATCCAATAAGCTAATCGATTTGCTCTTTTCAAGGTAATCAACCTGGATTATGCTGCTTACATTCCAAAGCGCTGTCAACATGATCATGTTGGCTGACAAAGTGGCTTTGGTCTCATTTGGCGCCGGTTGGCCACTGTCTTTAGTCTCTGGTGCGATGAATTCATATTTCATTAGCAGTTATGAATCGACGCCAAAAACCATTCCGATCGCCAAACATTTCTTTGAAGTTGCACACTCAGGTGGTCATGGTCAATTGTAAGCAATCGCAGCACCTATCTTGCGAAATGCGTCATTACATTTAAATGAGTGCACCCGGACAATTGAGATGCCCCCAACCTCAGGAATCTCACATACCTTCAAACTGCTATCATTCATTACTATATCGTGAACTTCTTCGATCATTTAATCAAAAATGCTCGTACAGCTACATTTAAATTCAGCTGCGATTTGATGCAGCAGCAACAAAAACAACTCTTTCTAGTAAAAACTATACTGATCTAAGGATCATAAACATGATGAAAGCTTGTTTGATGCAAATACGAACCAGGCAGTTTTTACAAGTTTAGACTTCAGTTCTTCAGGTCTACCGTCTCGTTTTCCCGTTTGGACGTTTTCTGCGAAAAGATTAGGCAAATTTGTTTTCGGAACAATAGTACTCCCATGCAGCTTGAAGGCCTACCAGTGTTAAAAGGAGATCAATAACTGGTGATCAACGACACGTATAGTTTGTCATTTTCATAGGTAATTTTTTTGTCAGCGATAGGCGGCACTGAACATTTTTAGAAACCCTTTTCTTTTTTTCTAGATATTTTAGACTACTGCAAGTAAACTTTAAGGAAATTCCGTCGGCATGCAAATTTGCTGATCATATAGGATATTTGGTGACAACAGTGAAAATATTTCGAATCAAGCGTTCTGAGCTCATGAACTGTTATCGTTTTAATTCAGTCATATCTTTACTGCACGAACTTCCATATTTCCTAAGGTAATAAATCTAAATGGCTAGATGCATTGGTCTGGTATGTCGAAACACTTTGTACGGTTGCTACCTACACAATTTCCACATCTCCACCCCTACATTACCCAACCATTTAGTGTTCAAGCGGTTAACCGTGTCACATAGAAATAATTTCATTTAAAATGCTCGTTGCGCTAACAGATTTGCATATGCGGGTTTCAGCAGACCTACTTCCTCAATTAATCGGAATTTAACAATGTAAAAGAAAGAGGGGGACAATGTCGTGAAGGTAGCGAAGCGACGTGCGGAGGACGAATAGGTGGTGGCAGCAGAACCAGAGCTTTCCAATAGTGATCGAGTACTGATTATAGAGCTTGAGCCGCGCCGTTTCCAATTAGAAATAATTTATATCGGCGTACTATAATACCTACCGCTAATAATTGTAATTGCGAGTTGAACAAAATTACCACTTTACAAGTTATTAGCCGCATACATCCATTATAATTGTTAAGCGCGATAATTTACATGAATAATGGGCGAACGGTCTGACGGTCGGGCGAGCCAGGCCAGAAAATATCACGCGTAATTTATAATGGCACAGTACGGTTCGATAGTTTTCCAGAACGGCGACGATCATGCGGACGATTAATATGATGGGAAATGATTGTGCGATGGATAGATTATGTTCGGCGGATCATTTATATTTAAAAGTAGGCAATTCAGCTCTAGACATTACAGAAGATAATTTAAATGTAATATAATAATAATGAATGATTGCAGTGCCTAACCATGACAGAGACATTCGGATCAGGAATAGTGGTTATTATACAATGTTGTATCAACTGAAACAATTGTCTTCATACTAAATAGTGAAGTGTTTCAGTTGTCTTCATTATTAACTACGTTGGAACTTTCCCAATCTTTCCTAATATAACTTAGATATCAATAGTAAATGGTATAAACTATAAATGTATTCATTATTATAGCAGATGTTGTGCATCTTGAACAATGTAGTGTCGTGTCACATGCGCCCTTTGCATCCTTTAACATTAATATGAACAAAAATTTTAAGTACACATTATTCGTTCGTAGAAAAATAATATTGTGAGGTGTCGAACGTCTGATATGCTTAATCAAAGAACAATTTACGCGTGGACTAAAATTAGTTTTAATGTTTGCGGATTTTGAAAAGAATACTAAAATGCGGTGGTTGTATGCGCAACGTTCATTGATACTTGATCTCGGGATAGCGATATTCCAGAGTTCTTGATATTAAACAGGTAAGTTTCTACACTTAGATCTATTTACAATGATAAAACAAAAGAAAAACAAAAAACAAAAGCCAACTCAGCTCTAACCGTCTTCAGAGTAAGGGTAGCTTTGCTCTGAACTCTCCCCTGCAACCTCTTTTACTGGAAGGGGGGGAAAGGACAAAAGAAAACTCCTGCAGAATGAAATGCTGTACGGCTTTATATACCTAAAATTCGTGTGACATGTGGTTTCTTCTACATGACACTGATAAAGAGGCAAAACAATTTCAAAATAAATTGTTACATAAGCTCCAGAACGACTGATTAGTAAGTTGTCCTCTACAGAGTTTCAAGAGTAATATACAGAAGCGTTGAAAAGTAAAAAAAGTTGACAAAATAAAAGTTAAGAAAAATTAAAAAAAAAAAATTTAAGAATTAGCAGAATTAACAGAATAATTTTAATATATATTTTAAACTTAAGAGTCTTTAAATTCGCACGGATGGTCAAGATTCGTAACAATACACAATAGGTATAAATAACGGCCTAGGAAAGACTGTGGAACCATTCGCGAAAGAATTTCTTTTATACCGCTGCAGCTGTAAAACTCTCGCGTCTGATACTCCACGAAAAATCTGTGTTTCTTTTGAGTTCTGATTATTGCCCCAAATAACCACAAGTGACATTTCGGAATTTTTCGTACATCAATGAGGAGCATTCTCTATTTACGGAAGGGAACAATGAATCATTTCCAAAATCTCCTGGTTAGGAGAATTAGGGGAGGCATTAGCGGGCCTAACTACCACCTAAAAATATCTACAAGACTCCACACCATCTTTCGACCAGATATTTCTACTTTCAACCCGTACGCCATAAAGAATCTCGAGATAGGATACGATATTGGGCGACAGTCAGGCAGTTCTAAAGACTGATCTGCACAACTTAAGGCAATTGGAACGGAATAACCACGTTACGTTGTGGTAGGTGCCAAGCCACCAAGGGGTTGAAGGAAATGGAAAGGTGAACAAGGCGGTCAAAGAAGCAGCGGACATGCCTCCCATACAAATAAGCAATAAAAACATGGGAGACCAATCAAAGCACTTCGTACTTCGTGTTTCAGGATAAAAATAGGCTGCTCATATCAGACTACGCAGTGTCAGCAGCAATAGCGCTATCGTTCAGCAAAGACGGTGTTAGGTACTGGCAGGATTTCTAACAGGTCATGTAGCTGTAAAGTATCACTTATTTAAACTAGGGAAAACTGAAGATCAAATTTGTCATCTATGCCAAGATAATCTGGAGACGCTAGAGCACATTCTATGCAGCTGTGTTGTCATCGGTCGCACACCAACATTTCAGTAGCGTCTACTGAATTGAAGGAATAAGATCCTAGAGATAATTTCTAATTTTAGGTGTTTACGTAATATTAATTCTGTGCAATAAAATTCGTTTGCTCTTTGTTAAAGTACATTTAGAACTAGTATTATGTGTAGTGAATGCTGATTTTTTTTATATTGTGTGAATTTTATTGAAAATTTTTTTTATTATTAGTATTGTCAGTTCTGAGAATATGCATACCTGGTTCCATGACCATATGCGCCACTTGCTATCCATTTGATCTTCTAAAATTACCAAGATATAGAAGAAGGAAATACATAATGGGGAAAAAGTGGCCGCAGATGTAATCGAAGCGTTCGACCCGGCTTGCAAAAAATATTACTTCCGCACGACTCCGTTATTAACCCCGTTGTGGCTGGCATATTTAAGTTATGACCGCTGGGAGTACGTAATGAACATCTTGATGTGATTGGCCGCCGACGCCATGACTACCCTTTTTACCCTTGCAAAACTCGCCACCACATTCTCCGTGTGTATATTTATTCCCGTATAGATTTGTATTACGTGTACTATTCCGCCGGACTCACTTGTCCCCTTGGGCGATATAATTTCCGTTTTGTAAACGTTCCGCTGCAGTTCCTCTCCAGGGTGATTAATGCAGCGGATTCCATTAGGCGATGGGTGGCGGTGGCGATGGTAGCTATATACGCGTCTCTGTGTGTTTTTGTTTGATGATATAAACCGCCGGAGGACCGGTGAGTCACGGATGCCAACCCCATGCACACGAACGTATATATTCGAATCGGGACCGTAAATATTATTTTATTGACAGGAAAGGCCCCCTTTCATCTCTCGCCTAGGACCCGTACACAACGCAACACATTATACATAAGGCGTGTACACGGTTTAATTGCCACCGGGGATGATCGCGTACGACAGCGGGAAAATTGATGGAGATAGCAGCTGAGGAAATAATATTGTTTCATTGCCCATTATTAGGCCCTGTGAGTGCTATAGAAGTGCTCGTTTTGTAACGACAATGGGCGCATAAAATTCAATTCGGGAAGTGCGATAATCACGTCGCAAAACACATCTGATAGTGGTATTGAAGTATATAGTCGATGGGGTTTGTAGAGGATGATGTTCATTTCTAAATGACTTTGAATGTATTTATGTGTATAAGAAATGATTGATTTTGGCGGCAATGATTGATTTTAGCGACAATGACTGATTTTGGCGTCAATCCAAACTACTCACCCTTATATAATAATGCGTAAGATGAAAGGGATATGGAATCATACGATGAGAAGTTACTTGAACCAACTTATACAGGGTATATGGCATATTCTGATATGTGAGCCTGTATTTGCTTTCGGTTAAACGTAACAGTACTGTCTGTTCTCAATCTTGTTCTACTGATAAACAAAAGGTTTTGAGTCTCAGTGCACGCATTTCAATTAACCATTACAGCTCCGATTCTTGCTACAGAACTGAAAGGCTGAAATGGTCTTATCCTCAATGTGCATTTGCTCAAACGCACCTGATCACAAAGGTAACTTATGAGGTAAATATAAGTGAAACCACCGCTAACAATCGAAAGAGGTTCTGAAACCCAGCTGAAAAAGGTATTTTTAAAAAAGCATCAGCCATTGCAGAGAACGTAAGGATTATATAAAAGAGCAGCAGAACCAATTGCGATCTACCATATGCGCTAACATAGTAAATTTCACTAGGAAGGAAGAAAGAAATGACTCTATTTGAAAGAAATGTCCGAAGGCCGAAATAACCATGGACCTGAACAAATTATACCAATAGCTAATAAAGAAATGCAAAGAATTTCTAAGGAAGAGAATGCAGATCGATGAACACGATGATATGGTAAAAGCAAGTGTACACAAGAGGCACGAAAACAATAAGGTTATACCGAGAACTAGAAGCTAGAAAAGAAAATGTCCATAAGTAGACCAAAAGCAAAAAGAACGGAACAAGCAGAAAGAGGATGGAGGACAATGAATAGCAGTTGAAATCTGAGAAAAGTTGTTGAATCGAAGCAAATTTCGAAGAACAGTGAAAATGGCTAATACGCATCAGAAATTGTAGGATGGAAAGCCTAAGGAAAATTAGACCGATTCTACTACTTCAAAAGATCAAAGTGTCAGAAAAGGAGCAGATATGGTTGGTCTAGGAAGAAGTAGGATACGGTATTGTTAAATTTCTATTTCTAGATATCGATTTCCAGCCTGTAGTACTGAACTAAGTGTTTGTTTATTGCTACAACAGCCTTTCATTATTTCTATACTGCGAGGGCCACTATTTATATTTATTTAGTATACTGCATTGTTGATTGACTCACAGTCAATCTGCAAAATTCTTATCTACTCAGCTGAAAGAAAGCATGCTCTCTCTGCTGAGGAAATTGGGGATTCTTGGCTTAGCTACCTACAATTTCCTTAGATCATAATAAACTATAGAACCTACATTGTTAATTAAGAGCATCTCGTAGAAATTAAATTTATCACTTATTGTTCATTGTGGATGCTGAAGATGTAAAAGAGTAGAAGCGTGATAAAACCTGTTACACATTTACACTTCCAATTAAAAAAATAATGTAATGAAATCATTAGACATTGAAAGTTAATTAAAAATGAAGAATACTCTTATTGTTCCACCACGAGTAGTTTATTAACTACTCAATGGTGTGTTGCGCCATCACACGTGCGTACAGCAAACACAAAGGAGTACCTACCTATATTAATTTAGGCTTCAGTTTTGCCGACGTAAATCGCGTTTGTCAGCAACGGTAACACGTTTCATCGACGACGTAGACGATGACAGTGATGACGGTGGTGAAATTTGCATATCATATTCAAACCAAGATACAGTGATCTCAAAAAGTTTAGAGGCACCAAGTAAAAGAAGATAAAGAACTAATCTTGTGAATATTAGAAAAAAAAGGTTATCCAAATGAAACCTTTTTAAATGTTGAACTGACGTGTGGAAATTACTCATTTTATTATTCAATGCTACCTCTATGCTTATGAGGTCCATTTGATATGCTAACAAGAAGAAAATGCTTTCTTAGACCAAATTATGTCTAGTGATGAATCTGTATGGCAATTCATTATGAATAATCAGAATCCTAATTCGCGGAAGCTGAGAAAGAGTACGAAAACGAGTGAATATCGATCTAAGCCTTTAACAGGATTTTTGGATTAGCAAAGTGTATCACTAAAAAAGTTTTTCAACAATCCTGGTATAACAGAACATCATTAAGTTATTGATTTCTTTGTAGCAAAAGCGGCGGTGCAATCTAATTTTAAGTTCAAATATTGACCTCAGAGTTTGAAAGAAAGAAAGAAAGTACTTTTCTCAATAGACAAGATGCTTCTGCGGTACCCTAAATTATTTGGAATATTAGAAACAAAACTGGACAAAGTGTTCATAACGGTTTTTCTATTTGCGATAATGATGTCATTTAGGGAATTCAATTTTCGTGAGGATGTAACAAAATTTGTGAAATTCCGTGTATACAGGTATAATATGCAAACACACGGTCATACGGACACATATACAATATGCAGAGTGGCCTGATAATGAGCATTACCTTTCACGGTGAGTGCTGATTGATCACTGAATACGGACCCGGCTGTCATGTGATCGATCACAAAACGGCCGACGGCGGTCCGTCCGACCGAACTACACGCATGACTCGCTACACGGGTTATTATGAACTCGCCTCCGCGCTCCGACATTGATAAATTAGTAATCACGTGCAAGCATCGGTGCCTCCGTCCGTATCGTCCTCTTGCTCTTTGACGTCCATTACAGATTGCTCCCGTTGCCTACGCCAGTCAATTCACTTGGCTCGGATGATGGTAATTGCGCGAAAATTTTCAGCGTATTATGTTGGCAAGAAGTTGAAGTGGAATTGATACGCTTGCGAAATATATAGAAAGCGTCATCCTTGAGAGATGGTTCTTTCATCAACTTCTTTCGCATGCTGTTTGTTTATTTAACTATAACGACGATTCGTTTCGCAAAGATCCCTTGATCTGAAAGGAATTGGAAAAGTGTTGCTACGCAGAAAATATGATTCCAAAAGACAAATTGCTGGAATATATGTTCTAACTTATTAGCGTGTTGTGATGAAAGCTTTGCAAATTAATCATTGGATAAATAATTTACTTTACAGCCTTAGTTTAAAAGATTTTAAACAATCAAAGCATTCAATTTTGTTTCTATAAAGCATTGGAATTGGCTACTTAAATCAATTTCTGATCCAAGTGACATCTCTTGATCAGTGTTTCGTATCTTACCCAGGGTGATTTGGTGCAGTTTTCGACATAACTGGTTATTGACTGTATCGATTCCACGCCATCAACACTATTCAAAGAATATACTGTACAATTGCAAGCATCTTGCTGTTTGAGATGAAATCATTCCTGATCTTCCGAGTATGTATTTCATCTTTTAAATTATTTTGTAAAGTCCTATGCTCCAAATAAATGCACCAAAATGGGTTTCGACTTGTAATCATTGTTACACGAGTGAGCATCTACCTGCTACGATACATGAACGCCTGCAACATTTAGAATTTTTTAGAGAAGACGTGATGGTTTATGGAACGTAGGGTAGTTGAACATCATTTCCGCCTCCTATTCCCAGAAAATTGTTTTTATTGTAGTGTGTCTTTAGAGCACCGGTGTAGAGGTTCTCAGTATTATGAAAACAGCAATAGTATATAGCAACAATTTTATATTTATGGAACTAGCTACACCTATTTCCATCGAGAATGTTTGTGTGCTGCCCATTCAATAACTATAAGCCAAAAAGCATCGAATATGCCTCTGGTTAGTCCAGACCCTTATTCTAATCTGTAGAGAAGCCACCTAATATAGAAAAAGTGGAAGTAGAATTAAGACGACTTGTTTAGGCAAAATACCAAAGGACAACATCAGGCGAAAGCATTCATATTAGGTTTGGCAAAGACAGATGAAGCTAATATTAAGATAGATGACTAGACAAAGGTGAATATCAGTTCTGCTATTTATTGAGACTGCAGGAATACCATGCGAATCTATTGCTATCACATACTTCAGTAGGCCACTGATTTCGCGCCTGCTGAACTGTTGGAAGAGGTTAGTAGAGGCTGGTATCGAGGTTTACCAAAGGTAAATCTTTTATAGATATTGTAGTGTTATAATTTACAACATCTAGCGTAGCTGTCGGTAGTGCCATGTATAGTGAGTTCGGTACGACCAGCCGTTCAACACCAAACTTCCTTTCTCTGAGCTTTCTGTAAGTAGCTCCTATTCCATTTATCTCCTACTATCTATGTAGTAGCTAAGTTAGGATAATATTATGAAACCAGCCAACTGGTTCTCTGTTCAATTTCTTCACATCTTAAATCGTCAACGTTAATGTAATATTTTCCTACGACAATTTCATAAACGTAAAGTTTATACTGGAATGTCACAATTCTAGGTTAATTTCGCGCTATCAATACTCCCAAAACTTCATTAGTTGGTATCTATTTTAATTTAAATTGCCTAAAGATTGTTCTAGAAATTCTATAGACCCTACATTTAATTAATTATTTTCGTAAAATCATTTGTTTTTAATTTTTTCCTGGTAAAAAACATTACAAATTATCATAGGTCTATTCAGATCACAGAGACTACAGGTATCAATGTCATGGTCCGTTTCTGTAATAATAAGTGATAAGTACGTGTTGAGTGTCTGACTTATGAATGAGAGTGATTTAGCATCTCTTGATGATGTTAAATTTTATTGATTTTTTTGTATCCGCGTTTGATGTAATTATATTTGTATAATGATATTAAGCTATTACACCGTCCCGTTATTGAATTCCATAGTAACTACATATTAGAAGATCCGATGAACACAGCCTTCATCCAGAGCATAATGAATTCACGGCTAGTAGTCAACATCCAACAAAGAACGTCAGTTTGGCTCGATGTCAACTCTAGGCTTGACGTGTAAAGAACGCGTGTTGACGGGTCGCCAGATTCGAATAATTTAGTGAAGATTCGCGCCCTCTCTAGCCGTTCTTCCTTCGCATAACGCGTCCCACCGTAACGCTTCCCTGTCTCGTACCGTCGACGGCACGGCAAATCACCGCTGACACTAATGTTGTACATGACAACCCGTATTACTGATTAAACCTCCGATAACAGCTCTAATGGAATGTTCTGTACATTAGGCGTACCGTCGTAATTAGTTTATCATCGAACCGGGTAACTTCGCAATTATGCGTTCGACTCTTTCTGTCACTCTCCTCTTACTCATCCTATCTATGGGCGCCTGTGAACGAAATATGAATCTAAGCTTCTTTAATGTTAGTAATTTAATTGTTATCGCGGTAACTCTGCTTAGCGTCTCTATTAGGCTTTCTACGCACTCACAAATTTAAGTGGAAGTTGCTGTAGCGTACTCTTAATAATCCTAATTTGATTTCGTTCCCATCGTTCACCAGTTACCCTTTATTGCTTTCGAAAAGATGAAACGAGATGTGAACAGTTTTCAATTGCACATAAAGAGGTAGTCGATTAAAGGCTAACAGAATTGTTCTTCATAGAATTTAGAAAGGAAGCGGATTAGTTTATTTTATGCAGTGATGAGCAAAGGTCCGAAAACACCTAAACATCACCAATAATATTTCAGGTATAGCTATCAAATTTAGTTAGTACTTGTGGGTAACTGATTATGAAGACTAAAATGGAAATATCAGCGTTTTAATAGGAAATCACCTTCAACTTAAGATTTTAAATGAATCTTCCTGTATATTTTTTTTTATTCTGACGGAGCAGAATATTTCAATTTCAGAAATGCGTAGCTTCCTACATTTTGTTTAATAGTTTACCAAAATATTAGCTATAATCACAATATATTAAAATGCCAGAAAAAAGAATTAAAGAGCTATTTTATGTAGAAGAAAGTTATAGAATAAAACACGTCTAATGTCTAGCTTTTTGCTTGTTTTCCAATAACACTCACTTTTTGTTTTTTTCCGATGAAGCAATAAACTAATGGCAAACCCTCAGAATCTGAACAATTGAATCACCGTTTTATTTCTAGCAGCCCAGATTAATATGCATGACTGAGGACCCAACAAATACAACCATACTTCTCCAAAGTAATAGTTGTATTTCTAAATACATAATGGAGGGGAATGCCGTTTTGCTGAAACCGGTAGTCGCCCCTCTTTCATTAACGCAAAAATAATTTGTATATTGAAAAGGTTCAAATAGGTTTCACTTGTTAAATTACCATTCGGAAGATGATCCAGATGATCCTATTTGTATAATAACCGGGCCAAACATTGAATTTTTGTGATCTGTAGTAATTATGCGGAGTTACAAAATGTTGCCTCAGAAGAAAAACAAGCGTGCTGCTCCCCGCGTTCTTCCCAGTTGGTTTTCGCCTCTGGCATGGGTCACATGTTGAGTTACCGTGATCAACTGCCTCCCACTCAGTTAGTTTCGCCTCTGGCGTGGTTCACACGTTGAGTTACCGTGCTAAATGTTGCCATCACCCTCCTGAAGAAGCCCCATACGATTGTGGGCGAAACGTCGAGTTTTATTTTAACCAACGACATGACACGGTTCAAACCCGGAACACGTTTAGTTTCAACTGACTCTGGCCGTGCAAGCCTTTTTTAAGAAAAACAAGATTTATTACAAATTAGGAATCATTTCCGAATATCTAAAATATGTTGTTTCTTTATAAATTAAATATGGAGCCATGCAGATAAGTTTTCTGCAAAAATGTATGGAATGCTGTGAAAAAATACAATAAACTTCGCATGACGCTACAGACAACTAAACTGGTACCAAAATAAACGCGTTTTCGAAAATAATAAACAATTCTGTTGATTCACAAAAGTTCAAACCTTGTTAAGTGCACTTATTGCATAGGGATAGGTTAGACTTTATATGGTTTAAAGATTTCAATTAGAAATAGTTTGGAATTCAAATTAAACTTACGTAGTGTAAATGTACCATACTATCGCACACATTTCGATTACAACCAATTATTTATCCTCTACCGTTAAGTCTTAAACAACGAAAAGATGTATTGCAACTGATACACGCTCTAAAAGCCTCTTACGTTCCCTTTCCAGATTTATATCCTTTTAACATGTGAGCGCGTGGTAACAAATAGCTGACATAAATAAAAGTTTTGACATGATATAATTGTTTGCAGATGTGGGATAATAACCGACGTGACGCGGACGCAGAAATAACGACCGTCAAGAGAGATTTATTCATCCCCAATCGATAAAATTCCCAAATTAATAACGCTAAGTAATCGCATCGCATAACGGGTATGGAATGGGGGATTGTACCCCCTTACTACAGTCCGCGCGTTCACTGTACAGAACGTTCATAACATATATACAGGACTGCCGTCAGATATCGTTATGAAAGCGCTGTCACTATATTTTACCAGTAGACGCTTTATGATTGCAATAAATATCTTGATAAACGATCTTTTAAATTATAACTGTGATAGATATTTGCCCACTCAACTCCAGGGAGGAGTCGACTGTAATTTATGGCACCATTTATCAATGTTCCACACCCTCTGTTAACTGCGAGCCAATTCGAGATGTACGCTACGATACTCTTCGCCGAGGATATACAGACGATGTCATAAGTTGTCTTCGGATTGCGTTCTTACATTTGTAATGGTGTGGTAGCTGGGTGAGATAAATTTCGTCGTATGTAAAAACTGATACATTAAAAAATTGAGCAGATATAAAACGTTTTTTCACAGCAATGTATTCTTATAAAATTAAGAAATTCTTTTTTATAAATAAAAAAATAATTTGCGAGATCGTAGATCCGGAGTGTCGCCTAGATACCCTATCAGCAGTTTAAAAGTGGTAAATTGCAAATAACAATGTTTCCAAAAATTAATGGAATAACCTCAAATTTTGATGACGCGACACGTACTAAAACCCCGCATTCTTTTGAATAACCAAACTTGCATTTGCTTTCAAAATTAAAAAATCAGCCCAAATACGTCTTCCCACTATAGCGACTCACTAAACTGTCTTGTCGCTTACTACTGAATTTGATTTGTTACCAATTGATACTTAATTTACAATATTATAATAAAGGCGAGTTGAAATTCATTTTGTACATGTTTCTAGTAAAATGTTGTATTAAAAACGAACATTTAGGACCTGAAAAAAAGGGCCAAGACATGTTATATTACCGTTTCCCTGGTTTTATCGTTGGCTATTCATTAAAATGCCAGGATGCCAGGGAGAGGAGTCGGAGGTTGTATTAGCCGCCGGAGAATCGAAAGTGGGTCAGAAAAAGTGTCGCTTTGTCATAGGTTGTTAAATCGCACTTGTATGAACGTCACTCCACCCTGATATTAATGACTGCAACCTTCCACCTGCTGAATTTTTTTTAATATAATATTTTTGTCGAATTTTTGTTTGTAAGAGTACTTGGAAGATAATTCCATTACAAGTCTATTACTTTTTCTTCACAAGGAAAACCCAACTACTATAAATTTGGAAAATATGCGGTCATCAACTAAATTTCTAAAATACACTCTAATAAACTCAGACGTTAATAATCGTTTTGAGACTTACAGTCTTGTACTGTTTATATATGGCGAACTGTTTAATGCCAGATTTTCTGTGGTTCTGCACGTTATTCCATATTGATTAATCTATTAAAAAAGAGAGACGGCAGCATGGTTTCTAACTTAAACCATTAAAATTTATTGGAACCAAGTTATATACCTTTACGCGGTATTTAGACTGATGACATAGCCTGTATACATGTATGCTGTATAGACGTTTAGGTTAGGTTGTTAGCCATATCTCGGGATGTTGTTTCGGCTCGACTTGACCCCATTCGTTACCGTAATGTCTTCTTTCAACTTTCGCCGCCAACTCTCCTCCGGTGGACGTATGATTAATGCGATCGGTGCCTCCCCGTGCCGCTCCTCTCAACGGCTCGCTCACCAAACCCGACCAGATACCATCGACAGAAAACCATTAAACAAATCATTTTATTGACTCTGACACGATCCGCCGCGGTAAAACCATAACTCATTTGCGTTTACCAATTATTACCGGAGGAACACGACGTGAGACTCGAGTTGCGTGGAAAGAAGTAGAGATTATAAGACTGACTATGGAAAGATCCTAAACGATGGCTATCTTTTTCTTTCAAATGTAAAAGGTTGGATGAGATCTGATGGGCTTCTATTTCAATTGTATCTTTAAATGAATGCTATTTTGCCAGTTCATTATGTACAAAGATGGTTTCTGCCTAAATGGGTTCGAAATTTCCATACTTATGTACTATTAGAGATGTGCTTTTTAGATCTTTGAAGAAAGATAAATCTTAAGGACTATTTGGATATATGTGATGCATATGTTCTTTCCAATTTCACTTATCGTTGCCGAAAATTCAAAAAAATTTATGCTTGAGATGGTGTACAAGAAAACATCAATCTGTTTCACACAAGTTAGCAGAAATTTGGAGGTTGGCGCTTACACTGCACTATAAAATATTAATCACTAGAAACAAAATAAAATAGTGTTTAGAACAGACGCCCATAACATCACAACTAGATTCTGTGATTTAATTCTCCTCTTTACATATACAGTTTGGGATTATCATGCCAGTAGTACATAGTTTCTATATTGCTAGACCTCGTCCTGGGATTGTGTTAAATATGGACAGTAGAGTATAAAATTAGTTTACAATTCCATAAGTTCACTTGGATTAACTCCAAAGGATCCGTAATTAACTAAAATTCTTCCTAACGTTATTCTCAATAATAAAATTGCGTTTTCACTATTACCGAATGCTAAGAATCAGAGTATTTCTCCTTACAACATTCAAAGACAAAAACGAGTTGAAATTAAATAATACGTAAAGAATGACGTACCAGTTAGAATTTGAACTGTTTACCATTCGAAAGCAGAAATGGTTATCTGCGACCAATTAACAGGTAAGTTACCCTAAGGCAAGTTTTCAATAAACCGATGGAGTAATTTGGAATAAGCTTAATATTGGACCTGTTACTTGCAAGAGCCAGGAAGGTACTGCATATACTTTTATCTTGATAATTTAGAATTCTCAGTTTTCTTACAATTCTTGGTGATTCGTTAACTATGCCAAGTCCCAAAGGAGAAACATGAAACACACATGCTATTCAAATTCAAACAAAGATTTTTCAAACAATCTTGGAGGAACATTAGAGTTATAAAATTGTTGTTCATACATATTTTCTTAACAGCATTTCAAATAGAATTCAGTTGTTAACAAAAACTTCTTTGTACATAATCGAGCATCAATATCAGCATTCGGGTTTGTCGGTTCCCAAAAACCGGTTTCTAGCAGTCAATTTTTTGATTAAATTGTAAAATTACAAAATCAGTTTTCAGACTTAACTTAAGCGCGCCAAGATATCGGTTTGATTAGGTTTAAATATATTTGATTCGCAGAAATGCGAGTATTCTTTAAAAGATTGTGTATGTTTTACTTCGTTGTGCTTTGTCTAGTTTAATAGATGTACAGGAGGGATAGGAATATTAAAATAATAAGTCAGCCAATATTTGCAGCATTAAAAATGCAACCAAGCATTGTCAAATTTTCCTCTCTTGGCTTTTTATACGTGTCAAAGTATTACTTAGAGTATTGGTTATAGCCGGAAAGCTTAATGGATTATGATAAATGTACACTTAAAAATATACTAATCAGATATTAGACATGCTAATGTACGTATTTGCCTTTCATATAACATTCTAATTGATTGTGAGGTTGAGCAAAAAATTCGCATTCACCGGTCAAACCAATGCGTGTAAACATCCATGATGTGTGTGACTTTTCTAGTAGAAGTTCTATTATGTACGCCGAAACGATACGCCGTCAATATTGACTCTGTGTATACACGTCGATGCTAAGATAACTAATATATTTGCTTATGATAATAGCCCGGTACGTATTTGCACGATCGAAGATCATTATTCATCATCTGTGACAGCCCAAAGCACTTTTGCGCATCTACATTAACGCACGCACGGAGGTGCACACAAACAAGAATTTTTTACTCCGAGGTTGTTTGATTTTCTGATTCGCGCACAACTATTACATCAATGTCAGACATGTTGCAAGGTGTGAATACATTAAAAATATTAAAAGCCTCCGTGTATTCGGGAGATATGAACACCATTCTTTTTTTTTTCGTTTTCTTGCTTGTACATAGAAATGCGGCGTGACATTAATAGTTTTTGATAGACTTTGATAGACAAGCTTGACTAGCTTATCTAAATACGAGATGCGGAAGCAGTTCATCAACAAAATTTTTACTGGCGACAAGAAATATTTGCAATGATAAAATTTGATCAAACATTCCTCAAATTTCCCATGACTAATCTCCTCCTTGCTATCTGTACTAATGAATGGAAATTATTATAGGTTGATATTATAGAAGTTACGTATACCTCAAATTTACTATTGTTATTGAATCTATTATAGCAAATTGTACCGAAAATTACAAATTTCATCCAAAAGATATTGTAGGTACCTTACCAGGAAATATCGGCAACCCGACGATTTTAATGGAACTCTAGAGACTGAAGGAGTACTTTGGGATAAGAACAGGTATCATAAAGCTATCAATCGCTCTGGCCGCATTTTAGCAGTAAGCGGTGGAAAAACTTTTTGAGATGCAATCTTTGCACCCTGCTACAAATAGTTACACAATCTTACCAGCTACTTCTGTAGAAGGACGCTTACTGTTGCTACTACTTTTGATATTACAGGAATCCATACGTCCGGGGTTTGAGTTGTGCAATCACCTGTAAGTGTCTAGAAAATTTACTTCAAATCATTTCAAATTCTGGCTAACAGATGTTTTCTTCTCAAGCGTAGGACCAGGGAGTGTTTCGTTGATTGATTCTTGCAGTGGAGATTGTGATGCCGAGCTTCAGAAATTAATGCCAGAAGATAAAATTTGATATATTCTTCTTATATGTATTATTAGCTATAAAAAGCTATAAATTTACTGATTAAGCAGGTTAAAGAGGGCCTACCCAGCCTTTGCATGCAGCAATGATGCGAGAGGATCGAATAGCTTACAATGAGTAAACCACTGAATAAAAGAATTATTCCAAGGAAACCAACTCCTTATGGCTGAACGTAGGCTCGCGGTTACTGATAAAAGGAAACCAAATGCTGTTATATTGGAGAATCTATGTTCGCGTTAATGGATCCAACGAGGACGGTCCTGGGGAGAATGAAGATGACGACGTATCCGCGTGTCAGGATGCAGACGAATCGCTGGACGGAACTGCTCAAGGTGAGCTCGAGAACTAAATTAAAAACCTAAAGAGCAGTAAGACATTGGAGTACGATGAGAGCCGAAATAAAGTTCTCAATGTTTTTCCTTCTGTGGCAGTTAATTTCCTACTAATACTCATAAACGTCGTTTTAAAATTAACTTATTTTCCGACGAAGCCAGAGAAAGATCTTTTGTTCCTCTTCTATCTGTTGGAGGCGGTTATTTTTAATTCTCTAACAGAAATCATAAACGTCTTGGGGCTGCTCCTTGGTGAGCAATCTGAATTTGGGGCGGATCTGCCGACACACCCCCAATTAATTCGTCTGTTGGAGATAGTTAGAAATACCTTTGATATCAGGGAGAGCAGAAACATGAGAAGATAGGGATTGGTGAGATGTTCTTCTTACTTATTGATTCGTACGTCCGGACCAAAACTTATAATTACGTGTGATTCGTCTTTCTCCCCCAGAGGACCGATGTTGGTGCCTATTAAGGCTCGTTTGGCGCCGGAGTTTCATGATATTTCGAGAAATTCGTTCTTCACAAGTTGATATCTCAATGTAGGCCGACAATATTACAGTACTACCGATACGGCAAGTAGAAATGGAAACCTATTGATGAGATAATTGCAGCAGACGTTGAATGTCCTGGTGCAGTTGATTAGATGACGGCTCCAGCTTAACGAAAAGAAGCAGGTAGCTGTCAGGTTCACCAGAAAAAGAAGACTACCAGCGTATAAGCTGGAAACAAATGATGGAAGAATTCCATGGATGGTGACAGTGAAATACTACTTCTCGATCGATTGACCAGGAGACCGCACATTGAGGAAGTGAAGAACAAATATTATGAGGCAAAGAGTTTGTTGATGATCTTGGGCAACGTTCTGCGACCATTTTTACATACGGAGCGCTGATATGATTGGCAGCTGCCGCGTCGAGTTTGCACAAGTGGGAGGAGCTTTGGTACCATAGTTTGTTAGGAACAAATAGTTGCATGAAAACTTCGTAGTTCCTATGTTGGTGGTTCCTATGGTTGGATAAGGGCAAAGAATTCGACGAACCCCTTGCTGGTGCGTGTAGTGGAAGTAATCTGCATAGAGAATATTTTAATAAGGAAGATGAGCAAAGATGAGCATCTGAATTCTCTGAAGTGACTTGGAAGCAGAAAGCAGTGAACATTGCATATTAGTGATTGAAAACCTAAAAGACCAATGGCCTAGCTTTGGTAAGAGGGGAGGGTATTTCATAAATTCCTAGAAAACGTCTTCTAGAGTTTTATCTATAAACACTTTCCTATACCTAAAATTTGTCATGATTTTCGCTTAAGTACGTTAAACGCTGGGAGAAAATATAATCATTCGTTTCTATAAGGATATTCACAAAAAAAATGCGTACAAGTTTCAGCATTTATTTAAAGTCATCGCCATTTTTCTATGTGCAAAGTGTAATGCTATTTTTTATATTTTGTTGAACATTTACTATTTTAGGAGCAATATTCTGCCAGTTATTCATTGTATTAAAAATACATCATTTCTGTTCAGCCAAATTGCGCAATTTTGTAAACAACCTCTAGTATGGTTTTATGTTCCTTTTAATGCTGAGAGTACTAAGCGTGTAGCATTTATAGAAAGATGGAACAGAAAGTGCTATTAATTTATTAATCCATAAAACCTTTTTATATCGCAATTCCTTAAAAAAATGTTTAAATTTCTGATCATGGTTTAAAAATCATCAAATCTTTTAGTAGTAATAATAACTAAAATACTTAAGTCAAGAAAATAACACAATAGTCCGGAACTGCTTACCTTGCTTCCTTACCGAACGTCGGAATTATGGAAAAGTATTACCTTCGAAAATAAATGAGGTGACAAGTCGAAACTTGATTGAAATATATGTGCAAATCGTTCGTCTTTCATTTTCCCTACTAGAAGATAAAATATCGAGCTATCTGGCGTTCCAAAATTGAACTCTGAAGTTAACCGGGTGCCACCAACCAAGTGGAATATGATTGATGCGCCACTATTCATCATCGTTATATTTCCTTTCCTGACACTCTTCTCTTCCAACTTTTACTCCTGCACGATAATTACCGCAATGCTTTCTCCGTTCCTCTGTTTTGTCGGAGCCAGTAAAGCGTGATCTTCCGCCTTCGAGCGGTATTAGGTTACCAGGGAAAAAAAGAATGGTAGAACCGACTAGACGAATTAGCTGAATAATATCCCATGTGAGACGGTATTAATTAATTTAAATCAAGTACTCGTTAGTTCGAGCAGAATTTTATTTGACGTGGATTGTAGAGACATGAGAGATGTAGATAGGAAGTTGCAATTGCCGAAGGTTATTACAAATAAAATTACAATACCAAATTCCAAATTTCTGGTGCAAAAATACTAAACGACTAAAGTGATGAAAATACCAAAACCTCAATAATAGTTTTACGGTTTCTAATTATCGTTCTTAGTATCGACAAAAAGTGTTTTCAATAATATTAACAGTAATTATCATTAATACTTATTTATGTTACAGATTCTGAACGTTTTTTTTACTTGTTAAATGGGTACATGTTTACAACATAATTTTCAATAATTATGATATATTTATTGCTAATTGTATCAAATTGCAGATCAATTATACCATTATTTGTTTGGCAAATTGAGTGTCATTAAAACATAATTGACGCATAAATGACTTTCTTTGAAATAATTAATATATTTTTTGCTTTTTTTTGTGGCCCGTGTGTGTTTCTAGCAATTGAAATTTTCCTTTTGAAATCAGAAGTAATATTTAAAATACTTACAGAGGCTGTTTTGCTTATCCAAATGCCAATGATTTTAGTTTGCACAACATTTATCCTTGGAGATTTTTTAGCAAGTAAACGTAGCTGCTATTAAGTTAGGCCATCCAAATTAAACTCGTCTCATTAGCATTAGGCATTGCATGTTCGCATTTAATTCTGAAATTCAAGTTTTTTTATATGCAGCTATAATTGTAAAAACTAACTCAAATTGTTGTAGTTATTTCTTTAGTTATGTTATTATTTAACGAAAAATAATATTTTTGCATAATAATTATATTCTTAATGCGCGCTGCTTTCATGAAAAATATTTGTCATAATAATAATTAGTTTCTGTTTAAATTCCTTCTAAAAACTCTAATCCGCCTGTTTTAACGAATTACCTCTACAAGAATCTTAAAAATGTTATTTTGCAGTTGCCTAAATGAGTTGATTTTTCTCTATTTAGTTTAAATCAATTCGAAACAAATGTGTGTGTATTCATAAAGAAAAAGACGCGTTGAAATTTGATTTTTGCTTTACTGCTGTTATTTGATAAAATTTCGCACAAATATTTATTAGATTCATAAAAAAATATATATTGGTATCCTTGTTGTTATGAGTTAGTTTAAATAATGTTATGTCAAGCACCTCATACCGTCACAACTTTAATAGTGGAGTCCTGGCTTGTTTTTAATTTTAGGGTAATACACCTAATGGGAATCTATGAAAATTAGTTCATAGTGCTTTAATTAATTTTTCATAAATAAGCCAAAATCACTGCTTTAGCGCTTAGTCTTCTTTTTGCATCGAAAGTGTCTACCTATGATGTCCAAGAAAGGTAAGAATGTTTCCCCTACTCCTCAGAGTCTGAAAATGTAAAGGCGTAAAGAGTGCTAGTGAATAATTTTGTATTAAGACTTGTGAATAAATGCTATTTAGTTGACATAATCTTCAACCTGGTTTAGTTTTTGTCAGAACAACATTGCACAGTTTTACTTTCAAATATTTTCTGCATTTATTTTCCCTACATTACCTCAATATATACATATTCTCAACAACACATGGTCCTAATAAATCCTCGTTCCATTCTCACCAACTCAGCAGCTGAAAAGAAAGCCAATCCGAGTATAGCACTCCAGGCAAAGCCATTCGTCTTTCCTCTTAATTAGTAAATTGTTTGTATTCTTCGAAGACACGCCGCCTTAGCATAAATAATATAGCAATCAGTAGGAATAGTAGATAGGCAGTTGAAATATGCCTCGTTATCTGTCGGCGGTGTTTAACGCAGGAACATGTTGATTCCGGCCGTTCATCAAGCGCGCAAACGGAGCAGATCGCTGCTTCTTCGGCGGATCTTTCGAGAGAGGCGACGATAAAGAAGACGAAGAGGAACATTGGAGCGGGCCGCCGCAAGATGTCGCTTCCCGAACGGAGGTTATTAATATAGGCGATCAGCGTGGCTCCATAATGGCTCGCTATTAACTTGTCATTGCACGACGAAGAGCCGTGCGGATAAATTAAGAGGAGATTTAAATTTGCGGGGAATGCTGTAGAATGCCGCGGAAATGTGGCGGATAAGTGACAGTTATTTATGACTGTCATATGCAACGTTCCGCCAAGTGCAACAGGGTTCGGTGGAGAAATGCTCGGATGATTGGTTAATGTAATGACGAAACCGAAAATCGTAATTTATCACGCAGATAGCGATTATAGCAAGAAAAAGGAAGTTCCAAGAATATGCCTACCTAACAAGATCCAGGTATGCCTCTTCTACAATAATGACCTAAAAATAGATAAAATAGTTTTTTCTTTTATATTTTTATTTCTTTTTAATGCTGGTAGTAGGAGGCCTTTTAATTCGATATAATCAGAAAGACATTGCATTACGGTGGAATTTGTGTGGGATTTTAGAAAGGTCTTTTGTTTGGTTAATTAATGGCACACAAGAATGGCTCTAACCTTTCTTTTTCGATATAAGTGTCTCGAATGTAATTGTTGCTGTTCCTCTTTTCTGTTTTGTAACGTACTTTTATACTATTTACTTTGTCTTTAGGAGCCACTTTTGCAGTGATGAAGAAAATATAGGAAGCAAATATAAAACATTTTCTCAACATTTTTGAACAAGAAAAGTTATCGAATATTTTATTATTTATTATTTACACGTGCATGACTGGATGTCCCCAATAGAATCATGTTTGGCCTCAATG
This sequence comes from Oryctes borbonicus, assembly GCA_902654985.2. Classification (NCBI taxonomy): domain Eukaryota; kingdom Metazoa; phylum Arthropoda; class Insecta; order Coleoptera; family Scarabaeidae; genus Oryctes; species Oryctes borbonicus. The sequence goes on along the minus strand of LR736872.1, from coordinate 8,005,460 downwards.
TATAACGACATATGTATTCTGAGAATTAATATATTATGACTTATTAAATAAATTGTAGATGGATAGATGTTTAGAGTTTAGCTGATTGCAAGTTTATTGGGGTACTCTGAAAAAGAGACCAACCTGGCATTTACATATTAACAGAGTCGCTAAAGTGGAAGAGGTTACCATTAAATTAGGAAATCATATTATTTAGCCTCGTTTTACTTTACCGTAATGTTAGAATTTACAACGCCGAACGTAGCCGCCATTAACGTCACGCATAATGTGTTCAACCAACTACCTATGTCCACCGGTTCAACATTAAGCTTTCTCTGATTTTTTTTCTCAATGTATTTGGTTTTCAAATAATCACGCAATCAAACCCGATTTTTCTTTTATTTTGCTAGACCATTTAATTATCATTGTCTAAATGGTACCATAATTATGTTCACATCTCACAGAACAAAATTTTCGAAGTCATTCAAGAGATGGAAAATGAAAATGGCATGTTTTTCAAGAAGTGAAGTGATTGTTTTTCTATATGAAATGTTCGAAATATAATCCACCGGTATCTTGAGAATAAGCAAATCTATGAACGCATTCATTTTGTACAATGCGAATGACGTCAGGACCAATTCGAGCCATTTCATACCTAATTTTATTTTTCAAATCTTGTAAATTTTGTATTCTATCAGCATAGACTTTTGATTTTGATTCATTTTATTAGTCCTCGCCTACCTACCACTTCCCAGCAAAGCAATTGTTCGAAAACTCGCAAGCAGGACATGCACAGTGCAAAAGTGCGCCATTTTGCTGAAGTCAAATATCGCTATTTGGTAAGTCAGGATCATGTTCATCTGAAAAAATTTCTGCAAGAACAGATACTATAGTATTCCTCACAAAACCCAGCTATTGCTGCTGTGTGAGAGTTTCGTCAAAGAAGAAAGGACCAATTATTCTATTGTCAACTATCCCTGCACACACTTTAATTTTACATTCCAAAAGAGAATTTGGCGAATGTCGCGTGGACTACGGTTGCATAAATCCTACATTACATCACAAAACTGCATTCGGCGATCAAAGTCACTTTCATTGTTCTAACAGCAGTTGTAACTTATAACGATGGTATTTCTCTATTTTTAGTACACTTAATAGTGAAAGTTAATTAAGGTACATCATGAAGATTCCTATACATAATAAAATATCAATCTTCCCATCTTTATTTTTTTAGGATAGCCTGCGCCATGTCCGGTATTTTTACATTTTTTCTCGTTTTACTCTCTGTAGATTGGCGAATATTTCTATTTGGTTGTATTACATAAAACAAATTTCACACTTCTTGCTGAGTTCTGGTTTTATCTAATAAGGATTTTAAAAAAATATTTAACCTACAAAGCGTTTTTTAATGACAAACTTTTGGTATGTGAAAGTGATTACTCTGTATTTTAGATTGATCGACCTGTAAAAACGCATCTCACTTTTTGTTAGGCTTTCTGTTAGTAGCAAAATTTATAAACAGTCGGATAGCATTTCGAGCATTCGATTTAAAGAAAATAATAACAGCATTTATCTTTAGTTTTTGTTCTGAATAAGATTTACGTTTCCCACTCTTTAAATGACTTTTATTCGAAATTTTTGTAAAAAAGATGTGGACGACATCATTATTCAAAAACCAGAAATATGAAATTGATACAAAGACGCACTTCTTCGAAAAACTAATTGCTTTAATTAATTAATTTATTCTATAATTTTGTCGTACACAGTAAAATATACATTTAGAAATTCAAAATCCACTGTACATTGAGAGAATTTAATAACCGCGGTGTTTGCCAGTAAATAAAGAGATATAAATAAGATATAAAATAAAAGGTCTATTCTTTATTGGTGAATATTAGGTCCATATTTAACATTCATAGAATTAATTACTGTCAAATAGAGATTATTTTCGTTAACTCGAACTATTTAAGAAACTTGACAAACAGGCAGCATAGTAATACATACATTTAAATATTATATAGGGACACTCAATCTACTTAAGAAACAGAAACTTTTCACATTACTTTCTTTGTATACTTATGAATTGTGCATCAACATACCATGATGTCTTTTTATATACTTTGTAGTAGTAGAAATAAGTTGTATTATTATTATTGCCATTAATAATATTATATATAACAGCAATAGATTATTTTGCTCCGTCATTTAAAATATTTACAAATTTATGCAATGAAAATGTGTTACTGTTATTGATATCTCACATAAACAACACTGAAATAATTTTCAGTGACATTTAGTATTTGAATAGTTCGATGTCATGTAACGCCCTGAAACTTTTCTTTTTTTTAGCTGTGGAACGTAATATTGAGGTATCCATTTTACATGCGTCTTTTTTAATTATTTAAATTAAAAGACCAGTATAGAGAATCGTTTCAAATTAATGTAACAGCTCTAGGCAATTATTTAACAACCAAGAATATAAAAATACTTTCGCGGATTAGTAGTAAACAGATATGTTAAAATAAAGCATGAAGAGGCGGAAACGCCTGTTTGTCATACTTGGTGTTCGTTCCTTTTAAAGATTTTTAATTTGTTTTTACGATTGAACGCGAAGTATTTTTTCATCATCATGCTAACCCACATAATTTCGATGTAACTGACAAGACCGTACCAGGACTTATACATACCGTCTGCATGGTCTGTATGCAAACTTTTAAAATAATGATAAATAATGATAGCAAGGACTGTGGCGTAGTATGGTAAACAACACATAAGTATCGGCACCCTCCGCACCACACAAGTTTAATTTATTATATAGTAATATAATAATTAGTCCGGTACGGCCGTTTCGCGGACACGAATGGTCCTCATCATCAACCGGTGACCGAAAATGGTTGCTATTATATCAAGGGCATCATTTATTAAATAAATTTTATTACCTACGGATTTGAGATTATTCGGAACTGGGTGGGCAGGGATTCTAAGATTGGGAAGGACTTCTGGATTTGGATTTGAAGATACGACAGGTACCGCAAAATTAAACATTTGACCAAAAATAAAACTTAAATTCAATTTTTCTTCAAAAAATAATTACTAAATTTAATAAGCTATTCAAAATTAGCTATCGGATAGAGATTAAATTAGGCTTTTGTATTTATATTAATTTAGAAGGAATTTTCAGAATGTTGTAGAGGAAATATAGTTTCAAACTTTAAATAAAAGAAGCATTAACTCGCACACGCATAATTTGTTTAATTGATTGAATCGTTTTCAATTTGCAAAGAAACAAATGGATCCCACGATTCAAAATATTAAGATACCCTCAATATTTGATTCGTTCTTAAAGAAAGTCTTATTGCAGTAAGTATTATTATCCCGACAGTTTATCAATTTTCTCATACAGTTCGACTTTAGCTAAAATTCTCTATTTAACAGTAAAATGAATATTAAATGCAAACGTAATATTTTTTGTTTAATTATATGGTCAATCTACCTGTCTGCCTCTGTTTGCGTTTATTTATTAAGGATAGATCCTTTTATTAATAGAGCACGTATTTACACTATATCCCACAAAGATGATATACACGTCACTAGATTTACGCATTTCCTTCTTTACTGGAAATCAGCGGTTATTAAATTCTTTCACTGTACGACGTTAGTGAAATGTAGTCCTATGTGTCTGTCTTGCGCAAAATTCATCCGAACAGTCTGGATATAAAAATTGCAAATACTAGGAAAAGGAACCGAACAAATGAAGTTGGAAAATATATTTCCAACGCTTTCAGCCAAGATTTACAAATTCTGAAAAGCTATTGAAAATGTGAATATTCCTGTACGTCTTCTAACTCTCCATCTTCTAAATGTATTTTAATCCATTGATCAGTGAAGGAATTCAACATCATTAAACTAATAAATAGTTACATTGTTGTTCAAAAAGGTTATTGGTTTAATTATTTCCTATTCGAATTACAAACGTCCCAAAAACATTATGAAATCTCTGTTCGACATAAATGAACAAAAGCAAGCATAAATCTCTGCTTAATTACTGATTTCCACACTATAAATAATCGACATTATCCGATATACTTTGAAGTCATTCACAAAGCTGCTTGTTGTAAACTTAAAAGATGTTATTTATCTCTTCAGAGCTACCAGGAAAGTTCTTTTAGAATCGGAAGATGTAAAAGGCAGAGAGAGGATAAATAGCATAGTCAACAGACATTTATAATTAATGCGATAGCGGCAGCTTTTATGAATAGCAGCGCTGATTCTCTCGATTTATTACTATTGAAAGCACTCTCACTGTTAACTCTCAGACTGTTAGCTCCTTTGAAGAATGCCGCCGCGCGCATTTCCTTGAGAAATTGTGTTCCGACTTCACGTTTTAGTAATTCATTTTTCGTGTATAACAGCGTCTGTTAAATTGGTAGCGAGTATCCATGTCTTTGCTATCCTACGAGTGATTATCGTTAGTACTAACCTAACTAAACAAAATTTACCTTACAATATTCACTTTTCAATCGGTTTTAAGCAAACATAGAACACGAATCCGCGTCGTAGAGTGGCCGGACTACTTCGCCTTCTTGTTTGTTGGGTGATGTAAAGATGGGTCTGTGCAATGTGGAAGGCGGAGTCGCGGGTCAGTGGGCCGGACTGGATGCAGTGACGTCGGGAGGCAAGATGGCGGTGGTACATACCTCAACCGAGGCAATCGCGCGGAGCCTCCGATTGGACTCTCCGATTGCTGCTGGCGTATTATCCGTTGTTACCGCAACTGGAATTGGAGTCACCGTGAGTGCGTTTTATTCCTGTAAGCTATAGTGTTGGCGATTCTGAAATCGCGGTGGATGGAATTAATTTGGCCTTTTTTTAAGTTCTTGGATATTAGTAAAATTTGTTTTTGATTGACATAAATTCTTTATCAAGTTTGCTGAACGCATTTTGATATTTCAAGAGTTCAAAGCTGGGAAAAACGTTACAAACCACAAATATTTTACTGCAGTCGATATACACAAAAGTATTTCTTGAATGTGACACCTACGCTCAAGAAGATATTGATGAAATGAGCCGATTTTTCGATCATTTACGAAAGAATAATTTGCTTCCTATAAACCTAAGTTCATTACAAATAATCACGGTTTGTTCTCCAGGAGTGGACTGATTTATTTGAGACTTCATTTGTGGCAAAGAAGTGGCTCACATAAGAATCGCAATAAGAAAAACCAGCTTAGCTAGTTGTTTGCTATGTTGAACGAATTGAATGTATTAATTTACTTACTAGAAATGTAATTTGTAAATAAATCAGAGTTTATTTGCGACATAAAAACGACCATCTTGTGACTTCAAATCATTGTTATTAGTCTTTAGTCATCGTATATCTGTGCTTGCTGTTTTTCCATTCTAAAATATTCATTCCCAACAAAATCCATAAAATCAACATTTTTTTCTGACGCTTGTCGTCATTTACAAGTGTTTGCACTTCTTACCGACTGCAGCTGTAGCTATCGTTTAGTTTGGTTGATAACTGACGAACTTGTTGCAAATTTGCTTCGAACATGGAGATTTGAAGGTAAGTAACATGTTTTACTTATGTTATTTACATTTTGTCTTTAGACATGTGTTAGGTACGATATACATAGTACTTTATCGTACCTAACACGCTCTATAATGTCTTTTAGTTTGCTCAAATTTATGCCACCTTTGCGCCAAAAGTTATCGGTCAACGTTTCTCTAGACAGCAAAGACTCATATTCTATCGCTAAAAGGTTATTTGAATGTTAGTCAGATACGCTTCATTCACGGTTTCATATTTTATGAATATGTATTTATTTGCAGGAACTATAAAATACCAGATCTACAACCAACCATCATAATACAGAACTGCAATACGAAGCCACCAATTGAAACATCGCCCAATTGACGACTGCATACTGACACAGTGAGACACACTGAGACAGTGTTGTTGAGGTTTTAACTTTTAAAATTATTATTTTGTTAACACGTTCATTACATACGTGCTGTTACTATGATATATACTATGTTTTCGTTTGTTTATTCTTCTTTTGTCAAAATGTTTTATTGTTTATATAGTTTGAAAGAACATAAGTTTCTATAAAGAGCAATAATTGGTAAAACCTCCAAGCTGCATTTTGATTTGATTTGATGGTCACGCTATTATTTTGTAGCCCTGATCGACAGACTTGAATTTGAAATAAAGAAAATATTCGAATCAAATAAATATGTGGTATAACTAAATGTGAGTATATTAATGAAGTAAATCGTTTAAATAACAGTAATAATTATTTACCTTAAGTAGTACTTAAGTACATAAGGAGTAAGTCTACTTAATGTTAAACATTTTGGTGAAATATGAACCTGGCGCCCTTAGTAGGAGCACTACTCTTACTAAGTAAATAAGTTCAGTTCTAGAAATTAGTTTTACTTATTCATGGCAAATGAACTTGGTTCACTCACTGGATATGAACTGCGGTTCATCTAATGTATCTGAACTGCATTTCCTTTACTATGAATGAACTACAGTTCGTTCACTGCAAATGGACTTCAGTTTATTCAATGTTAATGTACTTGTAAGTTCACCTGCAATAAATGAATTTCACTTCATTTATCAAGTATAAACTGATTCATTTGTTAGAAATGAACGGCGTCAAAAGAAACAGTTCGACACCAGCGACTGAACAGTTCCTTCAGTTAAGTTTTGAATGAACTGCTTATCTAATCCAAAGAAAGGTTATTTTCAATTCAACAAAAAAGTTCCTTTTATGTACTTAGTATTTGGTTAAATCCTAATTTCATCAGTTTTCTTTGTATATCGCATTAATGTCATCAAAACAATTCTAAATACTTTGCTGATTTTAAAGCGTTTCCTGGAACTCTGATTATATCTAATTCTCCACTATTTGTGTTTTGAACGGATATTAATATTTTGCATTACTAAAACTGGATCCTAGCTAATTTTCTTTCTGGTGATTTTGCAAATTTTGTTTTAGTGCCATGGTACTGGTATTTGACTTTGACAGTGATGCTCGCACTGTTCTGTTGCATATAGTGTGCATTTCACATAATTCTAACTGTAGGTATTCACATAGTAAAACCTGTATTTACTATCAATGGTTTTCCTCCGGGTTTTTGTCCACACATAGCTGGAACAAAGTAAAGTAGAAATGAAAGGAGAAAAGGAGCGGCTTTAATGATAATGAGAATAGCTGTTATTTATTGGCGAGGGTTTTTTATTTGTTGTATTTGAAATACATTATATGCACAAATAAATATTAAACTGTTTATTTGCGAAATTTTTAAATGGCGCATATGGTTATCGAGCCCTTACGCGAAGGATTGTGTTATTAAGCTCGACAAAATTACTTATGCTTCATTACAACATAGTAATAAATCTCATCGCTGGTAGGTTAAACCATGGCTTAACGTTAAACGTCAATAAGATTTTAAGCAAATTAGACGTATTCCCACAATCTAGCTCTATAATTAACTAATTTAATGTATATTTAGGATACAAAAGCGCTAAAAGCATATACTTAGATATTTTTCAGAATAGCTATGTTAGGATTAGCGAGTTCACAAATTCTCGAAACAATGTGTTCCAAGTCAATCAAAGATTCTGTGTGGTGCTACGCTAATACTCCTAGAATATTAAATTCCTTTTAGATCAAGAATATTCAATAATACTATACATAATAATACGTGCTATTTACAGAAAAAGAATCTTGAGCTATAGGGAGATTGAAAGATTCAATCAAGATAGCTGTTTAAGAAGTACTTTTACAAATAATTTGGAAATATTTAACAGTATTTATCGGTAAAATAGGATATAGCTGAAGGTTGCATATTTGAAAACATAGATACATAAAGTATAAAGGTAGTTAGAGAGATAGCAGAGGTTGTTGGCATCTCGAAAGAACGTATTTGTCATAAAGTGACTGAAGATTTGAGCGCGAGAAAGCTAACTACGCGTTGGGTGCCGCTCTAGTTCACTCAAGACCAAAGCAGGTTCGCAATGCTAGGTGTTAGGTTGATGTAATGGACATGAAAGCCCAACAAGATGGAGAGTATGTGCATCAAGATCACTTACCCAAGTTTGTCATTCCTCAGCAATTAAAACCGAAACGTGCTGAAAAAGTATCCTAAGTTTTACTAAATATTTTCGGGAATTTTGGAGCTCTGAAGCGATAATGGTCGAGAATTCAGCAACAGAATTATACAAGAATTGGCTGATATGCCGGATGAATTAAAATAAGCTTATGGTAAACCATGGGCTTCCATGGGGAAAGGGCTAACCATGATATATGGAAAATATGCTTGCAATGTGAATACTGCAAAATAAGACCAATAAGTGGAGCGAAGATTTAGCCTTGATTCAAATGATCAAAAACAGGACTCACGAAGGAATAAAGTGCAGCCAGAATCGAGGTGAAAACAGCCTCTCTTCGAATAGAATTTCCAAAGCCTTGTTGAAGCGAAATAAGATAAAGTTTTGGCGCCGATTAGTAACCACAGCCACATCAGCCAAAACACAGTCGAAACAGTGGACTGGGAAAAATTAGTCGGTTTAGGAAATGGCCGGGAAGGTGATGGCGATGTTTTACAAATTCACGAATTGGGGTTCGAATTGATAGACCACCCACCCCATTCGCCAGATCTTTCCCCAGCGGCTTTTTTCTGTTTCCTAGACTTAAAGTTTCGCTTGGAGAACAGAGACTTTCATCGAATAAGGAAGCTATCTCATTAGTAAATGCCTATTTTACACAATATGATACTAATTATGACTTGCACGAGTTGAAGATATGGGACCATCGCTGGGGAAAGTGTATAAACTTGCACTTCTTTCTGTGTTAAGCTGAAAACCTTGTACGTTCCTCGTAATCATATAAAATATATAAATGATGGAGAGAAGTTTAATAGAACACTGGTTTCCCAGAACATTCTTTTCAGTGATTGCTAATTTATATACATACGCTTAGGAAAAATGTGGTAAATTTATGAAGATTTAGGCTGAATAGACCGGAAGAATCCTTGTTACATGACACCAGCCCTACATTCTTTGTTTATGAAGATATTAGTCTGATTTGAAATATCGTTGCTATTCCTTTCGTGTAACTAGGTTAACCATAAAAGATGAACCAAATCTATCTGGTATTATAAATAAAGGTGTAACATATCGATCACCAACATAGGAACCGATACGCTGTCTTCCATATATGTCTTCTATGTATAACAGGTTCTTCAAATTACCTATTATAAAAACGTGGACGAGGAAGATTAACCTAGGAGTTGCAAGGTTTTATTAATTATGTACAAGCATGATGTTTGCTTTTTATTCTAACTCGAAAACAAAAGAACGATGACAGGCCAGTGCAGAAAACGAAGGACACTTTTATGGTGGCAATGCTGGCGCGTTAAAATTGAAGGGAATCGCGGATATAAATAAAAGTAGAAGATCTCATTTTGCGTCTCGACTTGATGGTCTTGTCGCTCGTAAAAATGCTGTAAATCTTTTCGTCTATGAGTTCTCCGGGGCCGGCACAAAAACGATAAATGCGAAATGCGCGTCGCTACTAACGCCATCTATATCGAAGAAGTCCTTCCTTCACGACCCGAGCGGGTACTTACGGGGATGGCCATTTCGCTATTATAAATCTCACTTAATTGCGACCGTAAATATGAACCTGGCATATGTATGTCTTACTCTTAATTTTACTACTCTCGTCCGTTAAGTTTCAAGAAACTTCGCCAAAATGGATAATTTTAAATATTGAAGCGTTACTATAGTATGCATTTGTAGACACAGGATTATATAACGAACATAGGTAAGGAATATAACATTTTAACTAAGTAAAACATCTTAAGCGTTTCTATTTTAAGTTTTTCTGTTTGTCTATTTGACGCCTGTAATTCTAGTCCGAACATAATTCAGATATGAAAATTCCGCTTCACGGGGAATGTTAACAGAAGCATTTTTACCGGAAAGTTTAAGCATATTTGGAAGCTTTAATAATTTTAAATATTTCGTTCCGTGCGTGTTTTTTAATGGCATGTAAATTATTTACTTCAAGCGATAATGTATGACAGTTTAACGCATATTCCGTGTTGATTTGCATGCATAATTTACAAATTACAGCGATTATTGGCGAGCCTAATAACATTTGACTTCTTGGAGAATTTTTAAAAATGTTCCATAAGTTTTTTCGATGTCGCTTAACATAAAGGAATTGGACTACATGCGTTCGAAAATGTTAGAAATTTAAATACGTTTTGAAATTCCTTTTAATAGAAGGAATTCTGCACGGAAACTGAATCTACATATGTTGTATACTACATCAATTTGAATAGGTAATTTTCGACTTGTCGGTTACCTTGAATATTTCTCTGCTTCTGAAGCTTGATATTTAACTAGGATTCCGTTTTATTGAAGTTTTAAATATTCTTACTACTATCAATGGGGATACCTAAAAGTTCTCTATAGTCTTTTTTGAATTATATAAGGTTTCTCCGAGTTCGTAGTTCTGAGCAATTATAGAATTAATGCTCATGTGTATTACGAGCCATGCAGTTCTAGAATTACAAATTCTGCGATAAGGAAATACAAATTCGTTTTTATTATTAATTTATTTACCAAACTAAGGTATTTCAGTACTTTTTCAGAGTGATTCTTTTAACGAATAGTTGAGTGTAGGCTTTCACGACCGTAATCCATAGTAGAAATGTCTTTCGGGTGATGTCGCGTAGTTAATATTTTACTTGACATTTCGCTGATCATGCTGTCAGTTTTCTAAAGAAATCTTCTGAAGAAACTGACAGCATGATCAGCGAAATGTGAAGTAAAATATTAACTACGTGATATCACCCCAAAGACATTTCTTCTTTTAATGAACATTAGATTAACATATTTTTAAAGCAGGAAAATATATGCCAATCGCATCTGCTACATTTGTGTCATAAATAGCATTAGGGTATAAAAATATTGTAATATAAGTTTTACTTGATTTACAAATTAGAAAAAAAAGCAATAAAGCATGATTGTTGCAAAGGTGATCCTTGCTATCTCGTCATTTTGTTTTCCTTGGTTATACAATTCTTCGTTCTAATCTAGGCTCTATATTGAAATTAGATTCGATGGACATGCGTAAGACTATTTACTAGAATTTATAATCCTGGAACTGTTCCGAACTGTTCTAAGGTGTCAGGTTCGAACGAACAGCGAAAATTGAAAATTGTAAATTTGGCTTTTCGAGTTACAATAAAGATATTTCGCCAAGTCTTAACCTCTTTTAATTTAACTTGGCAGTATTATAAAACAATTCAATATACATTACGTCTTTATTGTAGGTGTACTTCAACCTGGGGGGAAAATCACAGCTTTACAATAGATAAATATAATAACGTGTTCTAAAATATTAAAATATTTTGTGCATTGTGAAGTAAGATCAAGAATTACAAGAAAGAAACATCTAAAATGGGCAAAAACGGTTGATTTAAAACCCCGCATAGACAAATTCCGCAACTATATCCCCTAATCGAGAATACTCGATTAGTTTACACCTTTGTTGCTATGTGTAATCCAAAACACATGGTTACAAACATGAAGATACTTGTAGGAGATTGATTCTACGAAAGGGTGGTAGGAAAATGGGAGACTGCAGGGAAGGCAAAGAAGCAGTTGGTACATTGCAGAGCATCTATATGAATTTAGCACCCTGTAACTCTCGATGGTGATTTAAAGACTGAACATCTTGCATTTCGAAAAGTACCCTGTAAGTAGTTTGCACTACAATGAGAATAGATTTAAACTTCTTTAAATGAAAGGTATTTCAAAAATGTTCGATGTATTGAGTTCCGAAGCTGAATTACAAACGTAACGTGGTCGGAAAAGTCTAAACGGGAACTAAAGTGCATTCCAAGATGGTTAACATTTTGGCCTTTCTCAAGTGTAACAGTACATCTTCTGTTGGTTTATGTTATTATTATTTGGAGTGTTAACATAAAAAAATTCGCTTCGGTTACTTAATTACGCGAACAGACGCTCGTTTCTATACAACACCTCCTATTGATTTTTTTTTGTTTAATAGTACTCAGACTGATTCTATTTTATTATTTATCTACGTTCTTATTGCAGTTTTTCGCCTGACACACGTTTACTTTCCTTTCTATTTCGTCTAGGACATAGCAGAAAAAGAAATTAATCTCAGATTTCGACTAAGGGTGAACTTCCTCAAGATGTAAGTTGCCTTCTTGTTAATCCATGCTAAAATCGTTAGTTTGGTTACAGTGAGAAATTTTTATCAATCACGTCTGACGAAAAATGTGTAAAAGTGTTTCTACTTATCTTTAAATATTTTCGGCAATTAGGTAATAAGAAAATCCAACGAAATTGTTACAGTATAATCCATATCTTAACATGAAACAATTCCAAATAAAAATAATTTTCGTTTCTTTTAAAAAGATCTTTACCAACTTAATCTCGTCAGAAGCGCTCAGTTCGCGTTGATATGTAATTGGCCCGTATAGGGCCCTTTAATAAAATGCTCCCGTAGATGTTTCGAATGCCGAACCGGTATGATTTAATAATATTCCGTCTTGCATTCCGCATCTTGGCGGACTCTTGACGATGTTGATGTTGAATGGTCGCTTCGGCCGCTCGTTCGCCTGTCCGACTGCCCATCGGTATCTCTCAGATCATCGGAATCAAGAAGCCGACGACGACGCCGACTCGTTATAGTCGGCATTGATGGACTGACATGCTTTAGTCAGGTTGTTGTTCGTTGTAATTATTTTTAAATTCCTTGATAAGCTATCGTTAGCCATCGACTGCCGACTCGACTGCTGCTGTTGCTGCTATATATGCTTCAACAAACGGAACAATTCGAAATCGAGCGTCCGAATACTTGATGCGTGTGCTCCAGTGGTGAGTGTTTAGGGTAGGCCAAACAGGTGCTAGTTGCGCCATAGGTTCTGATGTATATCTCAGATGGCAGTTCGTAAAGTTTAAACAGGGAGCTTTATTTCAGAAAAATTCTCGTTAATTTGTTGATATATATACGCGAGGAATACAGTATCTAATGCATACATTCCTCTAAACATTTTGTTGTCCATTTTGCCAAGTCTTCTTACATTATCTTGGTGAGACTTCCAAACCGATAAATGAGAGTTGCATTCTTTCTAACATCAATTGGCCCATAAACTTCTTTGTTAATATTTTTAGTATAGTCCTAGCTAAAATTGCTGTTGTACTTATAATTAGCCTTAACGCGCGTGAATGGATGCAGTTACAAAGACACCTATAAAGAATTGCATATTTCGTTTGTAAGTCACTATGTTAAGTAACTGCAAACGGCCTCCGCTGATGAATAAATTTTCATTGTTGCGTGTGCTTGTTTTTACGTTTCAATTGCTGATTTGAGGGAACAGCGTATCTGCATCAAGTTTTGTTTCAAACTCAGTCGGACCGCAAAAATACAGCATGTGAAACGAAACATTCGTGGACGACGTTTTGCGTCAAATACAAAGTTACGACTGCACTGGTTTAAACGTTTGAAGTATGGCCGAGCAGTTAATAACGTAGTCGTTGCGAATAACCACTAGTTGGTATTAGACCAGATCATGCCGCTGCTGCTCGGAATGCAGTTGTGAATGGTTGGGGACAGACCATCCAAGACATCTATAACGTTGTAGGGTTATCTTATGTTACATGTCAATGAATCGGAATAATTGAACATGCGAAGAATAGCAGTAAAGTTCGTGCCACGAACAGAAGCAATCTTGCATGGATGTGTTTAGAGAATTGAAAAAACAGTTTCCAAATGAACCATATTTTCTTTGGAAGGCCGTCACAGGTAGCAAAAGTCGGGTTTATGGATGTGATCTCGAAATCAGACAGCAATCCGTACAGTGGAAGAACCCATCTTGACCTGGGTCAAAGAAAGCTCATCGAATTAAAACGAACATCAAGTCCTGATCATCTACAAAGAGTTGACATCCTCAAGTCAGAAGATTGATACAGAGCTCTATACCTATTGTGTCCAGAAGGAAACGTCCGGAGAAATAGCACAAAATACCACCGGGTTCCCTACCACTTTAATGCGAAACCAAATACTGCTTTGCTTTGGTTCTTGTGGTTTTTCCTTCTTTATAAAGAGGAAAATTAATATGAAACGGCGAAGATTTTACACGAAATATAGGAGACAGTCTTGAGGACTAGAATACATTTGTTTTACAACAGACCAAAAGAAAAAGTCATCTATGAGATTTGTCGTACATTTTCTTAGCAATTGTTAATCAATGAACAAAACATCTTGATCGACATTCAAAGTCGTCTTTTTTTTTGTTTAGTTGTTTCCTTTAACTCTAAAACGTTGTAATATAACATTGTAATTTAATTTTTTAATAAATAAGTGTATGCAATTACTTATAAATTATTAATTAACAGCGCATTTAAAATTAAATTATTAAGACTACTCATTCACGTCGGCTTTAGTGTACTGCCAAATTTCTGGGATTTTCTAATATATACTCTTTCCTACATCGATCAACGCAGTTCACGGTGAGACATCTTGTATATTGGTGTACAACAACGCAAAGCCAGTCCGAATGAAGAAGCAAACGGTTGTTTTGGTTTTATGTTATCTATTTATATATATGTATAAATTTTATGCACTTTTAGTTCTATGTACGGGTATAATTTTTATTCAAATGATATTTTATCGTAGTGAATGATAAATTTTGAATTTCTGCCCTATCCTTAAAAGCATTTATTTGTTTTTGAATCTGCACTACTTCAACAAAACTTTGTGCTTTATATCTTCTTTGTTTAGAATTTTTGGGTTATCGAAATTAAAATTGTGAGCTGTATCTAATGTATGTCTTAAAGGCAGTGATATTATTTGAGTACCTGTGTCCTTTAAATATTTTGTTCAAATGTTGATTTATTTGTCTAATATACACCTTTTCGGAACTATTACATGGTATTTATTCTTTGTTCTATTATCTTGTTTATGCAGGTTATAAGATAGTTATTTTCTTCTAGTATTTGTTTTATTCTACATATTGGACTGGTAAGGTTCATTGCTCATTGACCAAATAGTAATTTACATATCTTGATGCAGTTGGTTTGTTACACTACTGTATTGAAATTTGTCTTTTTTTATTAATGTCAGATCTAAAAAATTAATGGATTGATTTTTTTCCCGTTCTATTGTAAAGTTAATTTTTTGATGAAATTTGTTAAATTAATTGAGTATGTATTCTATTTCGTTTTCTGGAATGATTGTGAAGTAGTCATCCACGTATCGTGTGAAAATGAGTAGTTTGAAGCTTAATTTTGAAATGATTTTTTACTCATAAGTAATTGTACGATAGCAGTAGATATAGGAGCGCCCATTGCGACTTCGTCTATTTGTTTGCAAAAATTTTTTTTATACAAAAAAAATATGTTGTTAAAATTTCTTTTAATGTATCTAAAAATTCTTATAGCGGGAGATCTGCAAACTTTTCAATTTTGTGCCAATTTTGTGCCAATTTTCTGTAACCGATGTTTCATAACGGAGATCTTGGAATCAATTGCATTCCTAATAAAACTACTTTAAAGGTGGCGGAGCCTGGTCTCTTAAATTTTATTTATAATTTTGTAGTCAATTAAAAAGTCTCACTACTCAAGTTTTTTCAATCGTCGTTGTTTTACCTTAGGTTTTTCGAATGCAAATTTGGTTTTTACAATTCTAAACCTAGTTAGATTTGGTTACTACGAATAGATTTCGAGTTATGTTTACTGCTTTTTAAAAACAGAACTGGTAGCTCGCTCCAATCAATGGTAGCGAACATAACCTGGATTTTAGAAATTTCAAACATTAGTCACCTTATCAGTTGAATGATTCCATGTAATCATAAATGTGATATTTGAAATACCAATTCAGTAAGTTACTCCTTGGTATGTAACAAAACATTAGTAAAATAATTTGTTTCTCGAGATTTTCTTTCTTACGTTCGTTTCTCTCGAACGTCGACAGTATAATGCACATTTACCCAGAAGATGTAGGCTATAATTTGATAATATGATAACGTAACAGCGGACAGCATTTCAGAAAGAAAATAGATTGTGTTTCTATGGTTTCTGCCACAAGAAGACAACTGCATTGATCACTACAAAACCAGTGATTTTTAATATTGCAATAATTAAGGCCTATTATCTCCGTAAGGCTTTTGTTCGTATCATCACAATAATTGTGATGTTATTGTCTTCCAATATATATATATGGATATATATATATATATATATATATATATATATATATCCATTATCTTCCGCCTTTATTTTGCATGGTATTGTTGGAATCGTTTACGACAAAAGCAATGCGAGGAGAAAAAAACACACTACCTACGGGCACGTTTCTGCTTATCCGGCGTTATCAAGGTGGTTCCGAGAGTGTTTTCACTCCACCTTGTATCACTGTTTGATGCAATCAGCTTTTCCGGAAGAGTTTTCATCATGGTATAGTTGCATCGTTGGTGCTCTCGAAGAGTTGACGGCCGTGAAAGCCTACACACACGTATATTACTGTTAGCAATCTAAATTTCTTTTAAAAGAGGTTTGCAAAATGTCATTCGGACGATACCTTTCATTATAAGAACAGGATTATTTTAACAGAAACGTGATTCGATATCAAGCCTATTCTTAGTTTCTTATATTCTTTAAATGTAAGAGCTCTTAAATTGATCTTGAGATACGTTTGTTATTCTCGTCAACCAAGGTTTTACTTTTTTCCCAATTCTCGTTTGGATGTTCTTTTTTGATTTAGTCATCAATCGAACCTAACCTGTTTAACACTCCTATTCTATCGTGAAAAATAGGAAAAAGATGACCAATTGTCTAGGTTTTTACATTGTATATCTTTGAAGAAAAAACTCAGTAAGCGTGAGTTGTGCAGAGTTCAGAGCCCTTTCGAAATGTATGTTTGTGTATTTGTTGTGAGAAATGAGAATTAATTAGATTTGGTGGATATTGTAAGAAAAGTATAGCGAGTTCTTCAAGAAAGAATGTCTATATGCGAGAAAGTAGAATTTCCTAAATGTACTATTTATTGAAAGAAAGTATTCTCTTGATTTTAGAATATTGCCTTAATCCCAGAGAGTTAACTTATTTCACACAAGGCAACTTTTCTCTTGTAAATCTATTGTATCCAATTGAATACGATATTATCTCAAAATACTTACCGCTTTAAATAAAATATATGATTTGGTAATTAAAGCCACTAATTTAATTTGGGATTAAATAAGTTTTTCTTGCAACAAAATATTGATTGTTTGCATAGGTACATGTGTTAATATAATCCAATTCTGCAATTAGTTGTGTATTATGTTAACAAATATTTCTAGTGTAATGTTGGTACTAGTCTTGCGTTGTATCAACAGAAGTTGCCAGTAAAATAGTCGGTATTAAAATGAATAAAAAGTGAATATAGTAAGTGGCATTAACCACAGTTGCACGTTGTGAAATTGTTGTTCTAACCGTCTAAATAAATTACTGCTATTCTTATCCTGAAACCTTTTCTATTTTATTACTCTTTCTCTGCTGCTGATAAAGAAAAGGTGACAAACAAAAAGGAAGAATACAAATAAAGCAAGTAAAGTAGCAGCATACTTTAAATAAAGGCTACTCACTTATTTTGAACAGGCAACCTTCTTTCGGGTGTGTTTAAACTTTGCATAACAATGTCCAATGACTTACTTACGAATTCAAAAAGGGATACCTTTCTACGTAAATAACCTTTCAAAATAAATTTACTTCATAAAAAGATTGTATTTTCTTACTTTACCATTATACGAGTCGCCACTGGTATGCTCCGCTGTTCTTCCCCGAGGCTACTGAACTACACCGCTCGCTTGCTTGCTTATACTTGCTCGCATGTTGCTCCTTTATTAGGATTTACTTCTTCGGTATAAGACTCGCGTATACATACTCGCACAGCTTGTCAGTCACTTTTCAATCTCTTGTAATACATTGAAATGACAGAAACAGATAAGCATCTGTTTAAACCGCTAACGGGAAATATCAATTTTAAATACAATACGTCCTCTTCGTCGGAATGGATTAGTTCTTTCGGACTCCATCACAAAGGCCGTCTCCTTGGTTCTTTCGTTAACTCGTGATGCATTGTATATTTGTGTTCGTCGCTGTCGCTTCGTTTAATGGAATTTTTGTTTTTGTTATTCTAGATGTTCAGTTTTTCGTTTTTATTACGTTTGTTTTTGAAGATCGCTTCCGAATAAGGACATGTCAAGCGCTTATGTATGTAGCAACAAGCTGGGTATGGAGGCAAGCGACGACATAAACAATTCTTATAGATTATATTTTGATTAAATTGACAAGGACAAAAATAAATATTTTATTGCGCACTACACATCACAATGGGAATTGTTAGGAATGGAGACAGAACCATCAGTGAACTATTTTTTATATTTCAAGAGGTAATATTTACCTTAATCACAGTTAAAATTAAATTATATTTTGCTAACTCCCCAACATTAAAAATTATCGATGGTACTATTAAAAGAAGTATGACGTCACAAATTCTAAGATTATCCTTTAATCATGGAAGATTTCCTGCCCACCTGTATAAAATTCACATTTCAGATAGTAACAAATGCACCTTTTGCGAGCCGAAATGCGGGGATACCAATCATATATTTTTGGGATGCCAAAATGATACAGAAAAAATTAACCTGTTTGTTAACGACTTGCTTTGTATCAACATTCAGCTGCCAATTAATATGAATTCTCTATTAGCCTTAGAAAGAGAAGATGTGAACAGAATTATTTATAAGCATATGTGTAATTTACGTTTTATTATTTAGTTAAGATCCCTATGTGATCTGTCCTTTGTGGGTTTATCCTTTCCTACAGGTGGCCTACCTTGGTGTGTTTACTTTACCCCATTCCATCCGGTCGGCCCCGGGTGTGAAGCGTGTCTCATGTTAGCCCTGGTGTCCGTTCGGGTTGTTAGGTGTTGCAAATATTTATATATTTGGCTATTGTTTGTAAGAGACAGATGGCATGGCACCAAGGCCAACAATAATAATAATAATACTATATATTGCTAACATGTTGTGTCAAGAATTACATATCTCTAAGACATACAAATCTTAAGAAAGCTACATCCGGTAGAATTTCTTGTCATCATTCGAATCTTTGGGAATAATCAACTTCGCTAAAGTCATGAAACACTACAATGTAAACACTAAAAGCTCCTACGGTAGTGCTAAGCTTAATAGTTTACGAAATCTATTGGGTTGCCGGCCATATATATATTATAAATATTTTCTTGTTAAAGAAATCGGAAATATTTGCACAACCGAGTAGATAATGTCTAACCCATGCAATGTCGCTTACCAGCGTTTTCTAGTTTCAGAGTTTCATAAGCTCCATTAATGTTAGTGACAGCATGACAGCTTTTTGCACATTTTTCTTTGAACAAATCGCAAATCTGGAGTTTTTGATTGCTAGTTAATGGTTGTGGAAGCAAATAGATTCGGAGGGTACTATGAAGATCTAACTTATTATAGCATTTGCACCTGTCTGTTAACATCAGAAAATTAAAGGTGATATAGGATTTAATGACAGCTGACATGCTCTGTAAATTCCAGATCACTGTCCATTCGTTAGCCTCTCCATCTCACTCTAATGGCAACAGCTTCGATCACAACTGCACGAGCCCTTTCTGTAAAAATGACCGTTTCTGATTTGGATGGATTTGTTTTTGAATATGCTCTGGCTATAATTCTGTCCAAGTCGGCCTCCACGGATTCTACCGGTCTCCTCACACTCACAATATCGTATACCAGATATATTAATGTATCATCACCATACCAGCAGTATTTACAGAATTTCAAGTGGTTCGCAAGACAACAAGGGCATATAACACATAACAACGGTCCCAACACCAACTCCTGCGTCACGCCAGATTAAACAGTAGTTCATCCGCAATAGCATTAGTCACATAGGAACTACCTATCTTCTCCGAACCAAATAACTTTCAACACTTATCAAATCTGAAGACACCCCTACAACCATCTTACCGTCATAAAATATAGTTTAATTTTTTTTTGTAATTTAACTTTCCAACCTACCTAAAAATCTTCAATGTTATGTGGATTACATCACGAAAAGGGAAGTACAGAAAAATTTAAAAAAGAACAAAATGTAAAGCTAAATAGGACAATAAAGCATAATACAAGTAAATAAATATCTTATTAATACTGCAGTACGTATACAAAAAGAAAACTGTAAAGAGTAGGTCTATCCTATAAAACTAACCAAAAGATTCGAAACATCACTTCGTGGAAATTATTTCTATTCAAGCTCACTAAAGGAGGTACAAAAAAAAGCAGAACGAAAGAAAAAGGATAACCGAACGCAGAAGAAACAATTAAATTTAAAGTGTAGATCATTTGTTCTCCGCTCACCAATTGTTTTAGCTTCATTCGCATTCTTCGATTGTGCTGATAATATCGAAATCCGCCAATCATAAATCACTTTTTTAAAGCTGGCTGCCCCGACAGAGATAAAAAATTATCCGATGGAGAGAAACAGAAAAAAAGAAAGAATCGGTGTGGATGTAAAGGAATGTTTTGAGAAAAATGTTAAACAATCCCCACTGCCCGTCGTTTCTACCTGATGAATGGCAGCTACTGGTTTTAACTTCAGAAAGATGCCGACTATAAGTTATAGTATAGAACTAATCTCAGCTATGTAGGCTATAAAATTTTCTGGATACAATATACCATAAAAACATAATATTGTGGCTTCGTTTTTTCTTCTCCGGCCGTCTCAACTGGACCTTTGTCCATGTGAAATATTACAAAAATGCTTACAATATAATAATGCATGCTTAACTCACCCCGTGTCACATGTTTCTTTTCAGGGAAGCTGTGCACTCTTTCTTATTTAAAAAACACTATAGGAACCCCTTTAAAGCCGTAGTACGATATATTTCCTTCTATTTGAATAGGGGAAATAGCTATTTTTTTTTTGTGGAAGGGGACACTTTAAATTTCAGATTCTTTTTTTAAATATTATTTCGCATTAGGCCGTATTCATGCGGGAATGCAACTTTTGTCAAACTAGAATCGTAAATAAATTATAACGTATGGTTTAGTCAAACGTTGTAAATTCTTGTGTTTAAATTTTTCGAAACTATAGTATATATACATACATCCTCTGACGACATGATATACGATTGGTATATTGACACTTTGGATACCGCAGAAATTAATTTATTCGGATCATGCGTTTCGGAAGCTTGCTACCGGAATAAGTTTATTAACTTAAGTCAATGACTATAAATTAATGACACGCATTCACAAAGCAATTTTAAACCGTAGAAAACCATTTAGTCATACGCGCACTCTTTAATACAAACGATTTATTTACGCCACCAATGGTAAAATATTTGAATTACCATAACACATTCAAACAAATTTTTAATGAATATTTCATTTCTATTCTTAATATGTGAAGCACATTCAAATTTATTCGATATTAAGGAGTCAACAATACGACGCTTAGTGTAATGTTAACATAAGTAATATATCGGTAATGGTACAACGTCGTACCAATTTGAATAGTATATTTTGACTACGTAACCAGTGTGCTTGCGATTGTTTCACAGTGACTTAAAAACTTAGAAATCGTGACATTTAAAGCCAAGGATATATTAAATCTTTAATTGGAACTAGTATTAAATCGCATTGGACACCTTTATTTGATTTTGATTAGTCAAGCAGATTCATGTGTAGTTTCAAACAATTTCAATTATGAGTTTAAATTGAAATATGGTTGATAGAGATTGCTATATAAATGTTTTCTTTAGCAACTTTGTGCCAATGTCCAGCTGGCTTCTCCTGCATTAAAGTGAAAGTAGTGAATTTTTGGCCTTGGCGAACTTCTTCGTTATCTGTCCCACCTGTTGTCACCACGTGAATCTTCTAACAAAGACATTCCCCAGGCACTTAATCCAGTTCTGCCATCGTAAACGCTGACTTTTTTCTATGATTTTTTAAGATGGTTCTCTTCTACGTTTATTAAACCGTTGGGTACCTTTAGATGTATATTGATACGTTGGCTGCAGAGTACCAATTTGGTGATGGAAATATTGTCCCAATGCTATTGCCTGTGGGTTTTTGAAAGCGAACGGGCTTCAAAGAAGGCGAAGACGGTGAAATCGGCTGGCAAGCTGATAGCCTCGGTTTTTTGGGCTGCACGCGGAATCATCTACACCGATAACTTAGAAAAAGGACGAACAGTAGCTGGAAAGTATTAGTTATTGGACCTGTTGAGCAAAGAAGTTGAGAAAAGACGTCCTCATTTGAAAAGAAAAAAGATTCCCTTTCATCAAAACAATACAAGACGGGTGCACACCTGCTCAGTTTCGATGACCTAAATTATGGAATAAAAATTCGAATGAGTACAACATCCATCGTATTCACCGGCTTTAGGCCCCAGTGACTTCTTTTTCATCGCCCAAACAGATGCTTATTTTCAGGACCTTCTGAAATCCTACTTTTTGTAAGGCTTAAAAAAGCTGGAGAAACGCTTGGAAAAGTGTACCTATATAATTAAATGTAGATTACGTTAAAAAATAAATAAAAATCTACAGGAAGTACTTTGTTTTTCTATTTTTTTATATAGGGGCTTATTGAGCGGCCTTCATAGTATCGATCAGGGAGTGTCGCATTGTTCTAGTAATCCTTATGTTTGATACTCGCATTTATTTGATTTTGGTTAGTCAAGCGGATTCATGTATAGTTTCAAACGACCTCAATTACGAGTTTAGATGGAAATATATTTGCTAGAGATTGGTATATAACTGTTATCTTTAATATAATTAGTTTCACTTTGTTAAGCAATAAATTATCATATTGATTTGAAAAAAAAAAGCGCCTTACGGAATAAATAGAATCAAAAGTCCAGTAGTTGACGTCATATTTGTAAAATATTTATTAAATATGCAGAATAATTGGGTAATAATTTTTGCAGATGCCAACAATGTCGTAAATATTTTGGGTGAACTTTTGTTGAATTAAAATATTCGACAAAGACCGCTGCTGTATTCCTAGTGTAGGTGCTCAGAACTTTTTCATTATCCTTATATTTTTAAGAAGTCTTGACTACTTTCTAAAGTAAACCTCAAGGCTTGTTAATGTAAATCTCGGTAACTCTTTGAAGTGTACATCATCATTGCTATCGAAAAATATTTCGTTGTTGTGTTCAAGGCGTGAGGATCTAGGGGATTCCCAAATTAAATAAGCAAAATGGCGATGACATTTGCCTAAATTATATCCGTAACTAACTCTTTTTTACTTATGCTCGGAATTTTGAGTCAACGGTGAAGATCAACCATTTGGATGCAATTTTCATCTACAAGGCTCACCTTCGACTATAAGTATCTGCTTGGGCTCAGAATTTTGAATCATAGTTTAAAAATGTGAATGTTGGCGCAGGGCTCATGCTGATTTATAGATATACCCTTTACCTTCAATGCTAAACATACGCATCATTGTACAAAAATTTTAGAAACACCAGAATGCCGGTAAGGCATATACAGAAAAAAGTATGTGATGCTATTAAGAATAAAAATGTTTTTGGAGTTAAAGTTATATTTCGAAGGTATTGTAATACCATGCCTAGAGAGAGACTTACTATGTAGTGTAGCATCATACAAATTTACGCTAGAATGTATTTGCAATTCTGATTTCTTGAAGGAAGTAGATATATCTAAATTTCGGCAATTGAGGACAAAATTGGAATTTGGTTCGCTGCTTATCGATCAACCTGTGGATATGAAAATATTTTTGGAAGATATCCTATTGAGAATCATAACATTATTAGAAAATTTGGGCCTTGTACTATTTACACAATAGGTGCAATTGCAGTTAAATTCCGGAAGGTTGGGGCACATACTGTCGTTCCTATCTTCGTATGACAAACTTCTGTCAAATTATAAAGATTTACAGTTTTCCAGCAAAACAGGTTAATCTGGAGGAACGAAATTATACACGTGCAAATAATGTAAAGACACTCATATTGTTCTTATCCGCTTTTCATTTGTTTGCAGGTAATAGCGTAATTACAAATAAACAAAATTTCATACATTAACACTTTTTTAATCGTAGCCTTCTTTTGATAATTGTTCAATAATATTCTTCAACAGCACCTGTAGCACTCCCATTACAAAAACCATAATCCAACACCGTATTTGCGCATTCTAAATTTGAATAAGTATGAAGCATTTTCTAACAAAATAATGCACAAAGTCGAAAATAAACGTTAAATGACTGTCACAATACGCTGACAACGACACATTTCAGAATAACAGAATTATTGGAATGATTTAGAGCTTCGAATGGATTAATTCAGACAAACGGTATGTCACACGTGATAAGAAGCGAAAAAAGTTTTTGATATAATGCAAAAGCATATGAAAGTCGGATAAGAACATGAGTTATGTTACATTATTTTTATGTGTATGACATACTGCTGGATTTTGGTTCGCTCCTCCCGACTCAACCTGTATATTAATTGTGACTCAATTTATATTATGTTTATTTTTGATTGAAACACTATTCGATGTTCTATTTAGAATTTCAAGAATTTTCACAATCTTCGTGTAATTCACGAGGTGGTATAGTTTTAAAGAGACGCCGGGAATCTTCTTAACGACAAGGATAAAGAAAAGAGCTTCTTTGCCGAGTTTGTATAACTATGTATATTAATGATTTCCTTGTTTGCAGAAGGTCAAAAGTAAGGATTATAGAGACTACCGTGAAAAAAGAGGTGCGAGCAGTTTACTTTACAGGGCAGCTGCTATAAAAAAATTAATTTGTAGCGCGCTTCCTACAGAAAGGAACTGAGAAAATTTCTTGATTCATAAAGATCCAATTCTTGTAGCAAAATACAGAATTTACTTATTCTTATTCAGCTACAAACTAATACCAATCTTCAAGCAAATAAATCTTTGTGTATGGAGAAAGGTGATTTCAAAACCGTGCTGTAATAATTACTAACGCTGCCAATGATTCTCAAAGGTTGTGTCCATTTGACTAAGTAAACAAAGTATGCTAAATTTTCATTTATTTCAACGCCCCCGCAGGTTTTATATTTATTTTATATATGTAGTTCAATTTTTCTCGAAATGTTGGAACTGACCCTGTATAGAAATAAGGATGTATGGTGTAATGTACTTAAAAATGTATTGAAGGTTACTCATGTAATGATAAGAAAAATTTAGGAGCAATATAAATACCACGTAGCAAGTTATAGCTGGCGCACTTTACTATTTAAAACTCTAAGATATAGTTTGGAAGAACCAATTTATAACGCATTTCTTTACTTTGTCTCACCACCATCACAATATGTTGATCCACAGCGCGTTTCAGCCACCCCACAAATGTAAATCTCTTTGCGTTAGAGAATCAAATGTGTACGGCGCATTAAAAAGCAAGTAACTTATTCTAAATTCAACTTTAATAGGAAGGTGTACGATTTTATCAATGAAATTATACGGTGTCGTTTCTAACAACATGCAAATTATAAAACCATTATCATACAAAGGTCTAAATGCACTAGTGCGTTTTAACTGAATAATAATAACGACACAGGACCAGTCTGATGGTCGACTCGATACAGAGAGGCACATTCAATTGACGTTGTTTCACTCGAAACCGCGTATTATGCGCGCTGAGTGACAGGAAACTTTTATTAAAATCACACCATCTATATGTGTGTCATGAAACGCAATGTGCGTCCAACTATCAGCTGGAACAATAAATATGACGTGAGACAGTTCCACAGGAAACGGAATATATAATTTCATTTGTTTTATGGAATTATAATTTATTAGCTCTGAGGCGTCTATCGGAGGCAACGGTTGTTACTTTGCAGTCAGTAATTTGTGTGATCATTTGTCTATGTGATTTTATTGTTTTTATGTAAAGTATTCAGCGAGATATTTTGGCTAGCTTTTTTTGATTAAATGTGAATGAAATAAGTAAGCAAAGTGTCTTGAAATGTAACTGAACGTACTATACATTATCTTTTTTATCATATTGGAAAACTAATTATTCTTTCAGCTATATTGTAGTGTTACATGCACATGGAATTTTAGTAGTCACCTAAATTTATTGTGAATCTAGGAGACCCAACTTGGCAATTTAATAATTAAGATACGAAATGAAGAATTTTCTTGATCGCAGGTGAAAAACAGAATTTTTAAATTATTTTTGCTCACTATTTATACATAATAACTTTTACGGAGAACTCACTTCTAAACAAATTTATTTTCTACAACCAGGGCTATGGCTCTCGTTTGCCTCGACGTGCCGTTGTTATCCTGTCATCGATACCATTTGTTAATTTTCGACAAATAGTAATTTACAAAACAATTTGCATTGAAAACCTCTATTATTATAAAAAAATTACATATCTTGGCTTTTATGGCTTTTTAAATGATCGCATTAACAAATTTATTTCCAGCCTGTAATATATGTCACAACTTACCGTCCAACGTCACCGGAAAGTATCATACCTATCCGTTTGCGACGTTGTTGATTAGCGAACCTCGCTAAGTAACCGTATTTAATTTGGTCAGTACTATTTTTTGCCAAATACAATTATGTCATAAACCGTAAATTTCAAACTTTCCTCAATGAATGTCCTTGTACTTCGAATTTCTTCCCGTTCTCCGTCTACCTTGTCACTGCCTTTTCCTCGTACCAACCTACTCCAAACTTCCCCGTTAGTAGCTATATGCCATCATGCAGAATTATTCTATAACGAAATTTTTTTATTCAATTCATAATTTAGTTTGTCTTTTTTCCTTGTTTTGTTTCATTTCATTCATTGTGTGTATTTAAATTTAATTATGCTGTAATTGAGTATACCGTTGGACAATAAGCGATATTATTATCATTACTTAAAAAAAAAGAATACAGGAGTTTTCGCACTTCCATAATGCGAAGAATTGTGAAGACAAACTTTTTACTGGTGGAAGCATCACGGTTTATCACAAAATGGTTCTTAAAATTTAGCATTCTACCAGAAAAAGAAAAAATTTAAAAATGACTATTCCGTAAATAATAAGAAATCAAACGAAATAATCAAAAGTATTATTAGCAACTTTAATAACAATAAAGTCTTCGGTCAAGGAGGCTTATTCGAAATTAAGTTGTAGTGCGCACATTTTCGAGAAAAATTCTATATTTGCCAAAACTAGCAATAAGGAGGAAGTTTTCAATTCTAGATATTGATCACTAAGTCAAAAGTAATACATCAGGAAAAGTCATTGATATTTACTACATTATTTATCATATCTGATCGGAACTTTTTAAGATGTCATATAAGCGCTTATTATTGATATAATGTTTTTGTGTTAACCTAAATCCAAAATAAAGGTTTTTCTTATTCTTGACAAATTTTTGGAGGTCAACATGTATTAAAACTTAAGGCAGTGGGAGAACATTATTATCTTGTCGTTAATAATGTCTGCGATCGTTATCAAAGCAAAAAATGATATAACAAGATGTCAGGGAAAATTTATAAGAATGATTTCAAAATTAACACAAACAACCAAAATGTAGACATCTTGTTTCCATTGAACTTATGATAATGTTTCGTACATCTCAGCAAGACCAAATAAATCTGTAACCTGAAATGTTTTTACTTGCTCTAACTATGCTTTGATCTGGTCTTATTTTGTTGTATGCAGTGCTATTATTCCTACTTCTGTCTCATGTTCCTCGAAATTGGTGTAGTACGACATTCTGTTTATCTATAGTTTAAAGTTTATTTAGAAGGTGTTGGTCTCCATGAAAAGTGGATTCGGAAACTGCCGTGACCATGAGGAGTGCACGAATTTAAGTGAAAAGCTACAATTGTTTTGGGTGGTGATATTGCTTTTGTTTTACTTTGAGAAACATCACTGCAATTCTTCATTAACTTGCTAAAGAGATACTCTTCAAGTGGAAGTCCTTAAATACCTTTTTCATTAATTTCTATTTTGTTAATTAGCTTAAGTGTGCTTTTAAACTTCAAAAATTGCTTATCTTTTGAGAGAGATTTCATAAATTTGCTTCTTCTTGTTCTGCTACTAGACTATATGAAAATTTGAGAACTCTTGGTTATTGTTTTCTATTTTCTTTACTCTCAATGTTGAGATCCTATCCCACATTCTCTTAGGGTGTACCTCAAAACAGATGCCTACTTTAGCACCGTTACTCAGTAGCTACTATATTCTAAGAAATTACTTATATTAATATTACTATATATAGCTATTACACTACTTTATCCATCGAAGCGTTTCTGGCTATGGAGTGCTTTGAATCAAGTTTGTGTTATCGGGGCCGATGTGTGGCAGACTCCTCAATGGTTCGATTAAGTAGACTATAACAGGTTACGTTAAGGTTTTGGTGTATTGGGTAAGGTTTGTTAATCTGTTTCTTTAATTTTTGTACCATCGGACATGAGGTTTAGTAGTTGTGGGGTAAAATTTGCCAAGTACTGGTAAGTTTAAGGTAAAACAGTTTCTTCTTTGATGATGTCTTTCACATTGACACTTCGCCCTATATATTTTTATTTATTGTATACTCTTGACGCCACTAAAAAATAACTATCAAAGATGCACATAATACCAACCGCATACCTAGTCCTGGGGACCACTGCACGAAAACGTGCAGTCAGCGGAAAATGAAAGTGATGTTAAACGCGGTGTTCTCAAGTTGGAAGTAGGTACCGTATATACGGTAGAAGCGGATATTCATCTTTGTCATTCAACAGCTTGTCACCGACCGCAATGAGACCAACGCACCGGGAATGGTCTTGTATCTGTCTGGCACACTCGAATCATTTATCATTTCGCCATATTTCTCTCTCTCGGAGACTGTCAGGTCTCCGGGTCGACCTCCTGCCACCGCGTTGTTATTCTCCGAAACAAGCCACATACAAAGACGGTACCCCGCAGAGCCTTCCTTCAATTAATATTAGAAGTAGACGTTTCTGAACAAATAGGTATCAATTAATAATATTTGCCGCTGACGTACGACTGAAAATAATTTGCGTCTTTCTCCTTTTACAAGGCACGTTTCTTGCGTAGAAGTATGTAGGCATTCGCTTAGAATGATGGGCGGATTCAATTATTTTGGTGGAAGCATCTATCGGAGATGAGTTATTAACAGTACCCTTACCTTTTTATATTCCCATTGAATACCACCGAATAAGTGATTTTAAAGAGTTACGTTTCATCTTTAAAGGAATGAAATCGAAATTGCAGCCATTTTTGGTATTAACACTTAAACAAAATAAATTAGTATATTTACCATTATATGGATAATTTTAAGGCAAAAGGACAATCTCAATTCTGTTCTATAACTACACAATAATAACTAAACACTAAAATATGTGTCCTATCCTGGAGTGATTTGGAAAAAGGCTTTCTACTTTCAAGAAAGTTAAACCAATTATACCTACGTAATCTTAATAATATTAATCAGTTTTATGTTAACTCTATTCAATTCTTCAACTTTTGTAGATCGCTCTTGCCCTCGTCGGTAAAATTTGACATGGTGCGGATGTCCATGTTACGTCTTTGTTATCCTTTTCTTTTGCTATTTATTACATATATTGTAAATTTCTTGTTAGATGAATGGGTATTTCGGTACATTTGGAAGGAAGTTAGTAGTTTCTAATTCAAAGACTGTAAATTCTGTAGAATATAAAGATCTTAAACCCATCGATATCTTACCGGTTTTATCCAGAAGGTAGTAAATGTAATAATCTGGATAATTCTTAGAATTACATTCTAATTTACTGTTGCAGCAGTTCCAGTTTCTTTTTATGATTAATAATAATAATAATGAACACACCAGTACGTACAAGTAAATACAAGGCAATGTGAAGAGCTTCGGTATTCAACTTTTGAGTGTTTTAGATTGAATATTTTGCCTTTGCAAGACAATAGAGGTTACAGCGTACTACAGCACACAGTCACTAAAACTAATTGAGAAACTAGATACTATATTTAAAAGAACAGTCAGCCCTATTAAAATTATTACATTACATTCTTCTTTCATAGCGTCCTAGGACTCTACGTTCGGAAAAATACTTCTCAAACTATGCGCTTTTATTTTTAATATGTCGTTGTCTAACCTACACGGACAACCTTAAACCGTTCTCGCGAATATCCAGTTCCAATTCTTTCACAGTGCAAGATTTGCTGCTTCAGCTTTTAATCAATTAAATAGATTGTCCTATTCCTTTGAGTAGAGTGGAATTTCACGTCCCTCGTCGGGCATCGCCATCTATCAACGTTTCGAAAACTCATGTATATGGAGCTCTTTGTTCTATTTACCTGCTTTATGTTAACTGTGTATATATTGAAGCTACATAACTATTATTATTGATGTTACAAACACTGTGTGTACTCCACGTCAGTTTTTCATCCATAAAAAAACCGAAAAGTTTTATTGTTAACTGCTGTCAACGCGCTGACCGCTTGAGGTCACAGGCTTGTCATGCATATTGCATTCAAACGTCTTGGATATTATTTCGCTAGCTTGGACAACTCTGCAAGTAGAAATTTGTATTCTACAGCGTCGAAGGCTGACGTAAGCTGGAAAACAAGCAAATGATAAAGTACTTCCTATCAATTGCTTGATAAACAAACTGGTAACTGGTAGTAAGAGCAGAACACTTCACACGAAATTCATGCAACTACATTAACAGTACAGGCGACATAATCTTGCCTTAACAAGAAGCTACAACGTTTATTCAAACGTTGCAATTTCAGATGAAAGGTAATCTGTACTCCTGCAAAGAGGGCGAAACTACAAAAGTGAGGAGCACATATCAAATATCTCAAGCAAATGTCTAATGGCTTTTACTTTTCTCCGGCAATTGAATAAAACACCCAAGTAGCTATTGATAGGTTGCAAACAATCAATGTCGCGGGAGATGATTTTTTCAATTCTTGCGTTGTTAAACAGTGTGCAAAACATATATTATGCCCCGTATCTTATTTAGCAAATTTGTAGTTTTGAAATGGTATCTTTTCCTCAGCACTGAAAACAGGCTGCATTAAACCGATCTTCGAAAAAGAAGACTGCAGTAACTTAGAAAACGATCGTCCGATATATACTCACTACCTCTCTAAAATTTATCAGTCAAATATGAATAAAAATGTATTAAAATACTTTTAACAAACTTAATCTTTCTTTATCATACCAGCATGGGTTTATTTCTGGTCGTTCTACCAACATTGCCTTGTTTAATCTATCGAGATATGTCACTGAGACCGCAGATACGGGAGCTCTCTCTCTCTCTGGCTTTTTTAATTGACTTATCCAAAGCTTTCGTTATTATAAACCATGGCTTATTGTTCCATAACTTCTATGCATATGGAATTAGCGGGGTAGCTTTGGAATGATTCGATTCGTATCTGACTGAACGTACTCAAAAAGTGGTCAAAAGGTTGTGAATCTAGCCCTCAATATACTAACATGGGAGCGCCACTAGGTTCCATATTTAGATTCACCCTCTTTCTGATTTTTATTGTCTCTGTGTCTAGTCAAGATTTTATTGCTTTGTCATTGTGTGTAGACGACGTAAACATTATTATTAACGCAACCTCTCCGCATGACTTGTGATACTATCTACACCGAAATTAACACCTGGAAACGAAATAGCCGAATACGTTTCGTTGATTTAAGAAAAACCGATTTCGTCTGTGCTACTAGTTGATTCACATCGGGATAACAGCGTCTACTACAAGGTGTACAGCATGAAGCATGAAGTCTACGGACTTAGTAGTTTCCACGTTGGATTGTATTTCTTCCAAAACTGACGAAACATTTTTTGTCCGAATTTTGCAAGCGGTATATTGCACGCACTCACCATCATCGTTAAATCACATAGAAATTCTTTATATGGTATCCTCCCGGTTTTTTTAAATTTGTGTGTTGCGCTATTTATATGGCTCCTACACATATATGCTTTTGAACATAATAAACTTTTATCGCAAACTAAACACCTGATTTCTTTGCCATTATATATTAAGTCTGGAAATTGCCATAAATACATGTTTACCCTGTTAGCAAACAGACAAGTTGATGCATTTCTACGTATTTTCAACATTTCTAATGCTTTCCGTTCAATTCCAACACTCAACTTCGCACTGCGCTATGTATTACACATAGCATACAGCGCAGAAGGCCGGGAAGTGCCGATATGTAACGAAGCCGCTCTTTACCCCCTCAACCTCTCACGGTGAAACACCACTGGAAGGCAAGCGAGAATGTTGCGTTCTATTGATTAGTACTCTTACCGTCCTCGTGTCGTCAATATCAAAATAACTTCAGCGTAACCATTCTTTTTCGAAACTTTAAACTTAAAAATTCTCGAGAAAATTAGCCCATCAGGTACCATCTAATTATCGTAAACGAGTTCCATTTTCGTAACGTGGTAGAGCTTGCGAAATATCATACAAAAATTGGGATTTACATACGTGTGTAGTTTGGTTATTTTGTGTGAATTCCGAAGGTGCAAATAAACTTGTTTACATACGAAAAACATACATTAAATAACCGCGACGCGTTATTTACGATGACATGGTAATAATTAGTGGCATTTATATTCAGGCTTATTAGAATAATGGAAAAATAATGCTAATTTTTAGTGGCAAATGGCACTAAGGACGTCCAAAATCGTTCCGAGAATTAATACGATCGAGATAATAATATATTGATGACAGGAATTATTGATAATCATCGGCGTGTTAGGAAAGAGGACAGAGAATATTATAGGGGCCGCCTAGCGTCGGGCAAAAAGCAGAAAGGAAAAACCTTATTATGAAATCTGTCGTTCAGTTCGGTTGTTAACATGAATAATTCAAGCTATTATTTCCTCATTTTATACAATGGATACACACGAAATTTATTACCTGATGTGAATAGCGAAGCGATTTTATTCCTTATGCATATGTCAAAATATTTTTATGCTGATTTTCTATGCGCTTGACGTAAACGATTTTGTAATTTACTTTCTGTACACACGCCAACAATAAATTTCGAAAAATACGTAAAGAACAATCATGGGCGGGTAAATTCTGAGGTTAGCATTTTAAATACCGAATTATTTGTTTATTACAATTACAAAAAGACATCAAAATGTGCCACTACTAAAAATATACCTGCGGTGCTGTAGTTCCAATTTGTATCTAAAATAATTCTACTTGCGTTCAATAACACGTCATACTAATAGGATTGGCAAATTGTTGCTAAGCTTGCCGATAGTTGCACCAGTGAGTGATGAGAATTACTGTATACTATAGATTAGCATGGCCCCTACATTTTTGAAATTCATGTTCGGAAATACCATTTCTAATATTGTTTTATCATGTTTGATCGACATTTTATTCGTATTGCGCTAATTGCAGGAATTTAATTTCAAATGACGTATAAGCAACCTTGACGTACAAGAACTACACATACAGGATGTTCCAGTGTTAATAAGCTAAATTCCCCACAGAGGTAGCTTACGTAATCCTAAACAAAATAACCAATAATAATAAACTAAAGCAACTTGTATTTGTTGAAAATAGTTTATTGTTCCTCTGGTTTCACAAGTGTTCACTGTTGTGGCGTAAATATAGCTCTATAAATCCCCATACACGTGAAAAGCCATAGTCGTTAAGTCCTAAGTGATTTGGTGGTCATGAGGGAGGCCCATTACGACGAACCCATTCTCCAGGAAAATTGTCGAATAAATTTTATACTACATCTTTGTCAACACTTCGGTTACGCAAACATAATGGTACTTCCTTAGGTAAAAACAACATTAATTGTTAATCTAATGCTTGTAACTAATTATTAGCATTATAGTAAACTTGGCAGAAACACGCGGCTAGTGAATGTGCTATCAATAACTGCCGAGGATTTATGAAAAGTCATATTTATGCATCAAAAACAGACTCTTCTGAACAACTCATTAAATGAATTTGTAAGCTGGGGAAACATTGGAAAACAGGTTACAGTCATCCAATACTTCCGACGCTTTAACAAGGTGTCTTGAATTATATCTTCCACAAAATGATGGACTAGGTTTTAAAGAAGTACCTGAAAGAATTATGTTGCTTAATTTATAACTCGAAATTACTTCATTTGTGGAAGTAGATTAAATAAGTTACTTTAGCCTCCTACAGTGGATTTGGTTTCCTAACATTGGAACAGTCTGTATGGATTAGATGGAAATTTAAAAATTAAACAAATGATTTATTTTTATCAGTTTCAAAAGACAGAAATAATTTATGTTCTTTACAAAAGGAACAAAAGATGTCCATCATGTGCACCAATCATTATAAGAAAACCACAGTGTTGCCAAAATAAGATTTTAGCTTCATTCTGATTTTGTACAGTAGACTATAAAAAGCTTTTGGGAATATTTTTGTATCGTTTTCGGGAAATTTTATTTCCTCGGATGGATTTTTCCGCCATGAAAAATTTTCACGGAAATTTCAAACAAACTAGGACATTTTCCGAGAAAAATGCCAATAGTTAAGAGCATTATCGGCTATTTTTCTCTTTTACTGGAAATAATCATATGGACCTTCTGACCCCCACAGAAAAATTACCTTCTTTAAAATATCTGCTAAGTTTTCCTTTCTACCTCATATACCAAAAAAATATATCTATAGAACGATAGTGTAAGATAAAATTATCTTGTTGATAACCTCTTCAATTAAACTCATCAGAAAATGCCTAGGAAACAATAATCAAAAAAATAATGCTAAAGTAACTCCCTCGTGGAATTGATGGAATCGTTTACAGCAAAAGCAATGTAAGCAGAGAAGAAACACACTACCCACGGACATGTTTCTAATTTACGTGCCACTAAGATAAGTAGTGCTAGAAGTGAAGAAAATATTGCAACTGTATGTCGAAGTGTTCGCGAAGATCCAAATGTGTTAATTCCTCGTCGATACCAGGCATTGGACATTCCCAAAACCAATTTGTAGCAAATTTTGCGAAGATCTTAGAATACGTACTTCCAAGATTACTTTAATTCTATAATCCAGACTAAACGATGACCTCTTGCATCGCAAGTTCGGTAACTAGGTCTCAAAGAAACTCCGAAATGATGCCGAATTTCATATAAATTTCATGTTTTGCAACGAATACACTTCATACTTCTAATTTGTGAATAAAAAAAACTGTTCCACCTGGTCTGAAAATCAGCTAGAAGCATTGCGTAGAGAGCATTATTTTCTCTTAAATCGCTTAGTGTTGACTGTATTTTCGGTCCGAATGCTTTGGACTTGGATGACATTTGGTTTCAGCAAGACTTGCCACACTGCTTACGATACAATTCACAGTTCGATGAATCGATAGCTTACAGAAATTGACAAGATAAACGACTTGTCAATTTCTGGAAGTGAGGTTGTGATAAGTTACTAGTTACGCCAAAGGCGAGCAACATTACACGACACATTGAACGTGTCATACCTGGCATTCAACCCGATGGAGATCTAAGAAAGTTAAAATGTTGAAAAAATAGATCCAACAAATTCATTCCTGCTAGCGCTTTGGATGATCATATTTGAATGATGTATTCAATGTACTTATATCGAATTTTAAATAATCTTAAATTTCTTAGAAAACCAATGTTTTATTTTATAAACAAAATGTTCTTAATGAAAAACCCTTTATAAGCGCCATGATCCGCTTGAGTCACATTTCTGCAGCTCTTTCTCTATTTGACACGTCAGGTCGAAATGAAACTTAAAACAGCAGTAGATATTTTTTGATACGTAAAAGTCTATTAAATGTTATATACATTCAAAAATGAAAATTAGGACTACCTTTTAAGTAATTGTTCCCGTACTTTAATGAGACTTATTATAAACAAACGACTTTACCACAGCTACTAATAGAAACTTATATCACTCTCAACGCGCGTTAATTATGGTGCATAATAAAACATCTGAAGGTGTTGATTGGAAAGGTCTGTATAGCAACCACACAACGCATATACAACACATAAAGAAATCAAAAGGCGTGAAAAACAATAAGATAAAGAGACGAAAGGAAACATTTATACAATGATCTATTCGTATTTTGAAAAGGCCGTACGTACTTAATTAAAGTTGCCGGAGCTTTCATAATGCAGATAGTGTCACTCAAATTATTATAGAAATACGACAGAAACAATGCGGGCTTAATTAGATACCTGTTTAAAGGCGATTGTAATTACTATTGTTTTATAATTACAAATAATATACGTGATTATCAGACAGTGCAGTATCCTCCCGGAATGGTATCCATATCTACGTGGTTATAAATAGGCCGACATTCACAACACTGAAGTAATAATAATACAAAGAATTGTCTTAACAAAATATGTAAATTACCAGAACGTTTAGAAGAAAAAAACAAACAAATTGTGTCCAGCATGTTTCCTCAAGGTATCAATTCGGAATGTACACTTATAGCAAGGTAAGTGAGCCGGACCAACATTAAATTGAATAAAACATGGTTCCAATTTATTCAAACTATAAAGTAAGTTTGCCACGGTCTATAAGCTGAAGACATATTCTGCAGTAGCAATAATGAATTTGTCTCAATTTCTGCAAAACGGTGAAAATGTTATTAATATATACTGTAATGTTTTATTCCAGGGAGAAAATTTAAAAAGTTGATTAATTAAATTTAGGATTTGTAGAATTCGAGAGTGCCTCTAGAACACTTTTTCGGCAATTCAAATTCAAATAGATAACAATAAATGAAATTTAAGGAGCATTTAACAAGTGTTACCTGGATGGATATTAGATTACAATTTAGAAATTAATTAGCGTCTCCTCACTCCTTTATTTAATCACGATAGCAATTTTCGAAAAATAATCGGATACTCTTATACTGATTTTTAGAAATAGCATAAAGCTTGTAATGCAGGGACGTAACTGAAAGTCTGATTCTATGCTGCTCTAAGATGTGTGACCACTATAACAACTGTACAATATTATACCTTACCAACGAACTTAACAATTTCGTAAAAGAAGATGATATTACAACCGAGATACGACTAAAATTGTTGTAGGAAGGCATTACATTAAATCAAAAGATTTGGGATGTAAGGAATTCTGATAAGCGTATTCTTACTAACGAGAAATTGTTCTTTGCTTTGGCGAATATAAATAACACCAAAATAAATGCATCCCTTTATTTTTAAAATTCGTTTGGCAGCTGTCCCTGAATTCTAGATTACACAAGCCTCTTCTGCAATATAAATTTTCTCAATGCGTCCATGAGGCCCTCATAAGAGTAGACCGTAACAAATTGCGGAGGTGAAGTTTCCCAAGTATACGAGCGCATGTTCCTTCATTTTATTCTACAATTGTACTTCTGATTGAAATTCAATTACTTTCGAAGACAAGTGAATGCTGAGACGATTACAAAATTTTATCAAGTAGCCGCATTTAACGAAATTGAATGGCGCTTTTGATGGCAATACGTTGTTAATGTCTAAGCGAAGAGCAGTGTTAAATTTTTGAAAATGGTTAAATGGTCCATTTCGCAAAAATTACGCAAAATAGTGGTAATGTTGAGGAAAATCACTAAAGCAAATCGTCAGCGGATTAAGAATGGCAAAACCGTCAGAGGCAAATATTCTTAGACAATCTAAGCACACCGAAACCAACGTAATTAAACAAAGTTACGTATCGACAGACCTTTAATTAATACCAAGCGAAGCCAAGGAAACTTGGATAACATTTACAAAGAAAATGTTGTCAAAAATATATATAAGAGTTGAACTTGGATTTTACAAGTTATTTAAAGATATAAATATGTAATATGGATATATGATATAAATAAGCAACTAATTTAGTAAAAAGCAACGAAGCCGACTGATTTGTGCGAAATCAACAGCAAGTTAGATGTTTGACGATTGGAAGAAGAGCAGTTTCAGCGACGAGTCTAACTTTGATGTTTGTGTAGGAGATAATCGAAAACGGATGATTAGAAATGAAAGAGACTTTTCATAAAGGCTGTCTCAAAAAGACTGCCAAATTTCCAAAAGAGCAAATGATATGGTTGCATGTATATCTACCAATGTTTTAAGCCACTTGATATTGATTGACGGTAATATTGCCGGACAATTTCACAGCTTGACCGGTGAAAATTGTACAGAAGATACGTCGATTTCATTTTCTAACGAGGTGACGACTCCTTGTGTCATACTGCACGTTCAGCCAAACAATGGATTGTCCAGCAGAATATAAAGGTTTCGTCTTGGCGGTCAAGGATTTAAATCTAATCGAAATGTACAGGAAATGAGAAAATACCCAAGGAACAATCCTCAAACAATAATTGCTGATTAAAGAGTCAAATTAAAACAATTTTGGGACTAAATTGTGCAACAAGCTTGTAATGAGTATACTAATATATATTCGAGTAGTTATCAGGTCTAAGGGAGATCACAAATTACTAGAGTTATGGATTATATTAATTTGGGTTAGCGTTATAACTCTTCTCTGTTCAATTATGTAATTATTTCTTATTATTCTTATTATATCTTAATAAACATGTTTTTTTTTCAAAGTATGCGTAGATTTTCTTTCAATCAATCATTTTTGAAGAACATAATAAATAAAATAATGTGGAATTATGGTACAGCCTCCCAGCATATCGTTGTTAGGCCCCATACTACCCTCGCCATTAAATGTGAGTCAACTGTTAGGAAGAAGCAGTACAGACTACGGAAGAAGAATGGAGAAGTTAAATGCAACATAGTAGAGAAGATTGGACACCTTCGATCTTCAAACGAAAAGCAGCGGCAAATCACATATTGACCAAACCGGATGCACATTTACCCAGAATTTTATACCTACCAGATTGCCATGCTTCATTTTCGTCTGTATCCCATAGATAATATTACAGCTTTTACTACAACGCTTAAATAATAAATTAACTTGGAATTACCCAGCCAACGGTAGCGAATACGCAGTAACAGATACACCGAAAATATAGCTTTTCCTTAGCCCTCAAATATATAAAATCGTATGTAGTATTGTATCCTCCTATATACCATATTTGCAAACAGAATATACAGCCTTGGACATATGTCTGGGGCACCCCAAAATATTTAAGATAAGAATACATTGTGCGCTATTAAAATAAAATTACATGCATAAACATTCACTAAATAAGTTTTTAATAATAAATTTAATATTTGGTGGCACCACCATTTGCTTTAATAACAGCATTTAACCGTTTAGGCATTGACGCTACTAAACGTAAACAAACTTCAGGTGAAAGTGCCTCCCACTCCTGTACAATTTTGTTCCTTAAGTCATTTTTGTTACTGAATTTGTAACTGGAAAGCTTTAGCTTCAGCATGCGCCACAAATTTTCTATAGGCGACAGATCTGGTGACTGCGCCGGCCATTCAAGTAAATGGATCCCGTTCTCACGAAACCACTCCATCGAGAATCTGGATTTGTGACAGGGCGCGTTATCTTGTTGGAATACATATTCTGCTTCATCCCTGTTATATATTTTCAGCACTGATGCTTCTAATACCTCTTCTAGCATCGAGATATACCGCTCGCTGTTCATCCTACCATCACACACAAAGACTTCTCCTACGCCATTTGCGGACATGCATCCCCAAATCATGACGCTGCCACCGCCATGTTTGACAGTTGGGGTGATACAATCAGCACGAAATGCCTCCCCAGGTCTACGGCGAACAAACTGAGCTCCAGGAGTACCAAACATCTGAATTGGATAATTATCAATAATTACTTTTTTTAATTTAGCAAATTGGTGGTATGTGTATACATTTTTGCAAATTTTGTGTAACAAAGGAACAAAATAGGATTGCTTAACATACCTCTATGTTTGATTCGTCAGACCATATGACCTTCGACCAATCCTCGACAGTCCAATCTTTATATTTTCTTGCCCACAGCAAACGATTTTTCATTTGTTGCTGGCTCAGGTATGGCTTGCGACGCGCTTTCCGGCCCTTCAAATTCACCTCTGCCAACCTTCTTCGAACAGTTCTGTCACATACAGAAACGTGCTGTTCGACCGATAGGTCAGCGGCCAGCTGTTTGGGTGTTTGGAAGCGATTCCGTAAAGCTAAACGCTCCAAATAACGATCCTGTCTCGCGGTGGTTTTGCGTTTTCTTCCACTTTTTCGTCGATTTTCATACGAACCAGTTTCCCGAAATCGTTTAATGGTTAATTGTATCGCATGTCGCGAACGCTTCATTGTTGATGCAATTTTTTTTTGCGACATACCCTGCGAATGTAGCAACACTACTTGACTACGTTCTGCAACAGTCAACTCCCGTCTTTTAGGCATCTTCATACAATCCTCTGTACGTAAATAGAGCACAACACACAGCACACTCAAATAATAAAAATAACGCTCTAGAA
Source organism: Oryctes borbonicus (assembly GCA_902654985.2). NCBI lineage: Eukaryota > Metazoa > Arthropoda > Insecta > Coleoptera > Scarabaeidae > Oryctes > Oryctes borbonicus. Next base: position 7,964,978 of record LR736872.1, on the reverse strand, counting down.
ACCTCTTCAATCGCCAACGTATCAATACTAATTAAATTCTTGAAATAAACAATAGACCGATATTTATGTAAATAGGGGATTATAAAACCGAATTCGGCATTTCAACGTCATAAAATATGCATTAGTAAATAAAAGTTCTTGTAGAATGCAGGTAATCCCGGTGTGGTAACGTACAATGAAACCTTTTATGGGTGCCCCAGACAAATGTCCAAGGCTGTATATGGGGTAAATTAACAAAAACACAATACAATAAAATCTTTTCTCAGAACAAATTCTCAGTATCCCCCATTTTGATCTAACAACCGAAAGATCACTAATATACGATGGGGAATAATTGGCCAAGAGCGCAGCTTTGAGGAATCGACTTTCTTAGCACCATTTGTTACTCTTGCTCGATCTAATTGTATAACATTACGCAAATATTTCACATATGTTGTCACAGGATAGGTAAATAGTTCTACCTTATTGTAATAAGATCCTAAATATGTATAATATTCTATTTTACTTTCACATGTGAATCAGATATCTAGCTATCCGTGGTATCAAAACTACGGCCATCGAGAGGGACAAGTGCTAAACAATGATACCAGGAGGCGGTGACGGCGAACATTAGCAGCCGGTGTACAACGGTGCCAGAGCGAGACACCCTATAATTATCGGACGCAAATGTTTGATCTGCTCACGCAAAGGAAATATTAACGGCGGTCGTTTGTCACGGAAACAGCGCTGTCATTATTACAATTGAACGAGCTTAATTAGTCCTTTTATAAATTATACCCTACGTATAATTTTATAATTTACGGGCGCAGAGTGTACTGCTTATTCGGCGGTAATTTTCGAAAGCGATGGTCTTTCCCCTGTCACCCTTCGCCAACACTTCGCTGTCTTCTAGACGCATTCCTGTAATTGAAACATAATTATCATGTGTGTATTCTAGCGGTTTCTACGAATTAAGGTTTAATTCAAAGGAAATGGTTTTTTTGTTGATTCCCAATTGCGTAGGTCCACTTAGCATGATTGATCGCATTAACGACATAATTGTTGTTGTTCAGAATAATGAGGTTTCTGATTTTACAACAGAAAAGCCGGTAAAGACTCTTCATTACGCAACAGGTTGCTATTAATTAATGGAAGCACAATCGAAGTCTGCAGAATAATTTTAGATTTTTTGTTAAGTAAATACAGGTTGCTTAACGTTGACAGCTGTTATTACGAAGTATGCATGTATTTAATCACAATATGACAATATAGCAAGAGAAACACAATTTTGATGCGAAAGTGGAGTAAATGATTACTTTGCGTAGATTGAAATTCATGCTCCTGTCCAACAATTTCTTTCTTTGCCTGCATTGTTATAATTACTGCATATGGTGTGTTATTATTGTCATTACCCCCGTACTTCTTGATTTAATACTATACAACAACTATCTTTACGGACTGACATATATCTAGGCATGATATACACAGCGTACTGCTGGGTTAAAAATTATGACATGAAAAGTCACTGTCATTAGCGTTACGATGAGTTAAGGCAAGTTTCTCTCTAGCAATATCTCGCGGCGTTAAGCCGTTTTGACATTAACAAGTTAACTCAATTTCTAGCAACGATAATTCCGTGAAAATGGCAATATCATTTGTCTTCGTTTTATTTTCTTCAGGTCCTAAATGTTCGTTTTTAATGTGATTTCTTCTACAAACAAGTAGAAAATAAAATCATAAAATTGTTTGTGTCTTTATAATCGTTTTGTTACTTAAATATTACTTAGTAATAAGTCAAGTCCTGTAGGAAATGTCCGTACGTTGCAGTTGCCGATACTTGCTAATGTCGTTAGTTCTTAGATCGCGAACTAGTATGGAATATTACGGGATGTAATATGGTATTTAAAAAAGAAGGAATTTTAGATTGAAATTGATGACTCGATATGAGTTCATAATAATAAAAATGGGTAAATGAAAGACTAAATCCCACAAATATCTTTAACTGAATTTAGTCAAATTCTAGTTTATTGAAGATTTAATTGTAAAAATGTAAGGTGTCGTCTATATGGTAATTTGCCGTGATTTTTGACAAATGCTAGCGGTAACAAAGGAGCGCCGCGACAATTCATCTCGTTAGTTCGAGTCCTTTCTGAGTAAAGACCTAGTATTTGGCCAAGTGGTTGATTTTAAGCGCAATTGCTGTTTTACTCTTTTAAACTGACGAAAAAGGATTTAGGTGCTACTTCAGGATATACGATCGTAAAATTATATTCTATTTAGAGAACATATTTATAACATTCAGATTCAGAGGCCTGAAGTCTTCACCTTCACTACATCTGTGTAATATCATTAAATTTTAATTTATACACATTTCAAGTATTCAGACTAGAAATGCAGGAACACTTAGAACCTCGTCATGTGATTGTAACAATACAAATACTGAAAAACTAAATGATCTCAAGGTCAGCATTTCCAGCTTTTTAGTGAGGGATGGCATCGCTTTTAGCTATCATTTTTAACCTATCTTTAACTGCCGCCGTTCTTCCTATCTTATGGAATGTTTCTAGAATATGTCGTATACTTAAATGTGGCCAAGCAACACACATTAATAACTACAGGCCCGTATTCGTTTCAGATGATTTTGCAAAAGTGTTCGAAAACGTACCGTAGTTATGGATCTATCCTCAACAATTACAAAGCAATACAACGTGTCATTCTCTACTATTCAAAATCATACGTAATGTTAGGTATGAGAAGCGTAATAAGTTTTAATATAATTTATTATATTAGATTTTTTATTATCTATCATGTGTAATGTTTTATGAGGGGAGGTACTTTTCGCAAATTATTTAAGTGAAATTTGGGTTTCATTAGTTTAAGATCCGGGTGGTATGCAAGTAATCGCCCGGATTTAAATCCAATGATACTTTAAGAAGTAATGCCGCTGGTAAGAATGCGACTTTTAAAATGATGTGATAGTGAAGTGTTAGTGAAGGAAGCATTTGACAGTTTCCATTGAAGGTTTGCAAGAGCGATGACAACGCATTACAAACACTGAAGATGTAACCTTAATTATTTCCGTTAATTATGATAATAACAGGGATGTTTTCGATAAATTATCGGATGAAAAGGAGCAGTAGTTCGTATTTTACTAATTTTTGCTATGTAAAAGCAGTACTTAATAAAGCCATTTATCGGTAAACATACTTTCACATAACATATTAAGGAAGTTGGCGGTAAATATCAGTTGAAAAAATAAATAAAATAGAATTTTCTTTACGCTACTGATAATTGCAAGCACACTCTAGAACCAAACGTAAGCCCACTTTCGTTCGCTTTAGCTGCGCACAGGCACCTCCACTGCTCGCCAAGATATTAGCCGGTTGCTGCAAGTCTGTGAGATTGTATTAAATATTTAAACCTATTATTCATTTATGAGACTCCAGGTTTTAATAAAATTGATATCTCAGGTTTTCTTTTAATCAATGAATTGTGACTCGAATGTGGGATGTACTTATTTTCACGAATCGAAAATGATTGAAAAATCAAATTATTTTATTAAGATTCCCAAGAATAATTTCTTATACAACATGATATGATAGTATGAAGAAATATAATTGTGATTTACGTTATCTTATTACATGTGTAAGATGAAGATAAAATCCTGACCTGGGGAGGAGAGGGATCAACACTGCTTCGCTTCAAATTAGCAATGTAAACGTGTCAAACAGAAGCACTTTCCAACATAGGTAAACAATATCATAGCAATATATATATATAACTATCAAATTGGAGATATTATACAAATATCCTTCCCAAAAAATGTAACTACAGTTATAAATAATCATAAATCCACCCACGAGTAGCACAAAGCTAGCACAAAATCAATTTCCAAAGTAATTGATTTATTAATTGTCGGATATTTTTTAATTAAAATTGCATTACACAATTATGTATTTTTGTCATTCCGTCAGGTTATAAAAAATTACACCAACCTCGGCGAATTGTCGTTAAAAACATATGCAGTTCATTTTTTTTTTCGTGGTTATACAAAATGGCTCTTTTTGTAGTTGGCAGTCAAACAATCGCAATTTTATATTGAATTGTGAAACCGGATTAAATATTTTCGGATTTGCGGCGTTATAGTCACGCAGTATAAATAATAAAATAATGGCGCCATGGCCATGAGTACCGAGCTCGAGGGGAAATATTTCGTGAAATAGCCGAATTAGATTTTACATGCACAAATACTTTTTGTGACATACGAATAGAAGGGTATTCGACCGATTTGTTTGTTAAAAAACTATAGTTTGTACTTTCTGGTAAAATTAACGATCATGGAATCACATAAGATACAGAAGTGCCTTCTTTAAAGCATTTAAGTAAAGGCAAATCCCGCCAGAATGATTCTTACAGAACATTCACTGTTTCCATGACATGAAAAAACGACACACTAGCTTCCATTGTAGATTCACAAATACGTGTTTGTTTTTCCATTTCTATTTACGGTGTGAAGAGATTCAAATGCTCTCAAGGCGTTATTCCTATTAGGGCCCCTCACGACTCATTCTAATCGCGTAGTCCTTGTAGTGCTTCCGATCGACGGTTTGATCTTGTAATTTTTGTCTACCCACACGAATGCTGGTGTATAAATAGAGAAGAATGGAAACGAGCGAGGGCAAGAAAGAATGTACGATGAGGAGACAACAAGTTTGATGCGAGATAGGCGCATGTTTCACTATAACTTCGCCCACGTGCATACAAAAATTTGATTGATGACACATTGTATTCACGAAATACTGTTGGCGGACATCGGAATACAAGTCTGCTGCTTTTGATTGCCGATGCGTGGTGGTAGCTGCCTTGCATGTCATTTTGCTTTGTATTCCGATATGCTCCCGTATGTAGAGCGCGGTTAAGACGCCTACCTGGAGTTTCATGTTATTGTTGAGATGAAAAGTGCTGTCAGGTAAAAGTGTTATTAATTGTGACAGACATTGGAGATTAGTTTCATTTGCAAAAAATACAAAGAATGTTCTTTTTTAAAAGCTGCGCTGCTTGAGAGTTAAACGATATTAATAATAATAATAATAAGTTTATTCAACAGCGAAAGCCATTAATGATTCTTATATAAGCGCATCCAATTATACCGCTAGAGTATAACATACAGTTTTGGCGAATAAAACAAAGCATCTTATACTTTGCAAAACTTAAAACTTTATTGACATGTATTTATAATGGTGACTACATCATAAATTTCTACATGTAAATTAAGGGTAGCTGTTGGCTTATTAAGGTTTAAAAAATAATTTCTATTGAGGTTATTTCTTTAAATTGAGGGTAAACACTTTAAGTTATTTGCTACCAATGATATTCTGCAATTATAATTTAACATAAACTTCAGAAGAAAAACTTGGAAATTGTTTAACTCTGAATCAAAACATATCAGGGAGAAATACTAAGAAAAGAACTCAACTTCACAATCTTCTATCGTCCATAAAACTGTATCTGAACTTCCTTTGTTCATGTAAAGCTCTTATAAACGATTTCTGCAATTTAAATACCTACTTTTAAATTATTGCGAACATGTTCAGCATATCCACTCCATATCACGTTCTTGTGACTAACGAAATTTCTCTTAGCACAGACGTAGAAAAGCACATCCTATTTACTGGTTCTTAATGTAGCTTTTCTATCTAAATTGCGAATCCGGAACGAAGTCGGCATTATATTTGAAGTTAAATTTTTGATAGTGAAAATTACTTCTTTCTTTGTTTACGGGCTGGTATTTTTCCTTTGAATTAATTCGGATTTTATTATTCAAAACAACAGTCACGTAGCATCTGCTCTATCTTCTCTGAATCTCAACTCATATCGATCTAATCGATTTTCCGGCCATTCTTTTATTGGTTACTAACTATTCTTTGACATCTACCACTGAGATAAGTCTGTATGATATTTAGTGCTTATTCACTTAAACTCAATAATCGCAGTTTGTTACTTCAAGTAAGTCAAGATTATCAAAATGTTAAATAATAATACATCCGGAAATACTTCTCATTTTTTTTTCTGCTGTTTAGTGCTTTTATTATTTTTCTAACTAAACGAAGGAAACTTATATCGAATCAGCCTTTTTTTGTATATTTTGAAACTGTGATTAGATCGATTCTATATATTTAGTAAGGGTGGTAATATTCTGCTTAATGTGCTCTTAGGAAAATATTTGTGCAAATACAAATGTTATCTATCTATGGCTAAACTTTGATTTTAATCCTTTTTCTTTACAGATTAGTCTAATACGTGCTTTCTTAGTTATTAAGGACAAACAAACAATAAGAAATATTGTCAAAGATGTGTATATATATATATAGGTGTATGTGCCCATTGTCTGGTAAGTCCTGTAATATATATTATCTGAACCGATTAATAACTATTAAAAAATCAACCAATAGAAATCAAGCTCAAGCTGAGTATGTATTTATTGTTCCAAACATTTTGACAATCATCAATCTGCTAAAACTTTGAGCCTTTCCAATTATCTATGCATAATATCTTTGACTTGGAAGATTTTCAAATACAATGTCAACAAATAACAAGGATTTGATATGAAGTTACTAATTCCATTGTAAATTATTTGAAACCAATAACTAAATAATTTCGGTTGAGATGTAAAGCTATATCAAGCTCCATTAACGTTTAACACAAAATATTTGAATAAATTAATCTACACTGAGAGTATCAAAAGGCTGGTAATACTATTCTGTCATATTGCTCCAGAGATCATAACATACTAGGTTTGCTTTATAAACTTCGAAAGCTCTTATACATATGTTTATTGCAAACCGATTGCTAACAACCACCCTTTTCTGGTACGTAGTTGGGTGTAGACGACGCAAAATATATATGTTTTAATGGCGGAATTTGCAGATGTGATTTGAGACGAAGCGATAAGTCGGCGGCATTGATGTGACCACTAAACTCATTCAGTATTTCACCCGTCGTGAATTGAAACGACCGCCAATCGAATACGCATCGACAAGTTCGACAACAAAAACCATTCAGCAATTCATTGTGAAAACAGTTCGAAAAACGGATGTATAGAATCCTTTATAGTTCAGAAATATTACATGGATTGATTAATAAGTTTTTGTATCGAGTCTTTTTAGACTTTTTAGCGTTATATTATGATAACCTTTACAACAACTTAAGAACGATTCTCTATACGTACACATAAAAATGATCGCTTCAGTGACTACCGACCTCATCTTCATCATAGCCGATCCACAGTCATTATCATGCGTCCATTGTCAGTGGTTGAAATTAATGGCGTGACATTATTCTTCGATTTTCCACGGTCTTCTGTCAGCGATTCTGCTGAATAAGTGAGACGGAGAGGTCTTTTGATCGACGGCTCCGATACAGGAAGGTGGAACAATGAGCTTCTGATTAAAGATGACCAATCAATTTTGTACACTCCGCTTGTTCGTTGTGTTGTGCCCGAGCGTATTTCGATAGGATCCGTTTTATTATTACTAGGCGACGATGATGGGCAATTACTTGTAGCTTTTAGAATACTTGGTATTAGTACCCATGCCAACTATTAATGTTTAAGGTTTACAACTTCCGTAGGCGACATTATACAGGGTTATTGTACAGTAAGCCGGCGCTATTATCCGAAGTTCGTCCGAATGGTGTTTGATGCCTGTTTAAACGACAACTAAAACCCTAATTGAACTAGAATAAACTTATGTGAAGAGGAGGCGATTCATGAAAAGCCTCTACGATGTTGTCAATAATGTCGAAATTTCGGGAATGAAAGTTTGTTGTTATTTTAAACTGACTGGAAGTTAATTTGTTTGTATTTCAATAAGTGCCAAGAACCTGGGCCAAGTATTTAATCAAACGTTTTACCAACTGCAATTGAAGAATCCTAAAAAGACACTTTCATGTTGTTTACACCAACGCTGCAGCGGTCCTTCCAAATGAAAGGCTGAAAATATTGAGAAGAAAACAGCTCTTATTCTAAGAGATACAGAGATTAAGCATTATTAGACCTAAACTTAGCAGGACACATTTAATGCAAGTGAACGGCTGGTTTCCGATGGAAGCTTCATCACAGTATGTTGCTATTGCGGGCAAGAAACCCTATGCTAACGACGACGCTGCACAAGATTTTATGAAAAAAAGTTGTATATTTAACTTAGTTAAAGATAGAAATCACAACGTTGAAAAACGCCTGTCGAGGCATTTAAAATGAGTTTATAACTTTCCCGAGTTAATTGCAAATAGCCGCCAGAAAAATGTTGCGAAGAAGGTTGGAATTTAAGAAAAATAAAGGAAGTTTAAAAATTGCCGATTTTACCATGCCATGTTGTAGATTTTAATCCATCAAATACGCTAGTTTTTAACGTATTTAACCATTTTTGAGTTACGAGCGTGTGAAAGATAGAAGATCGATAGAAAGATTCCCATTATGTATTGGGACTTCGTCATATCAGGTTAGTTTTCGTTTAAATTTCTAACACTCAATTAGAAAATTCCTTTATCTCTTCCAATCAAATTTAAATTACCGAAAGAGTATTCTACAAACAGAAGAATCCCACAACCGTAAATCAAATCCAAGCAGTTTGGAAAATGATTAATTTCTAAATTTTCTCAATGTTTCCCCTTGGCACCGTTCATATTTTATTGTAACTACATAAACTGATTTCTGTATAGCGAACAAAGCTGGTCAAGCGTACAAGATGACTCGCACGCAGTTGGCGGATATCTCATTTTTGTTGCTTCCATAGACGCGCTATGCAATCTAGGTTTTAACGTTCTGGTTTCAGAATCTGTACGTACTTATCTACAAATCTTCGTTAAATAAAAGTCGTTGTCTACTACGTAAAGTAATGTTAAAATTATCCTTTACTAGAAGCGACCGTTCTACGTTTTCAGCTGTAGAGGTGGTTCTTCTTGACGTTAGTATTCTTTTTTAATGCAGATACTATATAATAAAAATCTGAACCTACGAATAATTTGTGCAACCTTCTCTTATTTATACGAACCTTAATTTGCGCACTCTTGCTTCCTACCGATAAGCAGGAACAAACGACTATGCTAGCAATGATGTGTAGGGCTTGACCAGCTTTGATAATAAACTTTTTTCACGTTTATTTGTACACCTTAGATTATTCAACTTTTTTGTACTCCGACTATGTCCATGCCGTTTACTTACATGCTTACTTATATTATTTACATCACTTTGGCTATCAATATTCTAATAATGCAAGCTTCTAAACTCTAGCCTGCTTCTTAAATCACACAATGCTAAAGAAACGTGATCATTGCATTAGTTCTTAAAACTAACAAAAAATATAGGGACTCTTTAGAACTTTCAAGGGTAACGTAACTAACTAAATAACACAAAGAATAATCGAATTTCTACCCACTTCTGTATCTAAAATTACACAATACTAACAAAGAAATACAGCAAGAGAACAAGTACATTTGTAAATATATAGATGAATCAACTCTCAGATCCTTCCATCTGCTATTCTTTTCACAACATCCTCCATATGCACTTCCTTTATTCATATCTTGCTTGTCATTATTGGCTTAATTTAATCTTCCTCTATAATTAATTTCGACTGCGGATCATTTTTATTTTCACAACAACATGCACATATGTCAGCTATAATGACACGCCGGGCCGTTGAAGAAACAAGTTAGAAATTAGCGTTCTCGATTCACATTTACATTTCTATCGTGGTTTTAGTACGCATTGTGCTGAAGTTACCCGGTTGTGGTGTGTTATTTGATTGAAGAGACATCTGGTACGCACGTATACAATATACAAAGTAGGTAATTTAAGAGGACAGTATATGTTACTGGTATTTAATCGAGTTTGATTGACATGCGAACTAATGAAACATGAACGTTACACATGTAGTTGAGAATAAAATCTAATTTACTGAAAAATTAAATTATCATTCATGTGACATTCGTGTTACTTTCCAGAATCGGATTATAAATGAATCTATATTTAATAGTGTGCTGTTGGTATTAGGTAAGCTTACAAATATTGCGATCGTTATTCTTTGCATTTTTTTAAGTAGTGCTATATATTTAAACCAATGATATTTTGCCTCGTTGTGCTCTGCGTGCAATTTCAATTTCAATTTCAACTTGCCAAAGCGCCTGAAGATTCAATGAAACACAGGGACGTGGTGTCTCTCTGCATTGCTACAGTAAGTCGTAATCGTCGTTTCTAAACATAAAAGATCCGAAACGATTGCAAAACATGTGACATGGGTTATCGAAGTTTCAAAACTTTTTTATCCAACAATTTCAACTTAAACGTTCTTATCAGATAAATAAAAAAAAAGAATTTTAGAAGACAAGCTGACATTAAAATTCCCAACTAAAACACTAACTCTAAGACTTTTGACTTTTGACATTCGAATATTTAACTTTAGTCAATCGACACAACTTCTTTAAAAGGAATAAAGTTAATTTACGATATTATGGCAGGTATATGACTTAATTTATATTTATGAAAATGTTTTATTAAATTTTTAGATTTAATATATGAAGGAGTTAGACAGAAGACAAGTTATTTATCAGTTCCACCAAGATCATTGCTGTAGTAAAATAACCCTACCATCCAGATAATGGATATAAAATGACTGGAGACACCAAAAAAGAAGCCAAACAGATGTTGGCATTGAACGAGTGAAATGGTAACATATATTCCTTTCTTTGATTTGTTTACACTCGTAAAAGATATATTTTGTTGTTGTATTTCACTAAAAACATGTAATTGCATAAAACTTCTGTAGTGCTTTTGTAATTTAGTTGAATATGGTATTTTTTGGGAAAATGCATCTTTAATTGCACGTCCTATGAATTGGATGGGACAATTGCAATATTTGCCGATAACTTTGGTAAACGCTGTCCGTGTAGAACCAGAAATATGCGGAAGAACATTGCACTCCATAAATAGGATGTAATATACAAGGCTAACTGTTTTAGCAGAAAATAATAATATTCATATTATGAGAAAAGCACATTTACGCCTCTAGGATTGGGATTTGGTAAACCTAGCATCAGTGAAAACAGTTTTCCCCATATTGCTCTATCCAACTTCACGTAAAGTCAAGAAAAAGATTACTAAAACCTTTATTGCTGAATATTGTGATTTCTATATTCTTAAGTTAAACTATAACGTCAGCCGTACCGTTGAATTCATCTTTTCAAAATCAAAACATGTTATCTAGCTAGTTTCGCGTTAGGATCGAAATATTAGCTCTTATAGAGATAGCATTAAACGTTGCCAGGTTTCCAAGAAGGCTTACGATTGAACGAAGTTGGTGGATACCATATTATAGGTTATTGTTATTAAACTTATTAAACTTATTTTCACATATCAATTTTAAATAGAGAAATTAATGAAAATTATATTGAGTCTGATATTGAAGAATGACGGACGAATAATAAATTTCTTTTGGACGTCTTGTAACTCATTCAGCGTCCATATATCTTCTTCAACTAAAACAAATAAATTACAAGAAAAAGTAATAAGGAAATGTAATTTATACCTTTCATTACATGATTAATTTCGTCAATTCTGAGCACACATTTTCAAGTCTCTCTTCGATTGATTAATAACTCTGAATGCTAAATTGTTACGTCAAATATAGCTTATAACTTGTGCTCCCATTGTGTTCTCCACAACTACAGGCGAATAATTCTCATTATTCTCCTCCTTTTGAAGTAAATACACAATACGTTCGCTACAGCTCAGTGCTTTGCTTCTTTCTTTAACTGCATCGGATACATTCATAATTTTGTCACGTTTTTTTTTAAGTGTCTAAAGATATTAAAAACCATTTGTTTTTCTCTTATAGAATAACTTTAGCCTTGGCGCCTTGTTTTTTGTGCGGTGGTAATCAGTTAATGTACTGTATTAACAATAGTTTAAATGTTTAAAATAAGTAATTCACTCAAAAATCGATACAATTGAAGGGAAGGACATTGAGAAATGAACACCAGAACTAGCAAATGACAACACAAATGATAAACCGAAATGAATAGACATAAACGAAAAAAACGTTTTATCCTAGGAATAAAGCTTGCCACTTGACTTGGCAACACTACTAGTTTTCAAAAAGGTTAGTTATGTTCGATCTCAACGTGAAACCTGTTATAGATCTAATATCACGTACAGCAACAACTGAAGGTGCCGGGAAAACCAAAAGTTACTTCACAAAAAAATAAATCGACAAATCTATTTTTTAAACTACAATTTCTGTCAACAAAAAGTTAGTCAAAAGGGGAAGCTTTAGGGAATCACTAACATTAAACGTAGCATTCCCCAAATAATTGTTTCCTGGCCACTTGATCACAATTCCCATGTACCTGCCATTAAACTTCCTTGGCAAAATTTTGACTACCTCCTCGTCGTAAAGGCTGAACCCTAATTAATTGTTCCCCGATGTACGAATCTAGTGGATAACTAGGAAAATCTGCCACTTGACCCTGGTAAGGCTTACCGCGCCCAACTGAGTTGGATGCAATATACTCTTATCTCTGGAAGGAAGTGTTATAACTATAATTCCGCTGAATATTGGATTGGTTAGTTGATAATTGTTAAGTCAATAAACACGAAAGTCAATGTATAGGCAGTTAGGAGGATCTTTATTAAACATTTGATAAACGAAATTATGTTTAATACCCTTCTAAGCTGCACTTAGTTTTTTCAGAATGCTATTTTTGTATTGATATAGAAGTAGTAATGTTACCGATTTTTTATTTTAATCATACTGAACGTACAAAATGTCTTATATATACATTACTCTGGCAACATAAGCCAGAATATATCTTTATATAGGTAGCAAAGGAAGATATAATAAGATCGCACAAAACCAATTATGGTTATATGCGGCCTTTTACTCCATCTGCATTCTTTCACTTAAACTTAACAAACCTACATTGCAAATATTTCGATGTATGTATGTACTTCCCAGCACGTATCACTTGCACAGTTACTTACATATAATGAAACAGAGATTCTCCTTCGTTTGAATGTACCAGCTTACCACTTTGGAGAAAATTGACCTATTTGTATGCTGCGTGCATCCTCCGACTGCATTTCTCGCTGAACTGATTTGTTATTGCATTATCTTGAAATTGGTGAGGGTACCAATCTTATTCTATTCCGACCTGAAGGCTCGTTTAACCACTATCCGCAGTAACGTTCCGTTAAAGATTCGAGTTGAATCTTTGTCCTCTATTAGAATTACTAGAAATAAATGCCCGAACGTCCAGGAAGTAGCGAGGAAGTAATTAGGATTCGCAATTGGACGTGCTCGTGAATGCTTCGTCTTCGCGTAATGCATAAATTCGAGATCGTGAAATTGCTTAATTGATTTTCGATTATATCGAACCTCGTAGCGTGCATTCTTGGAAACGCAATTGTTCCATTGTCTTACGAATTTCGCTGGAAAAATGCGTATTATATAAAAATCGTATTAGGTAGTTTTTTTTGTGAATAATAACGATTTTTCAATTCCTAAATAAAATGTTTTCGTTATTCTGCGTTAGGTCTATTTTCTAAACAATATAACTAAGCAAAACAGAAAACTATTTATCCGCTCTATCCTATCTGCTTCAAAGCCTTCAAAACGTTTCCCAGAATTCATATTTTTTTCACTTATCCTTTAGAAATTTTCATTATAGATACTCTCAAAAAAATAGTTATATTACACACCTCAAGTTTTATACACACGCAGAGATTTCTAGAAAGCATTATTGAAAGTGTCTAAAGCCACTATTTCACAGATACAGTTGTTTTTCATTGTAATTCACGAAGAATTGCATTACTAAGCAATGCTGCAACGACGATTAAACGAAAGTGATTTATTTAATGTAAATAAAATTGATGATCAAACTCAGGAACTATACAAGCTATAATAGGACAAAGGGACGGTATTACAAGAACAGCTACTACTCTAAATATTATAGTGAGATAGTGGTTTGAAGTGCGTGCACTTGCATTAAACATTAGTAATTTTTATTCAATATTTTCGGAATTCGAATTATTTTTAGCTATTATTCAAATTCTGGCCTTTTGCTAATTCACATTATGAATTCTATTTTAAAAAAGGAAATACTCCATTAATACGGCATTACTTTATGTCGAATAATCAAAGTTACAAGTTATTTTCAATAATTCACATATTTTGTTTTATAAAAACATAGAAGATTCATATACAACACCATCCCCATAGAATCTAGTAGTCAAGTTCTCAATGCCATCTGTAACATTGCAGACGGTCATAGTTAGGCCAACCACAAAAAGCATCTAGTCGTTAGATAGGCATTCCGGCTACAACGGAATAAACAGAAAGACAGATATTCAAAATCTTTTAATCTCGGCGAAAATTACATGGAAATTCAACTTAAAAGTAATATAGTTGTTGCAGAATTGGAAAGCAAAGTATTAGTTTATGTGTTTCTTACTCGCAGTAAAATTATTTATATATAAACTCTTATTATCATAAAATTTAAAATGGCTTCAAATAAATTACTTGTCGCTCTTCATTTCGCTTGCATAAATTTCATCCTATATTATTACTTTGTGGTTAAGACTTGTCCAAATTATTTCAGGATAATTTAAATCGAGGTAAAACCATTCACATACAAAAGAAAACGACTCAATGCAAACATATTTCTGTATAAAGTGATTTAACTTGTTACAAAGCCCATTTATTATCGACTCTGTCAGGTATACATATGTACCTTCCTGGTTTCCAAAACTTTCACTCCTTGTAATTAAGGTACGGTTAAAAGAATGTAATGGTGATTTTACTCGCTTGAAATACTACCAATCGAAATGTCATATATAAATGATCTCCAGAATTTTAATTAAGATACATGACAACTAAATAAACATTTCCCCATACTAAATGATACGAAATTAACTGTTCCTAAGGCAGTAAACGTGCACCGCGCGTAAATATTACATGTGTACACAGATGCTAATTGCTATTACATAAAAATCTCGTATATCTTATTATAATTGCATCGAAAGGCAATCATTACGGTCTGTTGGAGTAATAATTACGATTTTTTACGTGTACGCGTTGTTCGGCCGAGTCTGTAATTTAATTCTTTAATAAAAATATCTTTTCTTCGTATTAATTATTACTTTATTTATATTTTCTCCGCGTTAATATGACAGCTGGCGTTTTTATCCGCTTAATTATAATAATTTCATCCTTAGAAAATTATGATGCGAAATCGTTTACGATGATAAAATAATAACTTAAGTGACATAGATTGCAAGTTGCGAATAATTTCGCCGAACCGTCGGTTTGCGGGCGAGTAATTACGGGAATTATAGGAATCACGATGTTTATACCATGTTCGGTGTTGAGTAAAACTTAAGTACGAAGTAATATTCTTAGTTCGAAAAGTAACGTTGTAGTCCCTTTTACAACAAACTATTTGCGATGGTGTCCACTTGTTACCATCATCATGAGTTGCTAGCAAATTGGTACTTACGTGAGTATCCATTAAATACGATGTCGATTTTTTGTATTGTACAATATGAACACAAAGAAACGTAACCAAGAGAGCAATTTTTGTTTTTGGAATTATTGTTTATGTTAGCTACTACATCTGGCAGTTGAATCTAAGATTAACACTTCAAACTACGTTTAACATTTATTTATACAAGTTTTACAATTCAAACGGCATTTGATGTTTATTGACGTATCTTAAAGCATGTTTACTACAAATCACAAACATTTATCACTGAAAACTATTTTCGTAATGGACAGAATGTTAAGTGGTTTTATTCTATGCATATCTACCGTATCCGGAAGAATCTCGTCTTCAGTTTCCACATTTTGAAGCATTCTATCTGACTTATATCAACGAGCTGTTCGCTCCGTTGCTAAACTTTGCGAAATTGGTGCAGTAAATGGTAAACTCAAGAAGGGAACTGCTGAAACTAAGAAGGCAGCATAGTACTAAAATTAGTATTGTGCTCATAGTAATCATGTAGTGGTGAGAGTGCAACTGGTTTAAAAGTGATATGAATGTATGATATCTATTGCAAGTCCATCTTCTTAGATGAAGCTTGGTTCCATTTAAATGGTTTTATTAACAATAAGCTTGCAGAAATGAGTACACTTTCCATGCCCTTCACAAAATTAGCAGAGACTAGACAGACTTGTGTTTTTCCGACACTCGGGGAAAGCAGTAGGCAACACAAACCCATCCTCATGAGACAAATAAACACGAGTCTAGGGATTTTAAGAAGTTAAGCAGAAACTTGTTTCCTTTTAAATAAGAACCCTCCGTATTTTTTTTTAATTTCAATTGTTCGTAAAAACCCGTGATTTCCTAGCTTTTTCGGACGTCATAAAATTTTTTTGAAATGTCAATTCCGGTAAGGATTCGAACCTGACACCTGCCGTTAGCCGAGCAGGCGTGCTAAGCAATACACTATATTACACTACAGAGTCCTATGCCAAGAACGAATCCCTTTTTAGTGCCAAGTATTTGAACCCTTACAGGTATTGATATTTTTCAAAAATTTTATTACGTTGGGGAACTCAAAAAAACACAAAACGCTGACATCACTGGATTTTTAAAGAATTAAAAATTGGTACGGATGCTATTGAGTAAGGGTCTGCTCCAACCCTCATTCTCAAATACTTCGAGAATGATGCGAGCAAAGAATGAAATTTTTACGGCACAAATCAGCACAAAACGATTGCATTATTAAATTTTCAAAAACCGAAAAATTGGTGCGAATGCTACTGAATAAGAGTCCGTACTAACCCTCATTTACGAATACCTCGAAAACGGTCCCAGTACAAAGTGAAATTTTACTTGAGAAAGAAGACAGCACAAAATAAAACCTTTACGGGACAAATCAGTATAAATTAGACACAAAACGATGGCCTGGTCAAATTTTGAAAAAATGAAATCTCGAATATCTGGAGAACAGGATGAGTACAAAATAATTTTTTTGTGGCACATATCAACAGAAAACGTGGACGTTCTCAAATTTCATAAAATTATAAGTGCAGAAGCCAACTTCACGTGCCTACCGAGTTAAAAGTAAATAAAGCAGCTGACAAAAATATATTTCCTTTCTTGTTTGCTATATTTAACTACCTTAAACTTTTTTGGTGTATCATACGCCTTGCTAGATCACCAACACAAAAGTTTGAGTTTTGCAATGAAGCTAATGTTAGTAAATGTAAAATATAATTTACTTCGTTCAACGTACAATAATATCGTAACATATGACTATAGCAATATAGTTAATATCTTTCGTTATCTCTAATGGCGGTTATGCTTCATTGAATGTCAACATTTATTGGTCATAAATTTCTCTACTTTTTTTGTTGCTGAAGGGAGCAATGGCAATAACAATAAAATCCGATTTCAATTCCTATTGTTTCTTACTAAGATGTTATCTCTCCTGTTGATGTTCTTCATCGAGTAATTAATTGTTTGTTTTCAGCTAGTGACAAGTATGATTGATGGCTCCTTGCTGCCTATTCGTTTGTTGCTGCCGGTTGTACTAGAAAGATAAAAAATTCTATGCGGTAATTAGTGGCGGGTATTTCAAAACCTCTTGGAATTTTTTCCCGAAGTCATTTTTAATCGTCTCGCACAAACTCTAGACGGAATGTAAGTCAATAGTAGGAGCTGAAAATATTTTCGGGCTATAGAAGCTACATATTTATGGAGATTTTATATCAACCAAGTAGCGAAATGAATACAGTTTACAATACTGCCGATTTTAACTGTGAACAAGTGCACTGTAAAAAAATACCTTTGACCATATTATCTAGATTTTACTCTTCAGACCATTTTTTGTCTTTAAATGTATTTCTAAATGCGCGCTTCAATTAAATTAGCAGTGATTTGAATATTTTTTAATGTGACAAAATCTTCTTCTTTTTTCCAATCCCCTTCTGTTCTTTTATCATTAATTTCAATTCTTTCAAAGTCTATCCCTTTCCTTCCCCATTTCTCTTTCATAGACTATCCATTTTTTTATCTTCCTCTTCGATTTTTGTTTGAATATCCTGTCTCCAGTATTTTTCTTTTCATTTTATCTATCTCCGTCCTCGGTTTATGTCCGTAAATTTAATGGTTTTCCTATTTCCTTTATTATTGGTTCTTGCTTTGTTAATTGCCAAATGTCTTCATTCTTAATGCTATCCCATTTTGTTTTCCCAATTGTTCTTCTTCCATAGCATTTTCTTTGCTTTATCTTTCTTCAATAGTGTCTAATTTTCACAGCTCTCTTTTGGATTGTTTTTTTATTTTTGTATCTATATCTATATCTTTGTGTCCTAGTATTGTCTTAATTAGTCGGTAATATACTCTCGCTAATTTGTTCCCTCTGTTCCTTATTTCCCATCCTCTGTTGTTGTGCTCGTTTAGGTAAACATATATAATATACCTTCTTCAATATTTTGTCCCTGCACTTAATCCCTTTGTTAGCTTTTCGCTTTCGTTTGATCATTACTTTAGTTTTACTTGTGTTAACTTCCATCTTCAGGTCTTGTCTTTTGCCTAAATGTTCATTAATTTTTGTATTTTTTTTTGAAATTGCTATCAAGACAAAGAAGTGTTTTCGTTTTAAATTGTCTACACTCTTACTTAATTTATATTCTAATCCTTACTCTTTCATACACACTCGTACTTCTGCTGGCATTTATTAGAGCTTTAAGTACTTCCTCTAAACTTTTCCATATTTCTCTTTTGTCTACCGCTCTCTTTAGATCAATGAATATCAGCAACGTTTTTTCCCCTTCTTATATTTTTCGTTCTAATAAAGTCTTCATTATTTGTGACACAATAATGGAATAATTTATAGTAACGGTTATTAACCAGATTTAACAACAAATGCTTCAAAATATTCATCTTCTGACTTTAAGGTACAGCATGATGTTGTAGTCTGTCTGTTTGTCTACTTCTTGTGAATATTTGAGGCCTGGTTTCTTTTGTAATATCTTTGATTTTATTTTGTTGAAGATCCTTTCTGTGGCAGCAATTGTTTCTCTTATGTCGCACCAGAGCACCAGAGTGCTACAGATATGTTAAAAATATACGGAGAAGAATTAGATGTGGCTTACGGTACAGCATAAAACATGATGCTGTATCTTAAGCCAGAAAATGATTATTATGAAGCATTTGTTATTAACAAAAACAGTTTAATGCACATTTTATGTTCTAAGTAACATGACGAACTAATTTCAAAAGGTACCTTGGTAGCGACAACTCTCAGTTGCCTCAAAAGTGTTTTCATTAATTACTGGATTTTCATTCCGCGCTTGTTACGGAACATTGTCCTGAAAACTAAAATAAATTAATTTAGAATTTAGAGTGGTTCTTATTATTTTTACGGAGAAATGCTGTAGCTTGAGTCGGCTCAAGGGCCAGCATTATATTGGATACCAAGCCTAATATAATGCCAATAAAGGCTAATCTTCAACACTGGTCACAGTAATGGAATAAATAGAATAATCTGAAGTTGCTGCGTCATCTAATGAAAAATTGTAATAATGACATTACAGTTTCGACAGGTTTATATACAGAATACATAGTTAAGTAAATTGAACATAAGGTACTAGATAAACGTATTACACACACACTTTCAAATTATCGTGGAAACATCAAGTTAATTATCTAAAGAGTCTACCCAGATCAATCAGAGTAAATTTGCCTCCAAGCCAAATTAAGTATTAGTACTTAATTATCGTTGCCTAAATTTAATAAGGACAGTTTGCAAAGTTTTACTCCATAAGACGTTTGTCTAAGGGTGATATGGGAGTTAGTTTATTTTATGTAGTGCTGATGCTCCATTTACCATGTAAGAGTGTTGAACTTGGTAGAGTCGAGTGCCTTGTAGGTTTGCTCCATAAATCTCTCCATATTTTCGGTCGTTGTTATCTGTAGTATTTCTTGGAGTGTTCTTCTCTGACTTCCGTTACCTTATTCTGCCATCTATTTGGTTCAACAATCTTGTCTCTGTTGCCTTTAGTCTATTTCCTTATCTGTTGTGGTCCATGATTCATTCAGCTGTACGTCAGCATCGAGATAACTGCCTTTTTGTGATACAGCGTCTAATTGCTTGCTTCAAGGTTTGAGCGGTCGTGGGCTTGTCCACAAAGTGTTGACTTTAAGAACGAAATTCAAATGTGCTAAATGGCACGATCTCAGCAGCTAATTCTGCTATTATGAATCCGCTCCCCTTCTTCGAAGAAAAGTGATTGATGCCTCCAGCCCAAAATTCACACCAAATCGTAACACGCTTGCGATGCATTTACTTCTCATGTAATATGTACGTGTGAATTTCTGTCATTCTAATGCGGCAACTTTGCTTGTCTTCAAGGCCATCAACACGAAAATCATCTCCTGATGATCTATGCTTGCTATGCGTGGAATACTTTGCTTACAAAAATTAGACGCAGTTCATGAATTGTAATAATCAAACTTCCACAATAATAATAATAATAATTAACAACAATAATGCATTTTTTGTCGAATAATGATCCATTTTTTAATAATGACTACCACCAAAATGGTTTTCCGGTCGAAGCAGAACACCAAAAATTGCGCCAAATTTAAATATTCCGCTCTTGTTTGTATACAAATATTTGTTGGTGTTACTATAGTGTTTATTCCATTTAATATTGTCAGTGTGTTCGGAGGAGATTATTGATAGTCTCCTGGAAATTACTCTTACAAATTGAAATACACGGAACAGTACAGTCGAAGACGCTTATGTTTTATAGGCAAGATAGATATAATTCGACCAATATGTATAGTACGTACTTACGTATATGCTATCTTTATAATGCACCCTTTTCAATCAAATAGGTAAACATTAAAAGACATTTTAATCCGGTCTTTTATAATACATAAATTTGTTCTAGTCTTCCCTATACAATACATTTTCCACTTCTTTTTTGACGATGGTAAACTATATAGCGTAATCTGTTTTAGGAGAGTGTGTGTGGATGTTATACACCATTCTTCATACCCTGTCGACTTCTAACATAGGTCCCGCCATTCTTTATGCTTTGATAGATGTGTCAAATCCGGGACAGGTATTGTTGAGGTTAGATAAATGACGACCGAACGTGGAAGCAAAACAATCTTCTTTGTTGGTGTTAATTTACTCTTTGCCTCGGTCCCTTCATAACTAACCGGTCTATCAAGATCTCTGTCCCATCTGCTCGTTCGCCTCACCCGTACTTTAAATTTATTTTACGTGCTGTTTCTTCTCTTCTTTCTGCTGTGTTTATTCGAGTCAGCTACGCATATATGGGTATTATAAGCCACCATATAGTTCTTTCTTTCTCTTCAGTATACCATCGTGCTTTTATTTTTCGGTTTTTAGGAGGGCCCGTCGTCGTAAAATTAAAACGAAAACTTGAAACGTAATGATTTTAACCTTTTGTCGTGTGTGAGAAGTGTAATTATAATATGTATGAGCCGAAAGGTTAAAATTTAATTAACGAAAACGCATAAATTATGACTAATGGAACTCTTACATACATAGCCGTTGTGTGGATGCGTGAGAGTGATTTATCTCTGTTCGACCACCTTTTGTATCACCAATGATTCATATTTTGCGACGCTTTACCAACCACTCTTATTTCAAATGTTAAACGAATTAATTTATTATGGTATTTAGTTGACAACTGTTTATTACTACAATTTAATTAAAATTGTAAAATTATGATTAAATAGTTAATTTATGGTGTATTTTAATATTCTTCATGCTTCATAGTATTAGACGTTTGCTACTATGATAGAAGTTATTGCAGCTTTTCCGAGAGAAAGAGAAGATTTCTACCATGGTACTAATCTTGTGATACCTTAATAGTACAGTATTACTTGGCTCGACAGTGAGTACAGTAAAGCTAGAACCGTCGCAAATCTAAATCAGACACTTAATGCGTTGCATAAGGTTGAAATACAGAAATCAGCCTAGTAATTAATTTAATGGATAATGGATATACATAAAATGCCAAGATGTAAACACTTTTGGTGGTCAAAGTATTGGACGTCCAACAAAAGACTGAAAAAAAAAACATCAAATTTGCCAAAAACTCATTCAAAGTTACCGAATTGGAGTCTAAACTCTCTTCCGCTTTATTTTGAAGCTAAATCCTATACAATATTTAAAAATGGGAGTCCAAAATACACAACAGGTTAACTCGAAGAATACTTAAATCAAGCATTGACGCATAAATATTTTCTTGGCAATAGAATGAGTATAATGGATGATGTAAGGTATCTTATATTATTTAACATGAAAGTATCTAAAAGGTCGCGATGATTTTTATACCTCCAGTATCCAAGATAAACGTGGCATTTGGAGATAAAACATTGGTGTGACGAGTTATTTCAGGATCGGAAATCGAACGAGTTCGAAATGACAAACTTTTACATCTATTACTCTTTTATTAGCATTACTTATGCAAATGTTGAAATAACATAGCGACCTAATTTGGTTTCACGTCACTATGTCTGAATGACTAGACAATGAATGATTAGTAACATAAATTTTGTACCCAAAAGCCACTAATTGTTCCGCAGGCGAGACATAAAAACAGTAAAGTTTACAAGAAAATCCATCATGAGGAACAATTACGGAAACCTTTCAAAATATTTGAGAAGTGGACGTAAAAACTGAGAGCAATTGTGGTTAATCGTTCGCCACCTGTCTAAAATGCAGCAAGAACTCATAACATTACTGTCTTTAGTTTCCAATAAAAAATGTTTCCAAAATCTACGTTCCTTATGTTATGAGCGATACAGTAGCAACATGGGTTATTACTATATATAATTAACTAATCAAATTTCGTGGTATCTTGTATTGTATAACCTACCTTGTCTACCGTATCCTCAAACGAAAAACTAATTTATCAAGCTACTATTTGCTTTGGGATTGAAATAAACACGTAGTTTTTTCCGGCTTTGTCCGTGACAGTAATTTTGTATTATTATAGGCATAGCGTTGATTAGAAATTAAGTCATTCGAGATACGCTTTTTATGTGTATCCAATACCGTAATTTGTCTTGTAATAGGAAAAAAGTCTCACGCATTACTATTTTTGTTGTAAGTTTCGAAAGAAATTGAAGCTATAATACCCGCAATTAGAGAAGATAAAAACCGTCATGTTCAACGATAATCTTCTTGAGAATACGACGTATTATTAGCAAATAATCAAGGATAATGATTCAGATAGTGTGGTTAATTTGCGTTACTGAGTGTTTAATAACTGCAGAAGCGTAAAATAAAGCTATAGTTTCCGCATTCCACTTTAGAATTGCAGCTTTTATTGCTTATTACTTCAAAAAGATTTTATTGCTACTGCATTGGTTTAATATTGTATGTGAAGATATGTGAAAGGTGTAAATTTTATTGATGTGAGGTGCTGTATAAACTGAGAAAAAGATATGTAAGGTAAGCACAACGGTATTGGCACACACCGAATTCGACCCTACGGTTTATACTGGGAATCTACGAATTCCCAAAATATATGTTCCGAATATTGCGTGCCACGCAGTGTTTGCCATATTGCTCCACAACCTTTACCATGATTATCCATCCTAAAGATTTGCGGGATCATCAAGTAAACTAGAGTTCATCATATAAATATTCCGCCATGAATTGCATTTATTACATGTCATACTAAATTCTTCTTCATTTGTTGACTTTGTGTTTCTGAATTTTGCGAGTTTCTTCGATCCTTTGGTTTCACTTTACCTAGCCGTGTTTCATTGCACGTACTGTGGACCTCTTCAGGTATTTTTGCAGTTTGCTCTGCTCCTTTATGCAATGAGTTTGATTAAAGAGCGAAATAGTAGGGTAAAGAACGAAACGTAGTCAAATAAAGTGAAACCAAAGGCTTACCTATATACGAGGAGACCTTTAGAGTCTCCTCAAACGTTTTTTTGGGCATCATGTTTATGGTAGTTCATTCTCTACAAAGACGCTCTTTTTGCAGTACTAATCGATGAAAATGCTTAAAAGCGCAGAAGGAAGAAATTATCATTCTTAGAAATACATAAATGAAGCAAATTGATCAAGACAACTTCTCGTATTTTATTCCAGTATCATATAGCAATCATCGCGATGTCTTACTTTTTAGTAGAAACCGCTAATATATCTAACTTATAGTAACTAAAACACATGTTCAACTGGGTACTGCACAATCCTGGGAATGTTAAATGTGTGTATGATAAAGTACTCCATCGTAAATCGTGAAAATCGCGGCAATACGCGGTCGATGAGCTCGGTTTCCGTTTTCTCCACCATATTCCGAGAAATAATCGTTTATACGGATAATTAGCGTCGAACAGATCGTGAGATGGTGTATAAATGAATTCAATTTACAATTACATTCTAATTGGGGATCCGAACTCGTCGGCCGCTAATACGAAGAGCAACGGCTCATAGAGCGATGTGGAAAGAGAGGAAAACAAATGACATCGTAACCCAACAAATGATAGAACATAGCGTTCGTTGTGCTGATTTATGTCCGAGATATTCAGTTGCTCGAAAAGGTACGCCGCACACCATTAATCTAAAGGTCTAGCTTCTGTACAGCATACGGAGGCAATTGACTATATTTCCACAGATGTTTAATTCCGTATAGATCATCTGTGTGAAAAGACCTCTCAATAACGTGAAATGATCTTTAGGTTAAACAAATCAAGTTGTAAAGATACACCAACCTAACAATTATAACAAAACAAACAAATATATGTGAAGAAGCCTAAACTCAAAAGGGTTACCAGTTCCACAATAAATTCCTTAATAACCAGCCCACTTAATTTCAAGTTTCGTCGCGTAGTATATCTAAAAATACTGTTTTCTATTGAAAATCGAATGATTGAGTAAGCATGCAGAACTGCGTTCAGATAGTAGGTCAGTGATTGAAACTAGGGAATAAAATTTCTTGACTGAAATGTTTTCGGCAAACAATTTTTGAGGATTGTGTTTCTATCGGATTATGCAAAACTTGTCTTTTTCTATAATATGGACTTCCTGTTGTAAGCCTTGAGCGCGTTAGTACCTTTGTAAGTCCTGCAGTGAGATGTCTTGCCTTTTGAGCCTAACATGATAATTTCCTAGAAATGGGAATCTGCTTATTTTCGTATTTGCACTCTTTAAATGTTTATATAATAAAAAGATCACGTGATGTTTTATGTTGAGCAAGGTGGACTGTCGCGAAGATGCAAATATGGCTTTCGTGAAGGTTACTATAACGGGCCTTTTGATGCAAAGCGAAAAAATAAACCATACCAAACTTATTTGGGACATAAAAAATATTACAATAAAATTATAATAATACCGTAAGTGTAGGAATATGGACCAGATGCGACCAAGCAAAATGAAATGTGTCAGTTGCGGCCAACCAGGAATAAAATAGTTTTGAGTGGAGAACTTGTGGCAAAATTATCAAATTATTACAACCTAAGGCAAAGATAAAGAATACTTTACCGGCCGAATTAGAATGCCATTGACTTTTCTTTACAATTTATCTAGGGTTGGAACTTGAATGCAATCAAAATATATTTATCTCTGAATGAAAGTATTTTTTTTTATAAATTAACAGCTTTATTAAAATATTAAGCTAATTAAAACGATTTATGTGCATACGTATTAGTTTAGAATACAACCTACTTGTCAAATACACATGTATAGAATGGTTACTCCAATTTTTGAACATACGCCAAGGAATTTAAGGCTTTCCTTGGAATTTCATAATCTCCTATTATATTCTTTTATCTAATTTAACATAGTTTCCTTTCCTCTTTTCGTCTCTAAATTAACTTTTCTTCCACTCAGAATACAATCGTTTAATTTAAATTCGTTTCTAAATTCTTTTACGAAAACATAAATGTCAGGTTAAAATTCAATTCAAACGAAAGTTAGAACCTTCTACGGCATGTCTTCTTTCGTAGCAGTTCCATATTTCAGTTGGCATCGTGTGATTTTCAAACCATTGTTCAACAAAGTAATCGTAAAATTGTACTAGCTTGTTATTAGTTGCAATAGCCTTCCAGAATTAAGAGCCAACCCAACTTAACACAAACTTAACTTTACTTTTACCTCGTAGTTTTCTTGGTATTCCCGAGCCAAGCCCACATCTTCAATTTTCTTCCGAAGGCACTGGAGAAACATAACTTCAACTCCTTCACCCCTGCTTTCCAACATTCTATTTCTAGGATTCCATTCAGAAATCGCTTTTTTCAAGGCACTGAATTGGGAAAATCAATGGAATAATGTTTATTGAATCTTCAAAACTTCCCAGATCCAGATTTACAGTATAGATTTGGGAAAACAGTTTTTAGACGTTCCATCCATAAAAAGTACGTATTGTGGGCTTTCACTGTTGCAAATACAAAAATTCGGCAACCTTCAGATTGGATATCAACACATAAAAAACTACCCATTCAATAATTCTAAAATTTCGTCGTGTTGCCATCCCATAATTTCCTTCAACCTCCACAATTTTTGGGATTATATATCTATATATAATATCTTTAATTGCATGTCCGTATACGCACCATCCGTATCTAAGCCGATACGATAAAAAACAAATGAGAGTAGTAATGATCATTACATCGTAATTAAGTTTCCTAAAACCAGGTAGCAACTTTGTTACTCCCAGCAGAATAACTTTACCGTATGGGTTTTAGCCGATAACAGAGCTACGCTCGTACGCGGACCACTCAGTAGAAGTTATTACCAAAAAAAAATTTTTTTAAGAAAGTCTTACAAACATTGTATGGTATACAGGGTTAAACGAAATAAGTTATTAATTGTGCATCAATATTGGGTAGCTAGTTTCGAATAACTCTGGCATCAATTTTACAAGCAATCACTAATTGCTTTGGGTGTATTTTTTAGAGGATCGTACCTGAACGCTGTTGCGCTTCTAAGCCCGCCGAATTTCTCGAAAAGAAAAACTTTGTAAATGAAAATTAATTCCCCAATTGAATCGATATAGACGAGATGATGTATACAGATATAAATATGTGTGATTCCTTTCTTGCCAAATAACATCAAATATTCTGGAGGCTACCACATTGTGGTGAGGCTGAATTCGTGTAGTTTGTTTAAAGTAACTTTTAAACACAATATCTTCTCTATTTTATTGATTGTTACTTATGTGCTTACTTTTATTCAAAACTCTCCTACTTGAAAAAATAGCCTATGCTTCTCAGTTTTAAGTAGCTTATCTTCGAAATGATCCTCACGTTGTTGATTAATTTATATAAGCCGCATATAGGAAATGAATAATCAATTCTAATCAAATCAATTACTTCTTTGCAACTATATGCTTAATAAGGTGCCAGTCTTATGGTATGTAAAATAAGAAATATTATCGTAAGAAACCTGCAAACATCCTTTTCTTCTAGGAAGTTATTAAAAAAAACTTTATAAAAAAGAAAAAGGTTAATATCAAGAGATGTCGCGGTTAAATTTATCCATGATATCATTCTTTATTTTATGATAAGCACTTTGTTTCGATTACACATTTACTTCGCATATTATAGCGCGCACACTATTTGCGTACATACCGATATTAAGAGTGGAAAGTTAATTTATTACGTGAATAAATAAGTAATTTATGGCATTGACTATGTATTACGATAACGTATGTTAATTAGTCATAAAATGTGAGTATTTATTGCAACTATAAACATTTTTGAGCGAACCTTAACTTAGTCATTAAGATAATTTTTCTTTCCGTTCACATTTATCAAGCAGTCTAATGCTACGACGAATGCAACGCTATAATAAAATAAATCATCTTTCCTACTCATATGGCTATTGTTGACTTTAAAGCTTTTTATGTTCGGGCTCGTTGCTTGCTTGTTAGCCATCTATTTCTACTATTTAATATCTATGGCGATTCCTCTGTTGTGTGAACGGGAAAGTAGCTGGCTGAACAGATACACACACATGTGCTGCCGCTGACACGACCGTAAAATATATGACGCTCTGAAGGATAACAAATGCATTATTACTAGTGTTAATGGTTATAATAAATAAAACGCGGACAATGGGTTCTTAATCCGCTAGAATTATTGTATTGAAGCCGACTGGTATGTCCATAATACTATAAAGGACATTGAGAAGTGAATAAATCAGTTTTACAGCTGTGCATTTGTATTAGCGTTTTATTTATTTTTGCACCTGTGTCTCCTTGCTATGCTGTCTTGCTTGCTGAAGCCATTTGCATGTACATCAGGGTGAAACCTCGTTTTACCATGGTTGTCTTCTGGTGATGGAATTTTAACGCAGACAAAATGCGAATGAGTTGGAATGGGTGTGTTGAAAGGCTACTATATTACGCAATAACATAGTGTGTAGTACCCGTATGAGTAGAAAAATTTTGAAAGATATCAACAGATTAGCTTCCTATTGAGGCTATTGGAAAAAATTAATTTATTTGTATTGGAACTCCAAAAGTGTGCATCAAAATTAGTATTGTTTGGGTAGGTCAGGTGTCGGATGTATAAGGACAGGCTTCTAAGTAGCTAAGGAACCACGATAACATTGGGAAACCACACAATCAAAAATATATTGCCCCTTTCAATACATCCTCCGACCAATAGGGAGCCAACCACTTCTTTGTCACTTTATAAATTTCCCGTTGGGTTTCATTCAAATTCCTGTCTACGTCACCACTAGTGTCGGCTGGTGGTGACGTAAATAGCAGGTCAAGGACAACGTTTCGATTTCCTCGTGTATGTTTCCGTCAAGTACAATGTACATGATTTGCAACGGATATGCTGAAGAATTGAAGCCTTTTGTCCTTAACCTCTCATTTACGTTAGCACCAGCCGTCGCAAACATTAACGTAATCCAGCTTGGTAAATCATCCATTCTCGACCAAGATACTATCAAGATCTAGAAAAATGGTTCGATGTGACAATTGTCGTTCGTAAATATCTTGTACTCTCTATTGTTGTATCTCGGTTCGATAAATAAAAAATAATTAATATATCTCGTTTCTATTCGTTGGAGTACAGTTTTATATTATAATTGAAATGTTTATCAGTTTGGAAATTTTATGGTCACCTTATTTAATCTTAAAATGTCGTCAATTAGAAAACATTATCAAGAACTCTATCAACATGTTATATATAGTTAAAATCAGAAAAAAAGTCTTTCCGATGGTGCCCAAATCCAATATTGCGCCGATAAAACGATTATTTATTATCTTTCTGTTATTATTCTTCTTCTTCATCTTCCTTTATAGGAAGTTGATAATGGTCAGAAAAAAGCGAAACGTTATATAAAAATGTTGACTACACCATTAGATAGAAGATCAACGGTGGCCTTGGGGATGTGTTTTTAGTTGTTCTCTACAAGGCCAAATAAAGATGGTAGAGTAGTCTTTTCGTTTATTGTTTAAAGTCGAACGTCATTTGTCAAAGGTTTTCAGCTGAATATTCCAGATTCTTCTACAATCCTCTTAGAACGTGGACTACAATCTGAAGCAGGAAATCCACACAAATTTAAGCCAAGACATATGTTTCTCTGTTACATTGTTGTTGCCATATTATGCATCCTGAAAGTTTGGAATAGAATTCAATTCATCTACTATTATTTTTTTTGAAGACGCCCAACCACGTCAGTTTTAATTTCTAGTCCGTCACATGAAGGTAGGACGCAATTTTTACCCCCCATCTTCAATATTCTGAGCGTTATAAGCCCTATCAACATTTTAAATTGTATGGTACTTCCGTGGTCCCTCATTTTAAAATACTTCTATGCTGAATTTAATAATAGAATATTTAAACTTTCCTCGTAAATAACGAACATATCCATGGAAATGTTATCATTTGGACGCATATATGTATGTTATTGACATTCCACTACAATCAGTGGATTATATCGGTTTCCTAGTTGTTGGCATTTTTACAATTCTCTTTTGAGTAAATCCAACCTAGTAATGCCATAAAATAAAGCTATATTTCGTAGCAATAAATGCCGTAATAAATTTCAACAAAATAATCTGTGCATACAATGAATACATATTCTGGAAACATGAAATATCAAACAAAAGAAAATTTGCTTATCCTAATGAAATGTCAACAACGACTTAGTTTGTATGCTAGATAGCAGTTTGATGTGTTATGAAAATAATGTGTTTTGCGGTTTTCGAGTTACAACTGCTTGTGTTAAAAAATTGAAAATCGTATAAAACACCCAGTATATCGGAATATATTTTCTAAAGATGCACAACATTATATTACATCCTGAAAATATCCGATTGGCATTAATTCCATCATGAACACGGATATACTATTGTTGAACATGCAACTCAACGTATCTAGTCAACTGTCCAGTTCTAACCTTTCCTAATCAATTTATTTATCAGAGAAACTTAAAAAAGTGAGACTGCAATCGGTGTACATGTAGAAATTGAAGATCAAATAAACAATTAGAAAAAAGTAGTTACATTTTAAAATTATTAATTAAAACTTTAAACTTTAAGAGAAAAAGTTTGTGTGACTCAAGGTGGGTGAAGGCGCTCGGATACGGGATCGGGAAGTTACGCAGCCACTGTGGCTAGGGGATTGTTATGCTTTCGACTGTATTGCTCAATGTTTTATCCTTAATGAGTTGGACTTAATGAGTACAGCCAGAACTTCTTTTCACCTAAATGGAAACATATATATTTGGTAACTAAATACCTTTTGAAATAAATCAAGTACTTCTAATAGACGCACAGTGCGCAACAAGAACTAATTCAATTGCATATAGATCTTTCAGGGTTTTATCTGCATTACGATATTTAAATACGGTTTTAATAATATGTTAATTTATTAAACGCTAAATAATTTATACATTTACATATTTAAATGAAAGAAAAATTCTTCTCCATTGCATAATTTAAAATAGCTTTAAACAAACCTATTTAATCTATCAAATTATCACCATTATTATCATCTTCATTACCGTCATTGTTATACTCAGCAGATACATTATCTGAATTTTATTTAACATTTATCATGAATTCATCTACGATATCTTCCAAAATAGGTTCCTTCCGTGTTTTTGATATGATTATATCACACATACTGATGATGATGATTGCGTTGATGTTTGTATTTTTATTGAAGTAATACTAGCAACATTTAAACTTACTAAAACTGATACTACTGAAGATCAACCATTAATTTTCATCTGATAGTACCTAAAACTAAGCGCTTTTCTTTTTAAAGTTCCTGTTGTCTTTGGTTTTTCTAATTTGTAACTCACTAGATAGACTGTTGAATCACCCGCATATTATGCTCTGCTTTTGCACAAAATACTACACGAGCTCTATAGTTTGATCCTTTTCAATCTTCGTATACGGTGCAGCATTGTCATAAAAGTGACGATTGTCTTCGTGTTTCCTAGCCAAACTTTTGATCTCTAGCAGTCAGGGTGACTTGTTCAAGTTCTGGTAAATCGCAGATATATAAAAGGTAGAGAACCAGTCCAAAAACACTTCATTGGGGTATTTTTTGCCTTAATTTCTTGTAACTCTTAATACTATTCTCCCTGTTAAATCCGGAATAGTCCATTTTGGATGGATGAAGTTAGTACCTCTACGTATTGCTTTGGGAGCATTTTGTTAAATTTATAGATTAATCCTTCGTGCCAATTTAGCAAAAAATTATCACGTAGCTTCTCAACGTTTGCAATTCTGAATATCATCTATATATTGTTCAAGACTCTTCCAAACCATTTTAATACGATTTAATTTGAGATGAGAAGATAGTAGCCTAAGTACATCGTGATTGAAAATTTTATATATTTTGTAATTTTTGAGATACTGTAATAATCTTGTACATTTCGGCATTTGTTATGCTACGATTCTCTGTTGTCTAGAATTAACTAAGTAAATGTCAACGTTTTAAATATAATCCTATCTTGTGTTTTACTTTACCTCTAAATTGCATTACGTTGAGTCTGAAAAGCTTCAGGCATGATGGCGTAATATAATTGCGCATGCATTGAAAGATACTTCTTAAAATTTCAGTCATGTTTTTTCAGTTGTTGTTTAACAGTCCTTTGTGCCGGTCGTTTCTGTAAAAATTGAAAAAATGGAATATAGAGTCCACATTAGATTCTTGTATTCGAAAGGCAACACGCCCGCCAAAATTAGGGCCTAGATGGACACTGTTCATGGAGATTCTGAACTATCATTTGTCACAGTGAAATTTTGTGCAGCTAAATTTAAACGTGGTCGCAACAGCTTGGTTGACGATGAAAACTCTGGATGGCCAAAAACTGCAACCACTGCCGATGACGTCGGAAAAGATTTACCGATGTTGAGCCAGCCAGATGTTGGGCGGGGCGCATGCTCACATAGAACTAAAAACGCATCGGAATGAACCCGGTTGAAGCAGTTCAATCGAAATAAGTTGTGGCATCGATTAATAACTACAGATGAAGTTTGGATGCACCAGAACATCTCCAAGACCAAGGCACAGACGACGCAGTGCACTGTAAAGGTGAATCGGCACCAAAAAAGGCGAAAGCTATTTCATCGGATGGGAAATTGATGGCGACCGTTTTGTGGAAAAATCACGGAGTTGTGTTAACCGACTGTCTTTAAAAAGTTGAAACAATAACTGGGAGATAGATGCACCATTTCTTGACAATTTGAAGGCAAAAGTTTCGGGAAAACGTCTGCGTTCCACTTTTTTTGTTGTTCACGAATTGGGATTCGAATTGGTGTATCACCCGCTCTAATCTAACCTCCACCAAATTTTTCTACTTCTTAAGCTTAAAGTTTCGCTCGCAGGACAGAGATTTTCGTCGAATGAGGAAGCTGTCGTCGCATTAGTAGGAGCCTATTTTGGGGAACAGGATGCCAATTACTATTTGAACGGATTAAAGAGGAAGGAGCGTCAGTAGGAACATTGTATGGATTTATAAAGAGACTATGTTGAGCAATAAAACTGAATTTGTCTAGAAAATACTTTAGTGTGTTAGGCTAGAAACTTTTCAGACTACCCTCGTGACCCTATTATTTTATCGCCTAACAGGTAGGCAGAAATGTATTTCTTCTGCTTTCTTTACCTTATTCGGTTAATGTGTATCCGACCTTGAGCGACATAACTATTCTTGACAAGCTATACATATGTAGTTAAATCAAAGCTATTCAAGTGATTGTACCTTGGTATTGAACGCATTGTCAATCTTTTAAATATGTCTTTCTTGTTGACAATAGGCTGTGAAGTTCAGATATTAAAGTACAAACGCAAATTGGTAAGTTGACAATACAGAACTAAGTTTCTAGGAACCACTGCAAATATAGCGAAGTGGGAAACATTGGCGAGTATATAATTGAAGTGTACAATAGGTGCAATCGCCGTAATGTTTTTGGTAAATAAACAGACGCATTAGAGTAATTAACACTGCTTCATCATCGTTCATCATATTTCACATGTCACTTCTGTCTTTCAATATTAGTATATATGTACCTTTCCTATTATCGAATATGGTTAGTAGCCGCCTAGATTTGGCAATAGATATCTTCTAAATAACATCTACATTTGGACATCTCATTAGTACAGCGGTGACATGTGCAGAAACGTAGGCGATTGGCTCTTCCATTTAATCGTAAAATGAACGCGCTAATTTTCGCTATCTTATGAATACGTTTGGGTAAACATTTCAACTATACATTGGTTCCATTAGTGGACGAGGTGGAACGGTAGCAACGGCCAATAAGTAACACGGTGTTAACTGGCACAGCCCGGTTCCCATAATAGATTGTTTAAAGACAAACATGAACGAAGAGCGGTAGCCGTCTACTGTCAAATAAAAGCGCGGACGAAGAAGAAACAGAATAAAAAAAAGAGTAAGATGAAAGAAAAAAGGAAGACCGATTCCTCAGCACTTATTTACTAAAGTAGCGTATGTACCGTCTTTTGTTACCACTTAAAACGCAGACGTTTCGGGATGCTTTTTCCTGCGTTGTTCGTCTCTTTTGCTTGTTCTCTCTGTCCAACAATCGAAAAGAATGCGTAAAATGGATGGACGTAAAAAGGTTACTTAGGATGAATTAAAGTTATGATTCTCTTCGGATAAGTTTTATGTTACTTGGACGCTCTAAACAGATTGTATGCGCTTTGTGTTATTATGTGGGCCCATTGCATTACGATATTTAGATAAATACATCTTTGTGAAAGGTCGTGACTCCTACACGTCTCGGTTTCGTGATAATAAAATTAGCCCGAACAGTGCCTTACTTTACAAATGTGAAACGTATATTCACTCGAAGCTAAACGCAAATTTAAACAGGCAAGGGTTAATGTAGAATGCAGTTTAACAGAAACTATCTAGCCTCAACATCGTAAGAATGCATTTCAACCATATCCTTAATTAACATATTGGAAACAAAACTTATGTAGAACCAATATCAGTGTTTATGTTACAGACGTAAAAGCTTTGAATGGTTTTTGTGATATTTCAATTATTCAGCCTTTGATTAAACTAATAGTTGATCTAAAAAATACGCTGCATTAAAGCTTTTATAGAACCTTTAATCAATGGCATGTATTAATTTTTGACTGGTGTCATTAGCATCACCTTTGATTCAAAACTCTTACAATTGCAACTATAATTTTTGGTTTCTAATTACTACATGTATTTTTTTAAATAAATCATATATCAAAATAAACAGAGTTTTATTCAAATGTCACCAAGTTCAGCGCACAATTCAGCTTAATATCTAAATTCCCGATAACACTTCCTTATTTTCTTTTTTTATTCTCGCTAGTTGATTAGCTGACGATTGGCCTTCAGATGGTACAACGTCGATACGGTCAGCACAATGTCCGAGATGGTTGGTCACGGTCAGTAGAGTGCCAGTAAGATATACAAAACCAATGCTATTTTTCTATGTTGGGCAGATTGGCTGTAGGTCTGCAAAATCAGTTAAGCGTTGGTCGACAATCGGGAAATGATAATCAAATTACGCGTGGCAATAAGGACTTGAGTGACATAAGCAAGTCGATGTTGAAACAATTCAGTTCAGCGTCGATTGAAGATCAGTTGCCAAGCGTTGTAATTATGTGACGCTACAACAGTGAGCCAATTTTCAGGGAATGTTCGTTAAAGGTGGGTGCACGACAAAAGTAGTTGGTTTGCCCAAAGATCAATTAATTATGCGAGAGCGTCGTGAGCTAATATTTAGCCAAAAGTGTAAAACGTTCACACTTTCATGTAATGCCGATACCGCTGTCAACGTCGAGCCGAGCGAACCGTGATCGGGACCCAATGTTGCGCCAACCGCCTGTGCTACTTGAGTACTTGATGTTGTATTATTCTAAGCTCTCTTGAAAATAAAAATAAAGATGCGTGTAAAATGTTTATTAGACTTTTTCACATAATTCGTGTAATAAAACATGGTATTCAAATAAAATTGAAAAAAAAGTAAATACAAATTTAATGTTTGATGTACTTCGTATGTCAATCGCAAATCTAGTATTCAAAATTTGTAGTTTCAAGACAAACGGACGTCTTCATAAAAAATGTTTTTTTCTTCTAAACCTACAGATAAAAAAGTTCGTAACTCTATCCATGAACACATTTTTGCTAATTTCAAAATTACAAGCTTTCAATGTATTTTGATGTGGGACATGGGTTTCAGTTACTGGAGTTTCTTGAAAAATAACATAATAAATTTCGTACGTTATTATTATTTCAATAAAGTTTAACTTTTCAGCGATGTTTGTCTTTCCTCATCATTAAAAATCCTGTAGCCAATTCATTCGTATGAGA
Source organism: Oryctes borbonicus (assembly GCA_902654985.2). Lineage (NCBI taxonomy): Eukaryota > Metazoa > Arthropoda > Insecta > Coleoptera > Scarabaeidae > Oryctes > Oryctes borbonicus. Next base: position 7,929,151 of record LR736872.1, on the reverse strand, counting down.
TTAATATACGGAAAGTTCCGACGACATCTATTTTCTTCACTGCCCTTGAAATTCTGGGAAATTCACGAAACGCGAGACGCTTCAAGTGAAGACAATTCGATATCGTTAAGGCACGATATATTTCTGGTCGACTTCCATACTTCTTCGGTTTAATTGAAATTTAATAGATATCGGTCGACCGAAACGGCGCAGTGAGTCCGGTGGAAGAAAAAATCATTGTTAAAATTTACGGAGAAAAATTTAAATTGAATTAGGTTCCCGGAACAATGATTTGAGCAAACTGGTGAGATCTATCGAAAGATAACGCGGTTGTCGAAGAAATACGGAACGCCTGAGAATGTGAAGTGTTCCACGTAATATCTTAAAATTTATTGTGTTTAACTGCAACAGAACAAATTAATTAAAATGCATGAAGTTATCATATTATGTAAATGTACATTGAACTGTAAAATCTAATGTATAGATAACACACTTTGTTTGCAACTAAGAACATCTCCTGAAACTCCTTAGAAGTATTAATTATGTTATTATGAATGGAACTCTGATACTTTGGAATAGTGGTCATAGCATCCGACTTATGCTACTAGTTATTTCTCATTACATAAAGAAATATGTCAAGTTGATTATATGGAGCACAACATTTTTCAAGTACCATTACCTCTCAATGGCGTTTAATCGATAATATTGCAATGAATTTCATAGTTCAAAAGTCGTTTCAAATTTAATAGCATTTACAGAATGATCAATACCAGCTACACCAATTGTTTCCTTCCAAATTCATAAAATTTTCATTATGGGTTGGATTTCTTTCCATACTTGTTCTTGCAGTTTTATTTATTACATAAAGCTACAAATATTTAAGATAATCATGTCGCGAAATCCAGCAATTCAACTATCTAGATTATTAAATTTTTCCCCAAGAAAGCTTCCTTATTTATCTTTATTCCCGAGCGAGTATTGTAAGTACATCGTAAGTTGAGTGAATAAGGAGATACGCCACCCTTTTGTCCGCCTTCCGCGAACCCTCTACACATACGAATGTATATATCAAAGCAACTGTATAAAATAAACGTTCTCTTTATGTTGAATCGTTTACTCGGGAATTTATTGCTTCAATATATTTATATGGAAAGCAATTTCGTGCGAAGGAACACAGAGCTGGCGTTCCGCGCCCGAGATGAGACTCTCTCTCTGCACCCTTTCCGTTATTCCGACCTTAATACGCGCCCGCTAGCGGCGATAGTTTGCGCCGATAATAGAAACATATTACCCTCTCACGACTTCAACGACTCGTAGCCATTACACTAAGGCTGGTTTATGGTGTTAATGCGCTCTATTACCCTCGCGGTGAATTACTCAGTCGATGGTACGCAGTACTTGCGCGCATATCGTATACCATCTTTACTTATTTGTCCGACGTTATGGATAATATATTAGGGCTTCGTTATAAATATCAACGCTTTCGAGTTAGTGTAGTGTTGCATCTTTCATAACCAAAACAAGTAGTTCTTAGGAAGAAGAATGATTAAGTATCTTCGTTTCACCATAAAAAGTATTAACCCCAGTTTTACTAATTTATTTGCTGTATTTATAGCGGATTAGTTTTGGTTGTAAATTTCAATAATTTTAGAGTTATAGGAGAATCAACTGCAAACGAGAATATTACATTCAAGTATTAACAAGAGGAGCAAACGCCAAAGGTATCTGCGCACTCGGCAACCCCATAAATTGACCAAATTCGATGATATGGCAGACGAAAGGTATCCACGAATTTCCCAAACATACCTTCCTAATGTTTTGGGGAGCGTGCCTATGCCTTTGGGGTTTGCTATATTAACGCAGTGTGTGCCATCGCAAATAAACCACTATTGCTGGCACTAGAGGAACCGGTTGTGGCCATTCTAAAGACCGCCACTAGCGGAAAAGCCCCTGGCTGCTGTGCCATTAGCAACACCATGTTGAGGCACCTGTATTATCAACACCTGCTAGTATTCGCAAATTTCCCCCGATGTCTGAAATATTTAAAATAACGGAGGCAGTGACTTTGAGTCGTCTTAGTGATAGGCTACTTGACACGGCTTCCGAACCGGATTGTCCAGAGACCATCAGCTATTTAGAACCACCGAAACCATCAGGAGAACACCTGAAACGCGAACGTTTGACTGTGTCTGTCATTACGCCAGACGTAACTGTTACTGTTCAAAATTATCCGACTACATACATAATCCTGACATGATTCAGTTTGTTCATAGTTATCTGTTGGATAGTGTTGATCCTTCTAATTTTCCTCACAAGAGTTATTTATTTAACTAGAGACAGACCTGACTATTTACGCCGATTATATTGCCATCCATAGTTTGTCATGACGACTTCAATCTGCAATAAATCCATTTTTCACAGGAAAACTGAAGATCAATCCCAGTAAATGTAGCTCTCAGATTCAATTATAAAACAAAAACCACTCCCTCCAACATCAACATTGGCAACATCTAAATTCGTTGGGGCATTCAGCTGAAATAACTGAGTCCAGCTCTAGATAAAGGATGGGCTGGTCATGTTAAGAAAGTGCACTATCGCTAAATACTCAGTCTACATTCTCTTGGGGAGGGGCAGCCGTCTTGATATGGAAAAGAAATTCCTACTGCATACATCCATCCTCTCTTGGTGTGCAACTTCCAGTTATCAATTTAGAAATTTAAAGACACTACCAAACCATGTATTAAAAACTATTGTATAGGTAGTACTTTGGAGATATTCAAATCAGGACCAATCCATCCTTAAAGAAATATATTGGGCAGCTGACGATACAACCACAAGGTCGACGTCCTCTTCCAGAAGTAGGGATTGGAAGAGTGCAGGACCAAGTAGCCGCCAACTACGTGGACGTAAGGACAGATGCTAGCAACAGAAACCCAGCGGTGAGAGGAAATTACAACAAAAGGGAATACGGGGAACATAGGCTACGCCACGCCGCTTTCGTTATATATTTATTTATTAGAAGGAAATTATATTAGAAATTTATTGCAATGAATCATAAAGTAGTTAACTTAGACAACATTTTAGTGAAAGTGCGCCCTAATGCCATAAGAATTTGCTACGTCGATACGGCTCTTATTCTATGTAACTATACAAGTCTTGGAACACACGAAATTCTGCGTCTGCAAGTGTCTTACAGAATGTTTATAGCTTTCATATGTTCCTGTAAGTTTTACACTAAGCCATAAATTAATTATGTATACTGCACACAATATTCATTAAACTTACAAGGAACTTTGGAAAATGTCTTGGAAGGTATACAAAATTTATTGTAATCGATTGAGAACGTCGAACTTATTTACTAATAGTACTAATAGCTCCAATAGTATCAATTTCTAAAACGTCTTACATATGAAATAGCAGTGTATGAAAGCCGTACCCGCATTGAATTGATCTGTGTGAGATTTTTGGATAGCTCGTATTGTATAAAACGTGCCTAAGACCGATACTAACGTTTGCAGCTTTACTTGGTTAACAGCTGCATCGAGTAATCTGCAGTGACGGAAAGCACTGCAGAATAAGATGCTGGGACTAGTAACCAGCGGCACCCTGACTCGTTAGAAAGACAGGGCTACAGGAAGATCTCCAGATACTAAGTCTGACCTTTTCTGGCCAGAGTGCCTGAGGAGCTCTAAGACTGTCCTCCTTCTAAAAGTAAGATGGTCCGATTCCGAGACAGAATAATCGACCAATGAGCATAATTATCAAGAACAGCTGATAATTTATTCTTCTTCTAACTGCGGAAAACAATTAACGGGAGAAATTAAACCGTTTACCAGTGACAAAAGCGGCATTGCTTCAGTAGCCAAATCCCTTTACCATGCTTTCTCTAAGGTAATATACTTAGACCGGAAACCATGACTGCAGAATTTTATTACCCAAACTTTTATCGATCAACCTTAACGACTTCATACGAATTGTTACATTCCAAACGAAAGCGTACAGCATACGTTAGACTCAAAGTTGCGTTATAGACCGCCGTAAAAACTTAAATATATACTGCAAAATAGCATTTTAGTCTTTTCTTTTATGGCCGATGAACTCGAAATATGCCAGCACAGGTACGGGGCCCTCATGTATCCTTCCGATACACATACGTACTACATAAGCATCTATACGCATTCTTTTTTATGTTCTATTTTATATATATATGGAGAATCAATTTTTATGAGTTACGATTATGGCTTCGTAGCCGGGACAGGAGAAGTGTTCGTAGTATTCGGGAGGGCCGGGCGAATTATTGTTTTCCGATGTTTATGACACTGTTTCGATTTCATAACTCCGGTGCGGAACGTGGGGCGATCCAGTGGTGCACGTTTTTAATTTATCAGGCCGTAGATCATCGCGAAAGAGCGAATTCTGTTCCGCGTAAAAACAGCCGTATAGTTTGTCGGTTGGGCGATTGCGGCGGCGATGTCGGGACCTTTTCTGGCGCAGACGTGCGGCGAGAATATAGCCACAAATCAGCGGCTGTGTATGAAATGCGGAAATTCGGAAGAGAAAATAAAATGCCCGCCTCAGAGGGAGCAAATGTTTAAACGTGTCTTTTTACACGTTTTGCACTTTTGATCGTATGAAAATATTAATTATCTAGTTTCTGATCTCTACGCTGTCCTGGTCTCTAAAGTTCAGTTCATCTTGATGATGAGAAATCAATCAAGGATGGTGGATTACGTGCAGTTAGTATATTTTCCGCGGTGTATGCAATATTTGTTGAAGTATTTGGAAGTAGATAATTGTTTTCTTTAAGGCACTCGGGACAGGGTGTCTTTTCTGCAGAAAAAGGAACCGAGTAGTACATACATGTGATCTGCTACTTCCCAACGTTTCATAGTTTTTTGAATTTCTGGGTTCGAGGTCGTCTCTTCAGTAAGTAATATTCAACGTTAACCCAGACTAATCCCTTCTACTACTAACACACTGCCAACTAGGGACAGTAGGATAAACTTCGCATATCACGCTCTATCTGGATGACATTACAGAAGATGAAAAGGAATAAACCCGCAAATTCTGACTTTTGTACTTTTGATTAAATGAACTAGCACGGCGAGCACAATTTTGCAGGTATCAGATAAGACATATTTTTCTGGTAATAATTTTCTATGATATTGAAATATAGATTATTCAAGAAAAATATGATTCAGGTTTCCTATCAATTTGAATTTCTCTCACTACAAAGTGCATTTTAGTAGGATGTCAATACATTTCTGGAACTAGTCATGTCAGTAATGGGCTGAAGTGTTTATAAATTTTTGTGATACTACATCATTTCTTAAGATAGCCATGTTATCAAATTAAAAAGGTTTGCTTGAATCAAAGCAAACAGTTACAGTGTTAATTTGTAGATTATGGGCACGTCCACTTCTAAATATTGGGTCTACAAGGAATGTGTATTGGGTAAGGCAGCCAAAAAATAAAGCAGTCACTCAATTATTCAGATTCCCTTTCAGATATCTACTTGAGATTGATTGTAAGATTCATAACAAATAAATTTAATTATTCTTCATTTGGGGTTGCAACTTTCCTTCTCTTCGGCACTCGAACTCCGACTGCTTGCCTTCTTCCTTACTGGGTGTTTTTTTTAGCGTTCCTGCATCCCATGTCCTTTTATCGGAATGACCGCAATTTTACCTCCAACCTATTCTTGTGGTATTCCACAAGAATAGGTTGCAAGATTGTTGAATATTAGACATTGTATCACCAATCATAGGTTCTGCATAAGTTAATAAATCCAAAGTTTATGAGTACTTAAATATTAAATACTGTGGATTCAAGTGACAAATGTAGCATGTTTTTACTCTTATTGGGAAATGCATATATTACTAAAGAAACGAGCTTCGGAATAAATTTAGCAGTATGGATGCTTTCGATATTGAATTGCATTCCCTAAATGAAGATCTGGTACTTTGTCATGGATTGTTTACAAAAGAATTTTAATATAAATTATTGTTTCTTTTATTGCGGTAAACTGTTTGCAGAAGAGAGCATAGAATGGACAAATTTCTTGTACAACATTTTTAGGATAACGCCCAACGTTACATTCTTTTATGCCAAGATATTTAACAATGACATCAGCAGTACTCTCGTACTGCAAAACGTTTTCGCCAGCATTAAAAAAAAGTATTAGAAGTGTATCTACTCCAACAAATTGGGTCAATATCTCAAGCACCAAGGTTAGCTATAAATTATATGCTTACGTGACCTGGTAGCTCGCTTGTAGACACTAGTAAATATGCAATCAAAGGCACGTGTAGTTACTGCGACGCTTCGCTTGTTATTAACAGCCCTTGAAGTGCAACAATGTTAAACAACAGGATGGAGAACTTCGGCTTAAACTTGTTAATATTATATTTCCTTTTAATTAATTGGTTTGATTTATGTAATGACTTATCCGCCCACGTCTTACGCTGTTTCTATAAAAAGCAGATCTCTAGTTCTTTGAATGACTTTTGTTTGTTATAAAATATCAAATTTTATAACATTAATAAACTTTTGAGGAATTTTGAGGTATATTTGTGCTTCGCCCACAGATTTTTTTATGGAGAAATTTCCAAATAGCAGAGAAATTCAATAGCAGTACAAGGCAGGATTTGGAATTCACCTCATTCATTAGCACTCTCCACTATGTTTTGAATTTACAAAACTTCTGCGTCGATTACCTAGTTTTCTGCTTTCTGTTTCTTTATTATTTATTTCACCACTATCGTTTTAGCATCTCGTATCGTATTTCAAAATGTTTTACTGAACTTAACACAAAGGCAAATAAATTTTCATTAAGAAAACTAATATTTTAGTGCCTTATTGTTCTGAATCATAACACGGTCAGACATTTATCAACGCATGTAACTGTTAGCGATGACATTTCGCAAGCAATTGCGTAACGGGCCATAACTCTTGTTTATATGCACTATTTGCGCGCAACTTGTAAAACGGGTCACAAGAGCGTTCGTTACCAACAAATAAGCACGTAATTAAATAAAATACACGTGCGTAAAGCATGTTTTTTTTCAGGAATACGCCGGTTCGAAGGCGGTCCTGTATACACCGCTTCCTTTCTTTGAGGAAGTGAATATATATTTCTTTGATTAAGCTGTCTTGCCGGTCATATTTTATGTACGCGCACCTTCTCGCTTTATTTCCGATTTGCACGTAATAATTACATCGCTAGGTAAGTGTATACTTTTAAATGTAAGACCGTTAGCCTGGAATACTCTTGAAATAAATTATGGTTATTGAATTATGGCGCGCTGTTTTGAGGCAACAAGCGTAGGAAATTATGATGAGCTTAAAACAACATGGGATAGAGGAAATAGTATCGATTAACATATTTGCTTGTAATGGTCGTGTCACCATGCACGCCGTTAAACACATCTAAAAGACACACTAAAAGACTTAGTTAATTAAGTGTCGGACTCTCCTTGTTATTTCCCTCCTGTCTCATAAGTAATGCTACTGGTACCTTTAGACCTTCTAAAATAATCTTTTAAATTGCTGCAAGAGTTTTGGGATAACAATTACACTTATCAACCTGTATATCAATGATATACACACTTGCGTGAATTTTCGTACACTTTGAATGGGGATATCTTAACCAGAGTTTCTAAGATTAGGGATCTGGGTGTCATGTTAGATACTAAATTAGTATGCACTGGACCATATTGGGTGTATTGTTGGTTCACCAGATTGGTTAAGTTTACTATAAAGACATTATGTTCTTCTGCTGTTTCTGATGTGTAGTACCCTCAATAATAAATAATAATAACTAAATAATAACCTTTAGCGTTTTTCTTGGCAAATTTGGTTTAAATGAAAAATAAAACTCTTTTGTGTTGTTTTTGACCTATTTCCCTTAATTACGATAATGCGTCGAGTCTAACGTTTCGATGGACAAAAGCCATCTTCTTCAAGACAAGAAAGTTGTAATTTTATTTTCATAGAATCTCCATACTTGTCAATAGTTTAATTATTCTAATTAGTCCAATTTTTCTGTTTTCTTAAAGCTACGTTAAAAGGTACGAACATTTTAAGGACATATGGCGAAACATCGAGACCTCAATGCTTGGAATTTTTGCCAGTGTTGATCACCCACATCTCCCAAATTTTTAGGAAGGAAATCGAGGTGTGAGTGAAAAAATTAAATTTCGGGAACATCCTGCAGCCACATTCTTCATAACGTTTTCGCAGATTTTCAACATTTTGTATATAGCCTTCTAATTTATCATTGCCTAAAAAGCACTGAACTACATTTTTTTAATTACCCCCGGACAGCTAGTCCTTTAGGGGTGACGGTATCTTCAAATTTTGTGTCACACATTAGCTAATCCGTGGACCAATAAAAATACCTTCTAATCACAACGTTTCATCGGCATTTCAAAACCGAGGTGTTCATCCTTTCCTTTGAGTCACAGACTTAGCTTAACATTAACATAACTTAGTTGCACATCTTATGCAACCGATGCAAGGAATCCACGATTTTTTCTTGATGTATTACTGGAAACCCAAAGTACAACTCACAAAATGCAACGAAAGCTTTTTTCGCCGATTGTGACAGCAGCTTTCTCTGAGGAGCAGATGTAAATTGCAAATGTAACAAAAATTGTCGCTAACACAGCCTTGTTTTTGCCTCCTCGTGACGGAGGTAGACGGATCATTAACGTTTAATATAAAAACATGTTCAAAAGTTGTTACCAGCACTGTTTAAAACATAATTCATTTTCCAAAGGTTTGTGCTAAATACATTGCATTTGATGCAAGATGTGAACTCATCTATTAGAAAATTATTTCCGCCAACGATGCACGAACAAACAACTTTTGACGGTATTGTGATTCCTTACATGCCTTTTTGACACTGCTTTCATGCATCAGAAAATAACAGAACAACAAACTGCCAATAATTCAACTTGACACGCTATTATTCACAAAAACTACAATCAGTAACCGACTCTTTCTCGAGCGAATTGTTTGACCAAAGCATGAAATTATACACTAGCCTATAGTTTAGCCATCTTCCGTATAATTACCTTGCCCTTTCAGAAATCAATCATGGGCCTTTAGACTCCGGAAACCCATCTGCGAACAAAAGCCGCCTCTCGAGCGATTATTCATGCAAAAAAGTTACCTTTTAATAGAGGAGGAAAAAGCGACACCGGCGCCAAGACGACATTAATCTGCCAAAAATACGGAACGCCAGATAATTACGAGCGTATATATATATCTAGAAAAACGAACGCACCATTAGGAAAGAATAATAGAAGAGCGGCGTCAATAGATCATTCATAATGGGAGAAGGCACCGTTAGGAAAACAGCAGGCTCTCGCCCTTATTCATCTTCGACGGGGACTTTGCATTGTACGCTCTCGAAATTGCACCTAATCACTTTCGAAACATCAACTTTTTAAGGTTGCCGATGGAATACAACTTGGGTGGTGTTTACGAAAGTGTAGGTAATTTCTTTAACAAAACGCGTTGTTGCTAAGAAGTACTACGTTGTAATTAAGAAAAAAAGGACAAACTACAAATCAATCTTAAGTATTGCAAAAAAGTATCGCGGTAGGAGCATACTATGTTAAGTATGTGAATGTAGTAAATGGTGAAATAGGTAGATGTAAATACAAACAACCACTGATGACAATGAGAACTGATGACAATTTGGGAAGCATTTTAGTAGGAACGCTGGAAATAAAGTGGAACATCACAACGAAACTAGATTCTCCTAAATTTGCACATTTACAGAACCAGTGTGTAACTCTATCTTTTTCGACAAGGCTGCTGCACAGAGCTGTAACCAGCACGGTTTTCGTGGAGATTTTTCGGCTGGCGCCGCTACTTACAATTTTGTGAACACCAGCTACAAGGCTATTTATAACAAGCTATATACAATTGGCTTGTTTTTGACTTTTGTCTTTTGGATTTAACACTGTCCGTCATGATTTCTCGGTAAATAAACTTCAATCTTTGGGAATCCAACGTATACTGCTTCGCTGGTTTGAATTCTATCTGGTTGAACATTCGACAAAAACTAGACGGAATATGGAGTTTGACAAGGTTCGGTGCTTGACCTATTATTATTAATACTATTTGCAAATGACTTTCCGCAATATATTCATCCGGATGGGCTGATTACGTTTACTGACGACACTTCTGTGCCTGCAGTTTAAGAAACTAAAAAGAATCTTTCACTGGAAATACAGCAGGTGTTGGCAGCTTTTAATGAGTGGCGTTTCAACAACAGTCTCCTGCTGAATACAAGTCTGGTTGTGTCAAATTTTGTAAACGTAAAGCGATAAAAAAATGATACATTTGCTTTTATAAACGGTGCTAGATGTGCTTTATAATATAAAGTTTGTAGGTATTAAAATCTGCATGAAGAACTGACTTGGGACAAGCTCAGTAGCGCTTATTGCAATGCTAAAACTGAAAGCTTCCCTGCACACTAACTATGTAGTGTATGTATACCATACTTTGGCGTATTCGATTCTTTCATATAATATAGCTCAGTGGGGTAATTCTTTAAATTATCGACATTTTTATTCAACATAATGAATAATACGTTTAATTTTCCAAATTCCAAATATGCCATACTACCCCACAGTTCTTTCTGTCATTATAAAAGAGTTACTGACCTAAAATTTTTCTCTGTGTAAGTGAGGACGCAATTGTAAGCGTCAGTAGGTGTAAGAAACGTTTTGATTAGTTAACATAAAGAGTACGTTTCTTAGGCGCTGTTAATCTCAGTCATTTAATCGCTGATATGCAAATGAGAGAATTGCATGGCCGCCACAGCTGTAATTTTTTCTTGAAGATTAGTATTTCACTAGTGTCTTTAATAATACCCTGTACAGAGTGAGTCATCGGTTGGCAAAGTTCATCTATTCTCCAAATAACGATGAAATTAAAGTTTCACAGTATAACTTCTAATCAGCAAGTATTAGCACACTTTGCACCGCACAAGTTTAGTTAATTAGTTCGGAATAGCTGTTTCGAGGATACGTGGATCCCCATTATCAACCGTATGACCGAATGATGTAGGAAAAAACGAATTTCAAAACACTTGTTCTATCTCTACTCTCGACAAAAAAATTTAATTTACAAGCATCTACTTTCGCTACACCCCGAAAAATCCAGGAAAATATTGCAATTTTATAAATTCCCAAACTCCGGATGACCAAAAACGTCATATCTTAACCCCTAAAAGAATTACTAATACTTTTCAATATGCTATGGAAGGGAAGCAAATTTCTTATCGCGGGATTCTACCGGGATTAATGTCGTGGAACATAATGCCTATGTTGGACCATTTTAATAATGCGATCGCGACCCACAGAAGAGTAACCATTGAAAACAGCTACATTTTGTGTGAATTTAAGTTCTTCTTTTTGTTTCTTTCTTTTTGTTGTTTCTAATGACTAAGCTATCTAGGAACAGCACTTGATTGTTCACTTTTACTATAAATTTGATAGTTTAAATTTTGAATTAATTGTCGGGAGGAAATCCGGACGCTTACGAAACTATTTCCAACTTGAATGATGCGGAGTGTGCCGACACTCTAGTGTTGTTTGCCATACACCCCACAGTTCTTGCTATCATATTGACTATTAGTAATAATTATCAGTACATAACATAAAAATATGCGTGACTTCGGGGATTATCTACAGTGTGTCTATTTTTCTATATTTTTCGCATGTCTTAGTTTTTGGGTGAATAGGCGGCAAAAGTAGATACTTGTAAGTACATTTTTTTCTGGATAGTAGGGATAGAAGTGGCATGTTAGGATTATAAAGTTTCTCACATCATTCCGGCATCTCTGCATCCTCGACACAGCAGCTGTTCTGAACTAGTTATTAAACCTGTGTTGTGCGGGGTATGCCGGTACTTTGGTGTTGTTTGATGTACTACCGCTATTCCATTTATTTCATATTTTTTTATTAAAGGAGCCTGTGGTATACAATGCAAAAATTATAATTTACAAAGAATTCTATTAGAAAGCTTACTTGCGCCATTATCGAGATCATCATGTAAAGTTTCAAATATTATAAGATATGCACTAGTCATTATTACAGTAAAGCAGATGGATTGGAAATGTTCTTAGAAATTCGAAATGTACTATAGATTAAAAGAATTTAAAAATTAATCCCAATATATTAAAGTAAGCCAAGGACAGGTTATTGAAAAAGCCAAGAAGTTAAGCAATTAAGGCGACAAAGAGAGGAATTACAAGCCCGAATGCAAATGAAAGTCATCAAACTACAGAAAGTGGAGGAAATTTTGGAACAAGGACATAATAACGGCTCAAATGGTAACGGGAAAGAAAGATCCGAGTGTCATAGTGTACAATTCAACTTTTAAAACTAAAGTGAGGTCAAGCTTGATTATTTAAACAAACGCGAGGGTCTGAGTTCGCGTAGCGTCAAACTTGAGATTGATTTTGCACTATTCAAATGAATTGTCATAAAACGCCACTACTTGGTAATTATTTTGATTTAAACGATCAAACTACGATACATACGTCTGTGTAAATTAAATTTGAATTATATTTCCGTTTCAAGAACAAATTAATGTACCAAACTCCCGCCTTTCCATGTATATATAAGCAAACACAGAAATACGCTAAATCCCTTTACTAACAGTACATAACTCTGTTAGGATTCTCGATTTCTAACATTTTTAAATCATTTATTGGTACAAATTATCAGCATGCTTGTATTTGCTGATAGAATCACATGACATGACTTCAATTCACACTCGCATTTAGCACATGCGCTCGTGAATTTTCCTAATAATTTCTAATTAGGTTATAAGCCAGTGAATATTTACAAATAAAGTTTTAGCCGATGTACGTTTTTGTTTACGGAAAATTTTATGATTCCGTACCAAAGCTCTTGAAGGAATTTTACGACCACCCAACTAGAATCCCAATAAACAAAGAAATATCTCGGAAAAATATGCAACACTTCCTGTGTAAAATCGCAACCTCGCGAAGAAACCATCGTAAAGTTGGGGAAGTACTTCGACTACAGTCGGATGGATTCTATGCAACAATAGTATTGGTAGAAGAAGAGGTGCTGCTCCGAAATAAGAACGAGAACGTAAATATAGTATTTATTATCCGTTGGACTATAATTTGCCTGCATTTTCTTACTGTCGCCCACACAAAGAAGGGTATTGTCTGTGAGGTATATACGTATATACCGACTGACGGCTCCCACCGAGTAAGCCTTGTACATTTCGCTGCGCCGCTCAGGTGTTTGAAAAGTTAAATTGACACCCATAAATCCCGTGGATAGGGACCGAAGGGCATAAATACAATTACGGTACCGCTGTTAGTGAGGGAAAAAAAGCAATGGTAATAAATTGTGGTCTTCGAAGATCTATTATTATAACTTGTAAAAAATCGTGCCGAGCCTGCCTAGGATTACATAGAGTTAGTCAACCATTTAGCAAATTTAATTCATTCTTGAAGGTTAAAATTAAAATCTGAAATATAGACGAGCATGGGATTACAGCGTAACTTTAATATCTTTAACGTTGAAGGACGATTATGGAGTGCCACAACAAAGGAGGAAGCACTGGTAGTTGACTCTCATCCACAACTATGTGATTTTATAAACCAAATTAATGTGGTAATAACATTGGTAATAACTCGGTCAACTTGGACTTCTGTCTGAAATCGATCGACTAACTTGCGATCTGATCCTAATGATAAGAAATTAACGATACCTTCGCGGGCCAACTTGAGCTGCTGACAAAAGCTACTATATTTTGCGTTTGATATAAACCTGAAAAGAAAATGGACCTGCAACAGATACCGTTCGAAACATAAGAAACATATTTTCTTCTTTTCCTTCTTGCAGCTTTATTTGGCCTTGCAAAGAAAAACTAAAAACAAACTCTGAAGGTCGCTCTCAATCTCGTCGGTTGTTGATGTTATGCTTTAATTGATGATGAATACATTTTAAGATCAAGTAAAGTGGCTAGGCACTCCAAATACTTCAGTGGTCGCCATGGCAAAAATTCATTGTGTTCAATCTGATAGATCACCCACCCCATTCACCAGATTTGGCCTCCTACGACTTTTTTCGGTTTCCTAGGCTCAAAGATTTATTTGAAGCACATCACATTCGTAAACACACATTAAAGAAATGAGAGCATCGCTGGAAATTATTTGTGACTTACAGGAGACTGTATTGAGAAATAAAGCTGAATTTAATAAAAAAAAGATACTTGTTTCAGTATTAGGATGAAAACTTTTCAGTCAACGGTCGTATACAATAATAAGAACAACCTTTTTTACAAAATAAATTATTGAATCGTTTTTCTAACAAGTGTATACCAACACGGAAAACGCAAATTTAGTCGATTTTGTGAGACAAATAAAAATGGATATGGCAATAGCGACCAATTAGTTTTACCCTGCATACAGTGTTTCGCTTAAAATAAGCATGATGATTGATTATACAGGATGAGTTGAGGTGAACGGACGAAACTACAGGAATGTATTGTACACGTAAAAATAATGTAAAAAAATATCCTTGTCCGCTTTTCATTTATTTTCAAGTTATAATGTAATTATAATGTAATAAACAAAATTTCATGTATTACATATTATTTAATCAGAGCGTTCTTTTAATAAATGTTCAAAGATACCTGTGACCACTGACCTCTCTAAACATTTATGTTTCATATACGCAGAATATTCACAATAATGTGCATTCCGAGTGTCGACGATTACTTTGTACACTTCATTTTTTAACCAAACCAATAAGCAATGGTCTAGTGGTGTGAGGTCTGAATATCTTGAAGGCCAACTAATTGGATCATAGTGACTAATCCAATGCCCCGGAAATCATCAAAAATGTTAGGAGCAGGAGCTTCATCATGATGATAATACTCGTATTTACAAGAACATGCTGTAGTAGTTTCCGTAATTCATTGTGTAACAAAATTAAGTAGTGCTATTCTTCAAAATGAAAGAGCTAATTAAATAAATAGGGACGACGCCATATTTGCATATTCTAAATTTGAATTTGTTTTTCATTTTCTAACAAAATAATACACAAACCCGAAAAAAACAAAATTACTTTTTGAGCTTCGAAAGGATTGATCCAGATAACCAGTACGTCATATATGATCAGAACTGAAAAAGAACTTAATATAGATGGTTTATTTTACATAAGTATTTAATACAGGCACATTTTTATTTTATTTCATCTGTATTAACTCGAAAACAAGAAATAATTTACTATCTACAATACAATTAAAAATGGGTTAATTATAACGAAACAAATGAATATCGGTTAAGAACTTGAGAAAAGTTCTTTTACGTGTACAATATAATCCTGGAGTTTGGTCCATTCTTCCCGACTCTCCCTGTATATTACTTTGTTACTGTGTTTCTTGTATTTATCGTTTCCATGTTTTTTTTTACGTTTTTTAAGTTCAAGAATAACAAACTACAGTAAAAATAGCTACTTTCCATTATTTCGTGTTGTTGCCAGCGGAAAACAAACATTTTTTTCCGAATGGAAACAAAAGGTGACGAGATCTCTAACATGTCATCTTTTCTAGTTACGCGCTTACAAAAACAATCGCTCAAGGTTTGAAATGTTTTCAAATCCTTGATTTTTCCTCCGTTACTATATTTTGCTACCGTACTCACGCATGAGGCATGTACGTATAAAAATACCCGCTGAATGATTTGTAGCTGGACCTAATTAGTTGAGTGATTGATGGCAGGCGAGAAAGTGACATGTCCGGTGAGAGAGTTACGGCTGATTTTTTCCACACTTATCGAGTTTTGCCTTCCTTGACGTTGTCGTCCCGGTTCGCCGGCGTGATTAACTTAATGATCGTCGCTTGTCAAAACGCAGAGAGATTGCGTGATACGTTAAAGTCCTTTTGGCATTATAAAAAAGCTAATATGTACTGGATTAGATCGCATTATACAACGTGACCGCGCAAAAGTTAAGAATACTTTCATGGCATTAATCAACCGAAATCGTTGGGACGTTCCGGTCTCCCTATTACCTGCAAAATTACTTGAATATCTGTGTTGTAATATCGAGTTGTTCACAGTAATTTTTTCTTGATGCAGCTGCGACGATTGGTTCGACTACGAAGACGTCAATTAAGTGTATTTTGTTGATCAGACAGTTTGTGTGACGAATTTTAACCTGGGATGGTTTACGTATGAACTAAAGTTACAAAAAGCCTTGAGTGGTCGGTAGAAAAAATTATACTAGCTCTTGTTCCAATAGTGATACAGAATAACAAAGTTTAAACTTGCAAATCTGTTCAATGTCGGCATTAATTAAACTTGTGCATGTATATTCAAGCTTGAAACAATTGTATATTTGCATATCGTCAGCATGAAAGTGACATTGAAAATGACTGATCGTTGTAGGCAAATTATGCGAAAATGGCAGAAAGGAGCGGACTAGGTTTATGTTCAATGAAGAAAAGTATCCCACTGGAATGCATTGAGATTTGTTAAAGATGGCGAAATTAAAGGTTGACAGAGATGTAACAAGTATAAACTGAATCAGATGAAGAACTTATACATGGATTTTGTTTGAATAGTGTAGTATATGGATTATACTGTAGAACAAGCTGTAGAACAATCTTCTTCCGGGTTTCGTCGTGTGTCGAAACTTTCGCTCGACGAGGGAAGCCATAGAAAAAGAAAAGAACAAGACCGTCTACAGAGAAGAAGGGTAGCACTTTAGCAACATGTGGAAGAGTCTACTACTGAGAACCGTCACGTTGAGTGGAGCGGAAACTTCACGGTTGAATGCACCAACGGCACATATAAGAAGAAGCATGTCGGACAATATTATGTACAATCAAATATCCTGTGCATTGCTATGGAATCTGATCCAATTCACGATGTCCTATTAAAATTGGAGCACTTCTATTCCAATTTGCAAGTTACCTTCAATTTTTAACGACTAGCAGATTCAAGAAAATCTGAAAATAATTAACTAAAAAAGTTGTTCTATACGGGACCGGCACATTAATTTCGGAGTAATATCTAAATGTATTTCAAATACCTCTCTGCCATAGCTTGTTAAATTTTGTAAAAAGTAATGATCCAAATCACCAATATGATTCCTATCTATGTGCAGTGATGTGATTACTCACTTTGCAATGATAAATTAACAAATTAAGGATCAAGCGTAATTCATATAATTCATACGTCAATATACGTATGAAACGGGGACGCACATTTTTCAAATGTCAATTCTCATTCAATTACTACGGCCGCTTAAACACGATAATGATGATGATGACGGCGTTTTGAAATATAAAATTGTATAACGCATAAATGAATGCAAATTACCTTACATCAAGTGGTAATCAGACAATTTACAGAAACGCTTATTTCGTTACGTTAATGAGATAGTATGTACGTCAAGGAATTTAATTTCCGAACAAAACGATGTGAGCCGAGCAAGAAAGAAAATATCGGTACCTATTCCCGCTACGTACCGTAAATTTATTGGCATGCTATCTCCAACATCCTAATAGACTATGAACTAAATATCGTAGAAAAAATAATACAAAGCACACCTATCTTTAACTCTTTAAAGGAATTTTTAGATGCGCTCAAACATACCATATCAACAACTAATTTTGAGTGTCAAAACAAATTTTATAAACGGATGTGCAATAGGTTCCCAAATATCTAGCACAATTGCTCGATTGGTTCTTGAAGATTTGGAAAAGCAGATTATGGCTGATTTAAATTTTAAGCTCACATTCTTCAAAGGATACGTAGACGACTGCTTGGCGCGTGTCTCAGATGACAACATAAAATATTTTCTACAAAAAATCAACACGTTTCATCCAAAATGGCGGTTTACTTCAAAATTTGATCAAAATAATTGTATTTTCTAAACCGCGCGGGCTACAGCCAAAGACCTAAATATTAACAAATGTATATTAAGCTGTATCCTTCAGTTGCTATATAATTTGTTATCAGGCGCAAACATTGACTTACAAAAACAGCTTTAGTGAACAGAGTTATAAAATTAACCAGGGTAAAATTCAGACAAGTTGTGATTGAGCTCCATATAATATGTGACGATTTCATGTGTCCCACAATTACCTCAGAGAATTAACAAAATTTTAATCCCTGTAACATTCAACTAGCACGTGAAAACTATAACAATTTCAAATTTTACTAAAGGCATACCAAAAACTAAACAAATCCATGTAGTTAACAAAATCCATGTAATAACTATAATGGTGTCTACATTACAACACTTAAATGATAAAAGGATACAAGGATGAGCACAACATATTTAAAGTAAAGCAGTTAAAAATCTTTCTGTAAATTTTATTACAATAAAGCAACTGCACATTGTTCATTATAATATATGTTCGATTAGACTCCAAACATAAATTAACTCGTCTCTTAATGTTGTCAAATAGTCGATGTTATTGGTTTTGATTGCTAATATGGATTAATTGCGTTATGGCTGCTTGCCATAGAGCAAACGTTCTTCGAAGTTGTGAGCTCTATTTTGATGAATTTTATCTTTTAAATGCCCAAGTAGATCCAAAGGGCTTAGGTTAGCTAACCGTGATGGCCAACGATCTCTAGTAATAAGTCTGTCACTGAAATATTGTTCCAGATATCGCAACGTGTCATTAGCTACATGAAGTGGCGCTACACCTTGTTGAAAATAGTCGTTGTCCAATTCGTCATCGTGTAACTAGTTTATAAACACCCCCAAAATTTGAGTAAGGTGTGTTTTTGCATTCATATTTTCATGAAAAATATTAGACCAATTATGCAATGAATAAATCCATGATCCATCTTCATGATCATCTTGTACTACTAAAAATGACAAGAATTAAGTTCAATTAATTTAATATAAATACATAAAACCGTACCTGAACAATTACACTAATAAACAGTAGCTCTAAAAAGAATAGAACTCAATTAAAGACGAAGCAGATAATAATTAATAAAATGAATATAAATAACGAATGATGATGGCAATAGCCCCTCAACATGTGAAATGCCTAAGAATTTTTGGTCTTTTAAAATTGTTCTGAATGCTGGAAATGATTCAAATCAACAAACACAAAAAATACGGTCAATGACAAAACTGAAAAGCATTATTCAAAATTAGTTATCCTATTAACGGTAATGAATGTTTGTTTGATTGGCGTATGTGCTTAATTTTAAAATACCTAAAGAAAGTGCAGCGAAGCTGGAAATATCTGTACTTTTTGAGTGGATGGACAAATATATTATTTTAACTCCTTCCAACTATATATTGTAATGGATTAAACAAATGCGTCGTAATTCTTAATATAAATTGTTCTTACTTTAAAGATACAAGGATGCAAAATTTTTCCCTGTTTAGACACAAAAGCCAAATCCTCCGTTTTTGTTTGGTAGGGAAGGAGTTAAAGGAGTTAGCCAAACATTATAAATTGGTATTTTGTTGTAAGTCAGCAAGAGTATTGTTGAAGGCATAATAATGTAGAAATGAGCAAGGAAGGAGAATTTTGCAGCCAGTAGACAGACTCGTGTTTTGTCGACTATTGGGAAAACTCGTAGGCAACACGAACCCTCTCTCACGAGTCGAATAAACACGAGTTTGTCTAGTCGCTGCAAAAAAGTAATAATTTCTCATCTCTAGTAATGAACACAATGTCTGCAGTACTACTTATTGGGAGTAGAAGAGGGTAGGAAATGTGGTTCTACTTATTGATATTATAAACTACCAATAATCTAAGTATTTGCAAAGAAATTAATTCAAATCGAGAGCTTTAAATGTACTACTACGGTTAGCTTCTAAATTTCTAAATGTCTGAGTATATTCTTTGACAACTGTAAATCTTTCCATAACAATTTGCAGCATCATTTGAAGATCGCATATATGGTATACTTTGTCGATATTACTTCCTCCAGGTATATGTAATTGCACAACCAATTACGAGACATACACAACATTACAACTCAAACATACGAAAATAAAAAAAAAAAGAAATAATAATTGCGATATATCCACAGATCATCAGACGATCTCGTCCTCGTTGTCAATTGATAATTGACATCGGCTCCGATGTGATTTGATTTACGTCACGTCAGTGCGCCTTTAAAAACCAACATCCTACCTATCTACCTATGAGCGAACCACTGTTTATAATGTAACGTTGAGAGAACGTGAGCTGTTATACTTTAAAAAGCAGACGATGACAGGACATTGTGAAAGTACAGCTTGTCCGGCTTGATTAGATAGTGAAGTCGATTAGGGTAACTCGGCACATTCCCGGCTACTCATTTTTAATGAAGAGAAAAAATCCAGTATGCCGCATCAGGCTAACGAATTAATAAGGGGTATTCAGGTAGTTCTTGTATGTAATATCAACATCGCTTTTATCGGCTCGGTCATCGTGAACGGATGAAGAAGGAGAAGCACTGAATTGATAGCATGTTTGATGATAAGAAAACGATTATGGTGAGCGTCACTGATAAATGGCAAATAAATGAGTAATCTGGCAGTGAACTCAAAGACGTGAAAGAATTGGTTCTGTAGATGACAAGGAGAACTCTTGCTCGGGCAAGGCTCGAGTAGTGAGACAAATTAAATCAAAAAAATAAACGAAAGTAGTGAGATATGAGATGTTGCAAAGGTTCGCCATAAAAAGATAAACTGCAATGTAGAGAAGATGACTGTTGAAACGGGAACATTTTCTAATCATATTGGCACTTAATTATAGAGAATGGAGAAACAACCAAAAAGACAAATGTATGTTTTTTATCTTAGAATATACTTATATATATTCAAAAACATATGGGGCCACCTATGAGGCTAGCTCTGAAACCAACATTCTGTACTATACATCCTTCATCAGGGTAAGCAAGTTTGGATATATATGCAAATATGTGTAACGGGAATTGTTTTTTTCTGCGATTTTATTTATTTCTAATAGTGCATAAGTTATAATTATATAATAATAGATATAAGTCCTGAAAGCTTTTCATTGTCTATTACTGGAAACATTGTTCATTCAGTACCTAGCTGGAAGTGTACCTATTTATTTTCTTCAAACAAACTGCGGCATACCGACTACTGAAATGGTGCAACCTAACAAGGTCAAAGCCTGCGCCTTTCTTTACTAAATAATAGCAATAATAATAATAAACCATATTTTTATTGTAGTTAAAATTGCGAAAGATATCGAACAAACAAACATTGAAAAAGAAATTAAGCAACGTTATTTAAGTCTCCTTTTAATGTCGTTACAAATTTCTTATTTGACTTTTATGCTCTAAAAATTTACGTTCCTTTTCGTACACTTTGTGGTATTATAATCGAAGGTCTTTGTTGCGGGTGTTAACAATAATTTTGCGATTAATCGTCTGTGCAAAAATATTCTCGCCACCGATGGCCTTGGCTTGCGATTTTCTTAGCGATGGTGACCAGCTTTATGTTGAACGCTAATAGCGCTCACTTAAACCACTATCTGGGCTGTGGTTGACACTCTCTTTTCGTGAGGCATCTAGTACCTTATATACGTTAGCATTACAGTGCAATACCACGTAACTTTTCTATATCTTCCTTTCGTAGCTTCTTTGGCCATGACCAATACATATTTTCTTCAAACAGTAAAGAGGATTGATCCTCTTTACTGTTTGCTTATCTCTCTGGGCAGTTGGGGTTTGCTACAGCCAACCGCCGATGCTTAGACGCTGGGCAGTACAGTTTAACTGATGCACTTGTCTGATTCTAACGTATGAAGGAAATATCCACTCAACCTATAGCGGTGAACGAAGAAGTGATACACATTTAAGACAAATACATTCAACAAAATGAAACCAATACTTTCATAATAAATAAATAGGTACACATTAAAAATGATTCTTAACATGGGTGCCCCGTTATACCATATGCGACAATTTGCGGTGGAGGTCTTGGGCGCTCCACAATTTGCCGCCCTTTCTAAGTCAATAAAAGTCAAGAATGGTTGTTATTAAATTATTAAACCAAATAAATGAATAAAATATTTTTTTTTTGTTTAAACAGATTGCTTGTCTGTATTGTTATATTAAAATCGTTGTCGTTAGCACCAGGAGGTACGACGTTCAGCTCACAGTGCTTTGATAGTAACTATCACAATTAAGCCTTTGTAACCCCGCTTTCTATTCTGCAACAGTTTATCGAGCCCTTGCCTTCACCCTCTCTCTTCCCGGGGTCTTATTAGGTAAATGTATCAGATTTTTAATGTTCACTTTTACCGTAATTTGCCTTTTAAATTAACATTTTATCATTTTGTGATGAGTCAAGTCCGGTAGGGAAGGTCTATACTTTTTGGTTGCCGATACTTGCTAATATCAGATTGTTAGACGCAAAGCCGCGAATTTGAATAGCATACAACAGGCTACATTACAAGTTGTGTATCATAGCTGACCGTGATTGTTATTCTTTACAAAAGCTTTCAGATTCAAATATTCGAGTTAACGCAAAAACAAACGATGCTTTTAGCTCAAGCCAAGTGTTAAGAAAGCGCGAACCTTTTTATGTGATGCGCTAGCATAGAGAAGACGCGTAAACGTCATAGTTTTGAGGTTGGCTTTTTTTCATTTATTAATCTTTCATTTTAGCAGCAATTTACTTATTTAAATTTCCGATAGAGTATCTAGGTGACACTCTCGAATCTATGATGGAAAAATATCCTTTAATTAGATAAAAATTTCACAATACAGTATATTATTGGAAAAGGACTTGAAGGCTCTTGACACATCCTTCAAAAACCAAATAATCGTTATAATGGATTCCCACCTCGAACGTGCTATCGATAACGTATAAGCTTACATGTTTATTTATGCCAGAACTTCTACATATGTTAAACGTCAATTCCTTAATCATATTTTATCAGTTCACCAATTTACATTAAAACCCGAAGCGATATTTTCGAAACCGAAGCGGTAATTAATTATCGTACAAATTAACGTCCGGGCAACGACGTTTTAACGAAAATCGACTTTCAACTCGGCCATAAATATGAATAATCGTCTCGTTTTATCCGCTTGAAACGCTCCGACCTCTTTTTATTACTTCATTCGAAGCCAATTACTACTTTCTCCGCTTCTTTAACCATACTATATACGCACTGACGTGTTTTCGATAGTTGACAGTCTCTGTTGGTGTAGTATACGTTCGACGATAAAAGAAATTTATGATCCTCAGACGACTGACTGTTCCAAGGCACGACCTGGTTATCGGAAAGGTTTTAAAACAAGTGGAGCTTATTATGTTGTTTTGTATATACCGCTTTAATGGTATAGTATGAACCAAAATTTAACTACATTGCCCTGTTTATCCAAGTTATTCCATTTATAGAAGCAAATAATATGTTATTCGCTGCGCATGTGTTTTGAACCGCTGCTAATTACACTTTCAAGTTTTTATTTGGCACTTCGTATTACCTGCTTTAAAGTGGATAATGTACACGTATCATTCCCAGGATTTTGCTCTCTTGCAAACTGATGATCCTATTTGGGTAAAGAGACTATCAATTATGAAGTATAACAGTGCCTGTAAACTTTGTTTAAATATTTTCAACCTAAAATACCAAACGCATTGATTATACATCGTATCCACTTAGCGTATGGGCGGGAGAAAATTCGTTCCTTGGACAATTTTAGGAAAATGTTTCAAATCAAAATTATTGGAAGATAGATTCCAAAGATATCATAAAATCAGCTCCTGCGACGTATGATACAATTTTAAATCTTTAGTTTCCTTTGAATTCATATCATCTTTCTTCAAATCTGAAAAATGTTACCAATTTAATTAATGAAATAAAAATTTCAACACGTCGATAAGATTCCAACCTATGACTCTGCGCGCGCCCACTACACCTCAGGGTCTTTTGTAGAAATGAGTCTTTTTAATACCTAAATATTTCAATGCCTGCAGAAGTATTGTGACATCTCGACAAATATAATATATTGTAGTAAGACTCTTTTTTTTTAATGAATAAAAATTGGATATTCAGGGTCTTTTAATATTTTGAATCGTGGGATCTACTTGTTTGTTTGCAAATTGAAAACAATTGAGAGAAAATTAAACAAATTTTGTGGGTGTGAGTTAATGTTTTAAATAATTTTATTTAGTTACGGAAGTTTGGAAATTATATTTTCAATTAGATGAAAACCCAAACCTTAAAGGTTTGGCAAAATACAGTTACAGAAACCAGACGCAGTTTACCCAACCCAACAGATTTTCATTTCATAATTCGATCGCTACGATAGCGCCACCTAATACTCAAATGGTCGAATGTGGTGTGTTTAATATTGTTGCTATGCCCAATATTAATTAAATCAGCGTTTTAAAAGCAATATCCAATGCGTTTTCCCAAACTTCATTTATCCATCTTTTTTGATTAGTTGAAATTGTATTCTTTAAAAAATTCCCATTGCCTTTAGCAAGATTTAATGCTTCTACCGACTCAAACGCGTGTTTTTCTGTCAATGATGTTTATCATACTAAAGTTGAGTTACCATGCTAACTAAAAAAGCCACTGTATAATTGTGGACGAAACGTTAAGTTATGACACGGTGATTTTGAATCTGTCTCCTAATGATAATCACCCAGATATGCCAAACCGTCGCCTATTGGTTCAAGTTATTTTGAATAATTTTATCACAAATGATAACATAAGGTCTACGCTAAATACAGAACGATTTCCAAGCAATAATTGTTCTTACTTCTTTCCGTAACCATCACTATATCTAAATTTACTGGATGGTAAACAGAAGTTGTCAGGATAGACAATTAAATTAACAATTCAACAACAACAACAAACGCGATTGCCTTAAAGATCAAGCAATTATCTGAAACAAGCAATAGTACCTTTAAGTAGTGTTGACTTTAACTAGTGTTATTTAAAAAATATGAAATGTTAATTGCTAACTGCTAGTTTGCTTCAGGTACGTCTGAAGTATGTCTTAAATCATCGGATACCGTAGTAATAACGATTTTGCCAAACAATGAATTATTGCACTACGATATTCTTCTCTGTTCAAACTACGATATAACAGTTTGTACAACTATTACCTTTGGGTGTTCACTCTCTTCGATAACTCTAGAAAATCAACTATGTTGCAACCACCTCTGCTTAATATCCACGTCACTAAATTATTATAATAAGGGAAGCATAACCATACTAACACATCAAATTAACAATATATTCGCTGCATATCCATCAATTAAGACCATCAAATTTACCACATTAGGAAGACAAGTACGTGGTTTACGTATGAAATATGTGTGTGTATATGTATACGGCGCGATGATGGTACACATCTGTTTTTCCTCTTATTCAGGCGAGAGAAATGGAAGCTCACGGACGTGACGTAGAGAAGAATAAGAGTCCGTCTGCTGGTAATTATTCTTCCACCAGTACTGCTGGATTAGACAGCAGTTTTTCGAAAAAGATGCCGCACGACCCGGCACAAAAGACCATTATATTGGACTGCGTAAATGACGGCCACTTCTCCATTATCCGTCTAACAAAAGGACGGCGTTTCCTGGCCTCACGGCCTATTTGTTTTTTCCCGGGAACACCGAACGCCGCCGATGAAACGTGAACGAGAGAGAGAAACCAACCAAATGAATTCTTTCGGCCGTCTGAACTATCATATGTGAAATTGTAGTGAAATGGAAGAATGTCCGGATAGTAACTAAGATGTGTGCCGCTGTCAGACTGAAATGGCCAGCTTTCTCCACTAATTAGTATAACGTACGGAGTTTCGCTATGCTTAATTCTTGCCCTTGTATTGTTTATGATTTACACTCTGCACTAATGATGCTCTAATGGGTGCGAATGGAGCAGAGATATATTTGTCTGTAGACTATAGATACCCATAATTGGAAGACCTCAATTGTAATTTATAAAAAGAAAGGGGATTCCGCAAATTGTTTGTTACGGAACACTTTTTGAAGACAGAAAATGCCCAGGATCTTCGTTTTACAAAAGTGAACCCTCAGGTTTCTATGTAACAATGCACAATGTACAGAAAGTTCTAAAGCGAATTTGGCAGAAAAGAAAATTCTCAGCTTCCTACTTGCAGTAACTTTCTCTACCATCTACCATCATAAAACAGTAATTCTCCTAAATGGAAGTTATTAAATATAATATTTGATGCTTTTTAACGTTTCGAAAAAAATAATCTCAAAAATTAACATGGAAGCGAATTTAAATTTTTTAGGTGTGGTGACGGCCCATCGGTGTGTATAAAGCTCTTGAAGCTTGTCATAAACTCAGGAGCCTTTTAAAATGTTCCATGGCCTTGTTACTGTCACCCCCTCGCCGTAAAGAGTGAAGCGCAGTTAATTGTACCCCAACTGCAAATGGTGACTCGGGTGTGTACCGAAACCACTAAGAATATTTGTTTATCCTAGCGGGGCTCGAACACACAACGCTTAACTCTGCCCATTCAAGTGCAGGCCCTCTTACCACAGGGCCACCGATCCGTGTAATAATTGTAATAATTTAAAAACTGGTGGAAATTATGAAAAAACACAGAATAGGGGATAAAAATGTTCTACGAGGGACCGACGAGGATATTAAAGAATGTAAGGAAATAAGGAAAAAGGATAATACACATTCTTTGGACACAGGGAGGATTAGTTACACTGACCAACAAAATTTCGAAAAGTTTATTCTTCTGAGATCAAAATAGCAATTCACTTATGTTATAATACAATTATGACTTAGGAAAAACTGAATTGGCCACAATTTCTTTGTAATGCATTTTTAAGAAAAAAAAAATACATTTGTAAATAGTCTAATACGTGTTAAGTTTATCTTAATTTGATTACGCCTTTTGCTTTTTTTTACCCGTCGTTTGTAATTGATGAGGGAAATATCTCAGGTACTCAAATGTGGGTCGATTCTCATCCATGGGTTTTACCAAATTTTTTAGGAGGCCATGTAAGGGAAGAACGGTGATCTTGTGCAGTTCTACCAATGGTGAGTGCACTCTCTTACCTACTTGCATTTTGTTACGCGCCAGCACCTACATATATAACGCACAAAACGTGACTATCTCTACAACGGAAGCCAATCAAATTTTTCCAAAGTGTTCGGCGCGTTAAATTCCTTCAAAGTTGGGTATTTTCACCTGGGGATCAATTTCATTGATGTTCAGGATTATAAGTAATTTAGCCTAAACTTACTGTAAAAATAGTTCAAAGTAAATTGGATAAAAATATGTCGGTACAATGCTATTAAGAAGTAATTTTTAATTAATTAATTTAAGACACTGTCATATAACCACACAATGTCAGTACGAAGCAGCACGTATCTCATTTCCCGATATTACTTTAGACGACTACACACCGAGTTTGTAGCATGGGATATCCATCATATATCATTCTACGGGATCGACACGGTCCCATTGTCGTGAAATTACACGTACTCACCGTCTTCAGTGTATTATAATTAAATGTTGACTTGCACTTTTCTTTATCAATAATCGAATCTTCGGATCGAACCGGCGGATTTTAAATAGAGTTGTCGGCTTGGTATCGCGGCGTAACAGCGCGTTCTGTTATCTTCCAGTTACGATCGGTATTTTACGTATTATGCACCGGTAGCCGCGTATTAAAACCTCTCCCCGATTCGGTTCTGTATGTGAACGCAATGTATATTACGGCTACTGCATACTACGAGAAATATGAAAGAGTTCCTGGTCTAATTTATTGCGCTGCGTTTAGTTGTCTTCTTTAATAAGCAAGGCTTATGGTACGGTAATAAATTTCTTTGCAAGAAGCTACAGAATAGTTTCAATACGTTCCAATCGTGTCAGTAACCTGGCATTTTCATATAACTGTATAAAATTAATTTTAGACGTTTAGTATGTTAATTGCGCAAAGTACTTACTTTACAGTACACTAATTACCAATTAAATAGAGAGATCATTCGGCACAATGGAAGCAGGTATAAGAGACATTTATTAATTAGAATATTGACAAGAGTTTTCTTACCTGGGACTTTGTGACCATAGACCATAGACATTGTGAGTGTATACAATACATATGTGTAAGTCGCGGTACTGTGTTCAGTCAGCCATTCCTTTCTATGCGGTCTGCCTAGAACTGCCTAGAATTTTTTGAGACTGCGTTTTTTAATCTGTGCTCAAACGCCTGGTTATCTAGGATGCAGTAAAATGCACACCGATCGAGGGAGAAATAAGAAAAATCTCAAAAGAAAGAGTAATGCGCCAATGCCTTCAAATACAGATAGCGACAATGAATGTCAACTAAGTGATAATGCTAATGAGGCTTCAAAGTATGTGGAAAGGAAGTGATGATGGAAATAATCAAAATAATAATGATGACTGGGTTGATGGAGAACAGGATCAAAATGAATTTGCTCGAGACTACCACTTGAAGCATTTTCCCTTATATTTGATGAAGCATTGCTCAGCAAAATTGTAGAATTGAAAAATACTAGAGTACAGCCTTTAGTATCAGAGAGTGTACCACAGCAGCTGAATTCAAAAAATTGTTTGATTTATATATATGCAAAGGACGTTACGTATACCATTAATATCAACAACATAATATAACAATTTTACGTTGCTTATGCGGTATAATCATTAATATTATAAGCCACATTTTGCGAAATATTCAAGACCTGTATTATCCAGGGCCAAATCTTTTACTAGAAGAAGCATTATTACTATGGTGCGGCCGACTGTGTTTTCCAGATGGTTTTTTGTTGAATTTGTTGGTATATTCTAGCAAAGGTATAATTCAGGATGCTAAGCACAGGCATGGACATTCTTTTATAGATAATACATAACCAAGGCTCACACCATTTTTCTTGATAGCTATTACAGTGGTGTTGATCTAACTGAACAAATGCTAACAAAAGGGACAAACAATTTGGGAACTCTAAGGAAAGGCAGCAATCTGAAGGAAGTTACAGGCAGAAAAGTTACCAAGTATGGTTTTCAATCACAATAAATGTATATTGAGTATAGACAGAACAGATCAACCTCAATGATGCACAAACGGACTAAGGACATTTTGAAAAAAGAGCCACTAATTACTCCACTTCATAAAACTTGCAACGGTATGTAAAAGGTCTGAAAAACATACCTCTCTTTCAAAAGCTTTACAAGCGCATAGGACAATTATAATACAAACAAACCTAAGCAGATACTTCAAACATTTTGCTACCTCATAAGCAAGACACTTCGTGGTCGTAATTCTTGTCACAGTCGTGGTCATAGATGAGATAAATCCCACAGCAGTTAGATCACAATATGATGCTTATGATGCATCGTTTCTATTCCGAGCAGCACTTTAGGCCGTCAACGAGTCCATTGCCTTAGGTTAGCACGTTACCTAGAAGAATCGTCCTAATACCAAGATATAGCTGCTCGCTAACTTTATTATTTAATTCAGCAAAACGATCTGTAAATTTGGTCCACAACACGGTTTTCTATTAATAACCGCAATAAAATGGGTGCAACATGTTTCCAGAGATCGTGAGGGATGCCCCGCAAACGAGAACTTGTACCCTATGAACAATTAACCGCCGAACGTGGCCGGTTTATTGGGCTACATAAAGGCGGTGTTAATTTCCGGGAAATTGCGCGTAGACTTAATCGTAATCATGTATCACGATGTTGGAACCTGTTGATTGCAAATCAAGCTAAAGCACGTAGTGCAGGTTCAGGCGTACCCAGAAGGTAAATTCTTTAAAATGTAGGACTAATGCTAGATTAATGTAGAACAATTTAATAAGCTTACCACGTAGACGAAACGTTTTTTAACACAGGAATGGTAGCATGGTCCCCCCAAATTAAACTTGGAGGCAAGATTTTAAAATGATTTAAAGATAGTCGTTTAATGGTATGATTAATTACGGATACATTGTTTTAGGGATAAAAGAAATTGAATCGATCTTATTGTTAGTGTTTGTACAAACTGTGTGCCAAAGCCTCCACATTTGGAAGTGAGAACATTCTCCAATCTACCAATAAGTATGCTGCATTTGAAACAGTGTTCAAAGCAACGCTGCGTAATCTCAAGGAAATACATTTGCGTAAATTCCAAAAAGGTTAAGGGGACACATCTCGGCGTACTAACGGTTTTCTTCGCTGTGCTATTTCGTAAAATAAAGTTCTTATATGTATGGGTTGTCCATTAGGGGGCAATATAACCTGACTCGGTCGCGACTATTGTCGGTTACCTCTTCAAAGGAACCGATCCTTGTGTCGGCCGACGAGATGGTCCAATAAATACAATAAATAACTTAGGGTGTAATTGTGTTTTACTGATTTGTGAATGCCAATAAGCGCGTATGTAGACAGTGTTTACCGTTCCGGCCTGGTAATAAATCCGTTTGATATTTCCAAGCCGCCTTTTATTAAATTTATGACTTTGCACTCTTGACAATAAAAATCCATATTTCAGTGCAAGAATTATTTATGGATGGAACAAAGCCATATACCACACGCATACACGTCTGCGGATATGCCGTATATGTGTGTATCCTGTAAACACTTCCACACACCACTACAGTCACGTATATAGAGATATATAGACATAGAAATAAATGGTGTGGATGTATGTTTGCCATACGTGTAGATATGGACAATATTGCAGCTGTGTGCTGTTTATCTCAGACGTAAAGTTATAGGAGATAAATAGGGGTTTAAATAAATAGAAATTTTATGACGTTTCAAGTTTAGTTTTTCACCGAATAGGTCTTTAAAGTTAGGCACATGCAACTAATGCCCATAAAAACTGAAAAATATTCAATGTGTTCTACGTATAATTTAAAAAAAATAAGTAAATTAGAAAAAATGAACTAGAATTTAAAAGAGTAATTTATCCGCACAGATAATTATCCTCATCCGGTGCATTATATTAGATTTGTGTTTCCATGCTTTTACTACCAGTTGGGACTTTTCTTTAGATAGAGGTAGCTTTTTCGTAACGTTGACTTGTTGGGAATACTTCTACCCGCATATTTTGCCAGAAAATTGTTAAAGGCTAGTTTTCGGAAAAGTATATTTCCAGCAACAAGGGCTTCGCAGAGATCGATTCTCATTCGAGACACCAGAATTGCGATAACCATCAACTTTTAAATGGTTCGAGATTTTTGGGTAATTTTATAGTAACTGAACAAATTGTGCAATAAATCTCTGTGTCGTTGAAAGCTTCCATACAATTATGATCCTTAATCCAGGTAATCATGTGCTCTTGGCGGGGACGTTTGCTGGGCGACATAGTAGATATAAAGGAAAACAACGAAATTAATACATTTGCACAAATTAAAAAAAATAATTCCAATAATGAGCGATAAAAGGAAATTTAATTTAATTAAAGAGGAATCCTGAAAATGCTCAATTAAAAGGTAAATAGTAAATATGGTAAAGTAAACTAAAGCTAATGTGAGAATAAAGATGATAATAATCGAAGATAAAAAAAATAACTGTGGAAGAAGCTAAACAACAATATAGAGCAGGTACTAAAAAAAATCCTAGCTTCAGAAAACAAATTAGAAATATAGAGAACAAAGCTAAAGATGAAACATGCACAACCGTGCTTTCTAGCTGCATATTAACGACCGACGAGCGGAGGTTGGAGAGGGGCGTGTATAAACCGGCATGACTGTACGAGCGTTTATGTAAAATGATAGAGGCGATCGTCGATCCGCAGTATGATAATGATACGATGGTCGTGTCTCCACTTGGTGCTCGATAAGTTCTGCTTTCAGCCAATATCAATGTTAGTTAGAGTTATTCTACATAATTACAAATGTTTTTAAACAAGTGCAGTAAATTATTAGCCTATAAACTGGGTGAAGCCTAGAGAAATCTCTGAAAGGTAAATTGTTTCTACAACCTTTTTACGAGGCAAGGTATACAGAGCGAGACACAACATTAGCAATGGTCCCGTATCTTACGTTTTAGCAAACGTATATTGTGAGGGGTCATACTTTAACGAAAGAGCGCAACAGCTCATAATTTTCTTTTATTTAATGTAATATTAAATTTTTGCCCATACAGTTCGGTTTATTTGATTCATGCCATTATTTTTACATTGATTTGTCGTACTTGTGAAAAATCACAGGAGGTGAATAGGAATCGAGAAAGAAAGTCGGGTAATTTTATTAGTTCTTTTAGTCATGATGTGATCATTACTAATATTGTCATGACTATCACATAGAGATTAATCTTAGTTATGCTTATTTTCGTGTGATTATTTTCATGGTTTTTTTAGTCATGACTACTGTAGTCGTGGCTAAATCAAACACCAAAAAAGAGTAGTCAAGCGCTAAAAGTCCATATCTGTTCATTGCATTGTTACACGTACGTGTCATAAAACATCCGTAAATATATCTATGTACATGTACGTACTGAACTTTTCGCATGACTGCCCTGTCTAGTTTATTTCCTTTAATTTTGCAAGAAACGCGAACAATAAACAGCATAATATAATGAAATTCAGCAACAAGACTAGAACAGGATTTGTTAACCATTCCCTAGTGAAGGGAAATTACCACCTATTTTGTAAATAAGAACGATTTAACAGGAATAAGGGACAAGCATTGCTTTACGCACGAAACCCTTATTGAGAAATCTAATAGAAGTTTGGGATCCTTCAAAATATTGTATTTCTTCTAAGCGCCATCATATAAACACGTTTATTTTTCCGGGCAGATGACTAACACCTAGAATAACCTCTTCTAGATATCGCTTATAAAGTAAGTGAGAAGAGAACTACTATAAAACTTCCCTCAATAAAATATAATTTCCAGGAAATTTTAAACTACCATAAAAAGAGATATTTTTACACTTGAATTGTCCAATAAACAATTTACGTCATTCCAGTTCCAGCTACTACTACATCTTCGAGAAGGTGTCACAAAAACTGCAACAATGAGTATTTTAATCTAACCATAAAACTCATTAATCAATATTTGTGCATGTCTATTTTTTATTTCCCGAGAAAGAAATCCTTCTTTGATATTCAGGTTGGTATTTCATTCTATTTACGTGATATTTAATTATCTGGTACATAGCTGATTATTCCGCAGTAAATTATTTTTCCAGGAATTGTTAAATTTAATCAAAATAAGACCATAGTGACCTCACTTGCACATCAAGTGAATTAACACTGAGAAAAAAGCAAGTTCTAGCCATCATTGTAATAATAGGCGCAACTCGATGGTTGAAAGTGATTTACGTTTTACTCGCTCCATTTTCTGGATTAGCGCGCTGATGGGAAATAATAGAACAAAATAGATCAGACAGTCAAGAAAGAAGTTAGAAGAAAAAACGAATCACTATTTCAGAAAGGTACCGTTCCTGAACGGGGTGGCAAAAGAATCAAAATCGAATAAAGGCGTAGGAGACCAATAATTTACAAAATAAATTGATTTCTTTTCATCCGGACGAAATTCTTTATAATTTGTCAGCGCCGGGCCTGCAGTAGATAGAGAGGTTTTCGTACAGTCAGATTAGAAGAGCGTGACGCTTTGTGTATCTATATTGGAGATCTTTTGTCGAAGGTTCGGTGTTAAATTGATGAATGGAGGTTAGTGATAGGATAAAAATGGACCGGGAATCGAGTGTAATTGAATAAGCTGAACTAAGGGAAATACAAATTTACTTGTTTCTCGACATCCTTTTTGAATAACAATTAAGGGTGTTAAAATATAAGCAGCAGTTTTCAAGACGTTATTTTAAGTGAAAATGAAGTAAATCGCATTTCCCTTGTATATGTGGTATATAGTCAATTTCGTGCAGTGAAACAGAAATGTATTGTTAGCGCGTGTTAAGGACTATATTCAAATTAATTTTTTTTAAATTTATGCAAATAACCGCTATCTCATTGACATTTTACCTTTTTACAGTATTATCAATAATAGCTGAACAACACCTTTACCTAAGCGCTTTCCCATCCTTGCTTATAAGATCGGTTGTCTGAGGGAGTGAGAGAGATGAGTCGAGTGCTCGAAATCAAGGAAACAGGGAAGCGGGCGCGAATATATTAACGAATGTTCGGTAATTCGACGCGGTAATGGAAGAACTATACAGGATGTGTGGGCACTGTTGGGCAAAGCGTCAAAATCGCTTTGAGAAATAGGAATTTTTTCGCTTTCCCGTGACGAAGAACGACTTTTCGACCGATTCGAATGGGTTTTCTCGTTGCTACGACACGGATATCGTCGTATCCAACAAGCTTTCATTCCAAATTTGAAATTGAATGATTAGTGAAAGATAACTTTAGTAGGTAAAAATACCTATTATATACGTTTGGTTACATTAACCAAGAGCATTGAGTATTCGGTCGGGGAATCCTATGTTATGCGTTCGGTTTCTAAATACGTCGTACGACGACATCGTTTTTTCTTTGTGTTATTCCGTTAGTATCTTTATTATTATTTATAATTAAAAAAAGAAATGATTTATGAATCAATTTATTGTTTCCAAGAATTAATATACATACATAACACTTCAGCTTTTTGCCTTTGTTTACACATATTTATTTGTGTTCGTTCATGTAAGTACCTAATAAAGGTACAAATGTTTCTGTATAATCTGTTAGAAAGATAATTACTTTATATGAAATGAATGATAATGTCCATCAATCAAGCGCAGAAATTGCCGATATTAAAAACAAGTTCATTTGCAGACTATGGTATAACTCGTCACCGAAAGTTTTAACAATTTTTCTGTTTTCCGTTATTTTGATATATGTAGTAGATGTTTACGAGCTACTCAAGTCCGGCGTTGCTAACAGAAAGAGTAAATTGATGTCAATATTCTTAAACGTACCAGATTCGACCATTTGAAAACTAGGTGGCATTATCATAGTGTCCAGATTTCTAGATGTGGTGGGTTGGGCAAACTGTATCTGGTATCCTTTTGTGTATACAGCTCTATAACTGCTACTTACCAAACGATTGGAGTTTGCTAATCGCTAGTATGACAGTTGCTCCATTGATTGCCATGATGATTTTCATGACAGCTTTGAAGGTAGCTATTGAGCTTGTTATCAAAATAAAAATGGCGGAAATGAAACTTTGTATGCTGCATATTGTTGATTTCGTACGTATGGAGAGGAGGAACAAATATTGTTCTTAGATAAATACATCGCTGCATTGGTAATCCAAGTTGTAGTAAAAAATAAAATTAAATATTAGACATGCCAAACATTTATATTATTTGTCGATAAGGGAAACGTAGATTGGAAGAAACAATTATTTTTCACATGTATATAAAATCTTAAATTGTAATAAGACGAAGATATACGATCAAACAACGACTACCTGAAAGAAAACATATAACAGTATATAAATATAAATACTTCTTTAAACATTTACAGCCTATATTCGAAAATACCACCATTGTGTGCCAAACAAGCTGGTTGTTAGTGGCACATCGAACAGAGATAGGAAATATTTTATTGCAAAGAAGCCAAACCTTGCCTCTTGCATGTGTCCTTTGGTTGTTGTTGGATGTGCATTCACTGGGTTTTTAATTTATACTTAATTGTAAAAATTCATGGGTATTAAATCAGAAGACCGTAGAAATCGATACGGACCATTGTTTGCAATCTGGTCTTCCAACATTTCAACATATTTATTATCCCTTATTACTTTACGGTTTGCAAAATATACAAGTGCTTGTTCCCAGTAAAGTTTTTGTCGTAAAAAATATAAACAAAAAATCATTTTGCTTTATCGCACAAAATACACAAACACACCAAGCTACTTGAAAATTGTTGTATATATTATAGAAATCATTTTTGGTCAATTTAGCCTCATCAGTCCAGATTATTAATTCTTTTGTGAATTCTGTGTTTTCTTGAGATTTTGTCAATGACCATTCGGAAAAACATACAAACAAAATAAGACCTCCATTTCGTAAATATTGAGCTTGATGATATTAAATGATCAATGTTTAGATCAATGTTAAGAAGATCCTATGAATAGTTCTCTACGTAGTCCTAACAGCAATTTCTGCGTCCTTTTAGCGAGTTTCCAAGGTATGCTACGAAACATCTAACGACAATTATTTCTGTATTGTTGTGATGATTTTCGTATTCTAATTTTTGGCAGAAACGAATTTTTCAAATGTCTTAAATATTATTTTTGACATAGAATATTGCTCAATGGTGTATAATTTTTTTGTTTAGAATTGAAAGTTACGCTTAGTTGAGGAGAGATTTGAAAAAATCGACTTTTGCTGGTTTTGTCGATTCCAAAATTCGATTAAAAAAATTAAACCACCTTATTCTAGTATTTTTAATCTATTGACACGACTGTAAATAATATAGACCCTTAGTTTAGCAGAACAACTCTTCCATAACCAGCGTAGTTCTTAATAAGTAATCAAAGTTAATAGTGCATGAAAAAAAATCGATTATCTTGCAAAATAGTAAAATTTAGGTATCTATAAATGTACGCAATATTGTTTCAAAATTTGAAGCGGATTCGAAATTTGTGGTAAAATAATGGACATGCCATTTGAACCAAAGAAGTTGAGATCCACCCCGGCATAACTAGAAGTAATATGTTTCCACAATAATTTACCGTACTCTATTTTTAAAAAGCAGCATTAACTATGATATATTTTTTTGCAAATCATAATAGCGAGCAGTGTACTCATTCCCAAAATTAATAAATCTCCTTATCCCTCCAGCAACGATAAACTTCCCTCTACAAATACCGTCTATACGTACATATGAAATCCCTAAATGCTATCGTTGCATAAAGGAATAAGTAAGCAGTTAATATTCTTAAAATCCATTCCAATGTGAGCGCTACACGCGGAACATCTCCACGCTACTTTCACTTCATGCCCGCCGATAGCTTCATCCTTATTAATACGACGTTCGGCTAAAATGGGGATAAGACGGAAGCTAAACGGTGCTCCCGATGGCACGACTAGGACAATAAGGACTATCATATATTCAGATTAAGGCCGAGCCGGGTTTACATGGGCGTCTCCGACATCGACGCTCCGTAGTAATAAGAATTGTCAAATATTTTAGCGTCTAGGTACCAGAGGGTGGGTTTGCTGGGTTTTACGGAGCTGGGTCTCGGTATATGCGAGCGTATTAGTACGTGAATGCAAGTTGCGCTCTTTATCATCGTATACAACCTGTGACTTTTAAAGTTTATAAGAGATCCCGCTGAGAAATAGTCGTAAAAGTTGGTACTTATTTGAAATTAATACCGTGATTATTTAAATTCTTACTTGTGATATAATAATATAGTAGATATCAATTAAAATGAATTACAACATGTTCATTCATCACTGTTCTTGGTAATTACTTGCAAGAAATTAATTTCAATTGCAAAATTAATATATGCTGTTTCAAATACACTTAAACTAAATTATTTGCGTGTCTCAATAAATGCCTTGGTTCCACAGTTTATACAAATACAAATTCTAATAATTCTCCAATGAAAATGTTATCCTTCTGTTTTTAATGGAAACGAAACATTCTTCCTCTGATTGGTTTTAAATGCTTTTTCCTTAATGTTTAATACCAGTTGTGTATCTTATATCTGAAAGCTTAATAAAAAAAAGCGCAATAAGAGATATTAGGGTAAATGGACATTTTTGGAATTTAGAAATGCTAAATAATGAAATTACGACAAAACCTGGCAAATAGTTCAGAAATCGCGAAAGTGATTAAAAGAATTGCAGGCTGTTCACAGTAATATAGTAATAGAGTTAACGTATAGGGTCAAGTATTGTACGCGCCACGAGTGACGGCGAGTGTTGTGGGTGCACCGAAATCGTTTTCGAAGACGTATACGCTCTTTTACTTGCAGTAGTACTTAAGCTTAAACCTATCAGTGTAGCACAGAACACATCAGAAAACGCCTAGAAACAATAACCAAAAATATAATGCTAAGATGCTTAGCTTCCTCATGGTATTGATGGAATAATTCACGGCAAACGCAATAAAAGGAGAGAGAAAAAAATACACTAACACACGGACATGTTTCTGCCTACCCGGCGTCATCAGCGTGGTTTCGAGAGTATTTTTTATCTCTACCTTCTATTGCTATTGCCTCATAGTTAATGCCACAACTTTCAAAACGACAAACTCGACATTTCTTGGCGCCATCTAGAACCAAAGAAACGCATGCCTGCCGTTCAGGTAGCAGCGACATAAACCGGGTACTGTTCCCCGTGCCGTGAATTATTCCATCAATACCATGAGGAAGCTAAGCTATCTTAGCATTATATTTTTGGTTATCAGTGTAGGCTCAAAATGCTTTTGCTAAGTATTAGAAAAAGATGCACGGTCAAACACGAGACGTGGTTATTAATGTACTCAGTATTCAAATATCAAGTAAGGATGGTACAAGACTTGATTTATAATTTTCACAGAACAAACTAGCGACGTGTTACGGTATCAGGTCTATGCCAGAAGATGCAAGGCGACCTAGAATGAAACGAATAGAATATATCATTAAGAAATATGAGGATTTAAGTTTTGATGTACACAGAGTAATAGGAAATAATTAATAAAACGAACTAGCATTAAGGATTTGATTACTTCCAAAAAAACATTTTCGTAGCACAAATCGACTCATTATGTATATCGACGAAACTCCAGGATATGGAGTGATTAAGGTACCAAAGGCCTTTTTAAGAATATTTCTAAAAGGTCCAGGCTAATAGTGGTGCATCAGGAGGCAAGACGGGTTTTATTCCTAACGCTCTACTGATTGTCAAATCCGGCGTAAGAAGTGGTGACTATCATTCCGATATGAATGTAAAAAATTACGGCAAATGACTAGAAGAGAAACTTGTACCAAACGTTTTCAAGAATTTCACCAGAAGATTGGGAACAGCACTGTAAACATGTGATTGACATTGAAGCTAAATATTTAGTATTAGAAATATTAGTTAATTAAACGGCAGAAAATTTAATTATTACTGTATTAACGATAATGACATTGACGACGACAACTTCAGTTCCAAAGAAAATCGAATTGTTGTTTATTTCTATTGCAGACCTGTAATTCTTTTTGCACATAATTATATTCTTAATAATAAACCAATACACTATTTATAAATTAATCATTCTTTACATGTATACATGTAATTAAATAAATTCTGTAAACTGGGATTTGCAATATCATTAAATACTCATTAAATTATTAATCTGTGCCGCCTATGGTGTTCTGAAACTTTATGTGAAACCAATTACAACGCCTTCCACCACTTCTATTGCTGCGCGAACTTACACCCGCCGCCCACGATCTTTCGTGGCGCGTACTGTATCAAGAATTGATACTTCGAAAGTATACTTGCCTGAAAGTAGTCAGTAGTGTAATATATTTGTTTGATTGTGCTCAGTGATTTCTTTACCTTGAAACTTCCAAATATCTCGAAAAATAAACACTTCTCTATTGGAATACGTTTTTTTTTTTTGTAATTACTTAGCCTTAAAACAAATTTTATTCATTTTACAAATTTCGAATAAATGAGAAATTGTCACCTGTAGTAAGAAAATTATTGCTTCTAGGGTAGTTCATCTCGAAAAGGTTGTACGTTAGTTTTAAAATCAAATATGTAGAATGTTTCAAAAAAATTTCAGAATATTCAAAATAATTGAAATAAGGTAAAAATAGGTATGGGATACCTAATTAAATTATTCTTAAAATAAAATATACAAATGAAGTACCCATTAAAAAGGCACAAAAGAATTGGCTGTTCTTCAATTAGCTTAGGTCACCTGTATACGTATTTCTAAATAGGAATAATCAGTTCAAGATTCTATTTCCAACGTTTTCTATTTCCAATGTTGCTATTCTGAAGTAAAAACGTCAAAAAATAGCAGTACCATTACCTTGTTTCAGAGTAACCAAAAGTATGTATTTCCGACAGTTATAAGCTATTACTTCCAACTCTAACAGATGTAGAGTATCTACGTACAATTGCCGTAATAAATTTTCTATCTGTAAAAAATTACATCCAACATAAATCCATTCCCCTTTCCACTGTTATATCTAGTGCGCAGAATAATAGGAATAATATTTTTTCTTTCTTAAATAGGCAACTAAACTCAAATGTTACGGAAGCTACTCGCTGAAGCCGAACATTCGCTGACTGCGCTTCGCGCTACTGTTCATAATAGAATAACCAGTTTATTTGTTGGAGTGTTATACGTCTGCCAACATTTATTATCCCCTGCGAGCCGTGAGTTTTACCGGCAGCCGTATATTTTCCAAATGGGCCGAACGTATTTGCTATAAGTCATCTTATATTGGCTGTTTAGTTTCTTTATGTAACATTACCGTCACATTCCCCGTTATTTATCCGAATACATACACGCACACATACATACATAGATATAATTTTTCTGCGTTACGTGATGCCTACCATAGCTAACTCTTAAACTACGACATTTGTTACGCATTCATGACATGTTGCAAATCGGAAACGGGACTATTTCGTGAGCTGTATGTACTTTAGCATGGATGGCGATGCGCCTTTTTTCGTTTTCATGTTTCAGATGGATAAATTTGATGTGAAAGAGGTAATCATGACCGTAAAAAGTATTATCAAATTTAATAGGCAAACAATGATAGCAAGGTCTGTGGGGTAGTACGGCAAACAACAAAGAAGTATCGACATACTCCGCACCACACAAGTTTAATTAATTAATCCGGGACATCTGGTGCCTATTGCTCTTTTTGTTTGACCAATATAGACTTTGTCAGAGTCACTACATGCAATTTTATAAATTCCCGACCTTTCCTCCATGTCCGGCTTATCTTTCGGATTGTCGAGAAGGTTATTAAGTGTATTTCGCGAGCTATACGTTCATATCTTGACCCCTAAAAACTTTACTGATACCTTCCGACATGCTGCGAAAGGCGTTTCACAATTTTCTTATCGCTTCTGCCGGTATAAAAGTCGTGGAATTCCTCTCATAATGTTGGATTATCTTAAGCATGCAATCGACATCTATAGAAGAATAACCATTGCAAATAGCGAAATTTTTTATGAATTTAAGTTCTTTATTGTAACTACTTATACTAAAAGAGAATTTTGCTAATCTATCGATTAAGGAGCTAAACTATCCAGGAACGAGAGTTGATCGTTCACTTCTTCTTCTACTGTTAATTTAATAGTTTCGCATTTCAGTAAAACTGCTCGTACTGCTAAATAGGGGGCTAAAACATTACATCCGCGATTCAAAAATTGCGGTGGAAGAACTCGTCGCGCCAGTAGAAACGTCCATTAACAACCTAGATGTCACAACGAAAGATATGCTAAGTTACAATTTCAAAAGCTTGGGCGAGGTTAAAAGCTTAAGAAATAACAGACCATCGCTGA
The DNA here is from genome assembly GCA_902654985.2 of Oryctes borbonicus. Classification (NCBI taxonomy): domain Eukaryota; kingdom Metazoa; phylum Arthropoda; class Insecta; order Coleoptera; family Scarabaeidae; genus Oryctes; species Oryctes borbonicus. Next base: position 7,887,747 of record LR736872.1, on the reverse strand, counting down.
GCAACCAAGAGGCTCAAAAATAAGAGTTATTTTTATTTCAAAGCAGATAAAAGGAACAGAATAGTCATTTTGGACAAGCCGGATTATTTTAACCGCGTCAACAATTTGCTATCATTAGGATCTTATACAGAATTGAGAAAAAATCGTTTACCATCTATGATTAGAGAAACGATCTAATAGTTTCAGGCATAGACTCACCTATGTACAAATCGTCCAAATGGCTAGTAAATAAATATAAAAATTTACCCATATGCTAAGTTATAACACCATTTTTCTATAATAATCAATTCTTCTAAGTATACATAATCGAGTGGAAATGAATACGACTTACACAGGTACAACTTGCCAGTACTCGCACTACAAACGATAATTATTAAGATAGTGTTCCATTGGCTGTCATTGTCTACTTTATTTTTTTACCTGTGCAAAACGACTACAGTTGTATGTGTAAACTTATGGTCTGTCAAGTTCCCATCTGTCTACAAAAAGAATTAGTTTTATCTATCTGACCCGCGTTAATGGTATATTGCTGCACCTTGACAAGCTTCATATTTTAAGAAAACTTATTAGATTGTCACTTTCCGCAGTTAATTTTAATTCCTTCCTGCACAGGTTACACACTTTTGGTGTTACAGGGAATATGTAAGATTATATGTCTTTCAGGTGGTGCTTTTGGTAGGTATGCTAAATAAATTAATGCGTTTTGTTATGTTAGGTTATCTGCGCACTGCGTTGAAATTGTTTATAAACAATCTTCATTTAACTATTAAACAAATTACGTATAAAAGAATTTAGCGGTGTAGCTGGAATGAAATTGTTTTCGTAGTGGTGATTTACATCGTACCCCAACGTTCTGGAATTGTTACTATACTTAGAGCATAGTTGAAAGCAGGCAATCTCGAACAAAAGCGGTCAACATGAGCTTTCCAATTTAGCTGGCTGTTGACAGTAGCTGGGGCGCTTTTTTGAAATAACTGAATCCATGATGTTCGTTTTTGAGATGTTTATTCCATATCATAATTTTTGAACAATCTGTTAAAGTCATTTAAAGTTGTAATGACTTCAATCCGAGTAATGTTTTCTACCGGTCGCTGGACCATTTCCTACAACTATCAGTTGCCAGACGCCTACTTTGTTGCTGGCCTGTATGTTATTACGTTTTTGGTTTCTTTACATAGAAATAAACCAATATAATATAGTCCAATTTAGAAAGTAACGCTTTTAATATTTGAATTTAGCACAGGGCGCATGTATGAATAAATTATTTTTTAATCTTTAGTTTATGGCACACTGGTGGACAACACTGACAGAAATCGGATTGGCAGGTCATGCGAAAAAACTTTCAAAGTTCCAAATAATTAAAAAAAAATTAAGTGCTGGTTCCTATAGGGGCGTACTTGGTTTATTTCAATGAATGATTCATTTCAATGTAGTTTAGACATTTATTGTTTTGTTTCTATAAATTTTATTTGTCAATCAGTTTGAACATTTGCTTTTAGTGAAACTTATACTTTGACTATTGTTACTGCGTTCCAAATAAATTCCATTAAATAACTCTCAAAGACAATCAATATATTCACTAACGTCATATTCTCACAAATTCAAAATCTATAAACTTTACCTTTAATTTATAAAATTTTTAGTTCCAACATGTGCTAATTTTTATGCCCCAAAAGGTAATAGTAACCGCCAGTTGAAATTTTTCGTAATTATTTGAAACTAACACGGCCAATATATAGGAATAATAGAACAAATACTACCTCATATAACTTAACCAAACAGCTTTCTAAATTTTATAATCAAGAATAATAAAATTATTATCAATTCTTTCGTTCAAATTATTACTCGACTTTCACCTTAGCTTCATCAATTTGATTTTTTTGAAATATTCATGCTAGCTATAAATCGTCGTTTTTAATCGAACCCGCAACACTACTATTTAATTACCATATCTAGCATCAGCCTCTTAATTAAGGTTCACTGTTTAATCGGTTTGGGCACCGTTACATTCATGTAGCTAATTGCCACTAGCTGACGTAAACCTCTTCCTCCGATGAAATCATCAATTCTAATAGTCAAACAGCGAACAAAAAGGGACCGCCGATGGCAAACAAAAGGGTCTGCATCGAATCATCAGGAATAATAACGCTAGGGTGAAAGCGAGACGGAGAAACAAAAAAAAATGAAGCTCAATAAGATTTCCATCGATTATGCAAACTGTCAACGCATATATCATCGTCCGACGTGATACAAGAAGAGAGAAGAGTACGCGAACGTCGGGAATAGCATGACGGACGAGGGGAGCAGCGTAAATCCATCACCGTAGTCGATAATTTGCGGTGACAGGACTGGGTCGAGTTAGTGAAGATGATGTATCTCCGCAAACAACCCTCTCGCCCCTACCTTGCTAGACCCTGTGCGATGCGGCATCAATCTTCATTGTAAATGTCGACGGTAATACGAAGAGTCAGACGTCTAAACAGGAGGGATACAATTCGACGTGTATAATCACCAGTGGCGTAACAACGATTTAAGGGGTTAGGCTTCTGGGGTTGGTACGCAAATTTGAGTCAAAAACCTTAAATTGAAAAATATCTTGCTTTCAATAAATTCTCTAAATGTTTATGAACAGAGACAATGAAACGTATGCTGGAAGGCTATCAACAGGCTAATAATTGTACAAAAACTCCTTAGTAGTATCGCTTTAGTGGTGTCAAGTATATAGCAAAAATAAATTTTTCTTAATACCTAGCTGAGCCCGGTGTTATTTACGTACCCATAAAAATCCTTCTTCACGAAAATATCTGAAAATAAAACAAATAAATCATTTTGGTATCCCTTCTATTTAGAAGTGGACATACTTCTGTCACTTGTACTAAATACAGATTGAAGTCCAATGCTTTCGGAATTTTTTCTGCATTTTTTTAACATTTTCATATAGCAATCTTAGCCTCATTCAAGCTGTCCTCAAGCTGCACATAACAACCTCAGGATCGTTCAAACCATTTTTAGAAACGATGGTGTTCACCGATGAAAGACGCCAAAATTATAAATTAGTTGGAAGTTTGTGTCTTACAACAGGAGAAGCCCGACAGAGACGTTCTTTGTATAATAAATGATACCAAAGAAATTGTACACAACGAAAAACTAGAAATACCTAGATTATCTAGATTAATTAATTTCTTATTTAATTAGCACACTTTAGTCGTATTGTTACGCCACTGTTAATTACCGGCCTACTACCACACAAACCAGTTACATAAGCCCAACGTGCCCTCGAATATCGTTTCGACTTTTTGCGAATCTCTCTCTCGCTGCGAAGTGAGCACGGCGATGTGGCATTGTTACAGCTGTCTACTGACACATGTAAAGAGGGTACACAAATCCGCAGTAAGCGAATTGGTTTCGTAAAAGAGGGATGAAGGAGCGTGAAAGAGGGTACCATACCGGTGAGAGGACGACGCTACTACGCTGCGCCATCGTCGTTGTCTACCTCGAATAACACTTTAATGGGATAATATAAAATTTATTGCATGCTGAATCTATGTGACGTGCCAACTAAAAAATTTATGAGCTTCCTTTTTTATTTTATTATTGCGTCCATGTTCTTTTTCTCTTCCTATCCTCTTTTGCCTTCTTTATATAGGCTGTTGTATTTTCTGTATCTACCTCGTATTAAATTTTGACACATCTGTTTCGGGGGAACGCCCAGAAAAATTACGACAGTCTTTTTCAAATTGTTTACTGTGCGCTCGTATTACCTGGAAGACATAAGATTTTACAGTGTAATACGGGAGCGAATAAATTTGACGGGCCTGATAAACGCAAATCACTAGAAAAATTTCAGTTCAGTAGCGAATCCTTTATACATGTCCCTCAACTAAGAATTGTACAAATTGTTAGTGGTATTATCTTCAAAAAATAATGAGTACGAGAATAACCTTCCGGAATTGTAAAATCGCACCTACTGTGCAAATGGTAGGAGGTCAGAATTTTCAACAGATATCATCTTTCAAATATATTTTCTTTATCTAGCAGAATCGATAAATAGCGAACCAGACACTTTCTTCGTTATTTTAAATAGAACATTCGGTATATTATTACGTTTTTAGACTGTCCAACTAAAAATAAACCTATCTAGCATGAGCTTTATATGTTTTTTTTCAACAGATTTGAAGATTTGTTATCATTTTGCCTTCAATTGCTTAAATGTAAAAATATGTCAGCGTAAATTTTTACAGGATTAAATTAATGATGGGTGCTCGATATTGATCATCAAACTTTGCTCAATTCAATCATCTGAAACTTAATAGCACCGTATATTTTTTCCTAACTTTTCGTATGATGCATAATTGCAATAAAATTACATGAATGGCTATCAAGCCTGTCGGTAGAGCGTAACATATTACTGTTCTTTTTTAAGCTTACGCTGACAAATTTATGTTTACATTACTTATTGTTAGCCTGTAATAACTTTTACTAAAATATTGTTTCACTTATTTGCACAATACAATTCTTTTTTTTCTTTTATTATTTCTACACCAATGGAATGTTCTCAGCAGCATAAAATCTTAGTCTTAATTTGACAAACGTTTTCGGTTATGAACATCCTAAGTGAAGATAGTGCAGCGTATACATCGTGCTAGCTAAAGTACATAATTTCTTTCGTTTTTTCCTAATGCATAAGTTATACCTTAGTCTAGTTTCCTCAGATATGAAATGTTGCATCAGTAGCCTAAGATCACCAATATCGGCAGGTTCTGTTTACTGTTGTCATGGTAGCCAAAGTATTGTGTGGATTGTGGATGTCATTTCTAAAGGTCTTCACTTGAGGTTAAAATTTTGAATCAACAGCTTAAAAAAGCCAAGGCCAGTAGCTTTGGTTTACTGGTATCATGGTAATCAAACTACTAACACTTGGATGCAATATAAAAGTATATGCTGTACTCGTCCTTGGCTATAAATATCTTTGCATATTTCACAGTTTGTAAATATCTCGAAAGACTAATGAAAGCCATATTTACTTAGTTGTATTTTCAGTAGGAGAAAGAAAAAATAAAGCAATATGCAGCGCGTACCATTTAAAATAAAGTATGGGCTTGGTTCCGTACTTACCAATCACCCCAAGACGAAGTCGACTTTAGAGAAACACGTAAAAGATTGTAGTACCTAATGTAATATAATAATAATGTAATAATAATGTAAATAAAAATAATGTCGCATGTAGACATTATTTTCTGTAGTAATAGATGAATTGAACAACCGAGTAAGTAGGATAATAGATATAAAAGAGAGAAAAAAGTAATCTTTGTCCTTAATTGTTTTTTGGTTAGGTATTTTGGTTTGTAGATATCTACCTACTGTTAATATTTTTAAATACTTTGCATATTTAAGGGTATTCATATAGTCTAGTAAGTTATATAAATATTTTAAAATGTAAATGAAAGATCACATCAGAAAATGCCTAGAAACAATAACCAGAAAAATAATGCTGAAATAGTTTCCTCATGGTATTGATAGAATTATTTACGGCAAACGCAACACAAAAAGTACACTACTTACTGACATGTTTCTGTTATCAGCGTGGTTCCGAGAGTACTTTTAACTCTACCCTGTGTCGTTGTTACCCTACAGTTAATGCCATAACATTTGAAAACGACATTTCTTAGCGCTCCCTAGTGCCAAGGAACGCATACCGTTTAGAAAGCAGCGACATAAACTATAGTAGCGCAAGTGGTGCTTTGGGAAACCGCACTCGAGGTTTAGTTTACTGTTTTAATGATTTCATCATTATCATGCATAATTAAAACAGTGTATACAATAGCAGAATACAGTGGGCCTTCAATTATTCTGATTAGTAGAGGCCCGGACAATCACAGATCCTAATATCCGGGATTTTCATTGTAGATGATACAATTAATACAAATAGCAATTCAGCTACAGAAGATTAAATAGTAAACACATTAAAAGTATTCATATTTACCATGACGACCAGTGAAATGTGAAACGATGTGCTGTCTTGGTGGAACAAAACTTCTTTTTCCTTCAAATGTGGACATTGTTCCGCAATTTTTGCCTTCACTCTGACAAGTAATCACATGTGGTGTGCAGCCGTTATTACTTGTTCTTTTTCAAGGTAGTCAATCAACACAATTCTATGACTACCCCAAAAACTTGCCGCCATCATTCTTTCGATCGATGGAACAGTCTTCGCCTCTTCTAAGGCAATCTGCTCTTCACAGCCTACCGTTTCGACCATCGATTAGTTCGACCATCGGCTGGCACCATTTCATTTTTTCCGATGCTATCGACACTAGTTGCAGGTTTTGCCCGTACCGAATGTTCATCGTCACTTAATATAGTATGACCACGTCTAAATTCAGTTGACTAGAACTACACTGTGGCAAATGATAGTGTAAAATTCTAGTAAACAGTGTCAATCCTCGTTTTAATGTATGTAGTCCTATTGCCCCTTCAAATGCAAAAAATTGTTGACGGCTCGATATTCGATTTTTTTTATTTTTGTAGAAGCTGACACGGTAGTTGATACCATGCGAAATCACTCGTAAGTAGTAGCAGTATTTCGGCAACTTATAGGCGTGTATACGCTTTTCAGCTGGGTCATTCAGAGTCCATTAATCCCCAGGAATGGCACGTGCAACTGATAAGGAAATTATTACTGGTAATGGGCTACCTTAGCCTGTTAAAAGTTTCCAAATAAGAAAAGCATGTTGTTACACTTGAATGTTTAAAAGTAATTGAGAAAAGCTCGTACAGAGGGATAACTCCATCCCTATATTTCTTGAACATCAACGCGTAGAACAAGTTGCGTTTAAAATAGCCCTAGATGCCCTTTCAAACAAGTACGCGTTTCTTTATTTCGGGTAAAAACTGTAGAAGTTATCGCAAGTTCAACTTTACATGATACGACAACACCTACAACACTTATTGTTCACAACATGATAAAACGTCTTTAACCAATGTAGTGCGTAATCAACTAAGCTCTTTAATAGAGTATTTAAAATTATAGTTAATCCTGGAACTTTTACCAACCAATTTAAAATTTACTGTTGACCCTAGCAACTGCATCCCGTAGCAGTTATGTTTGGAATTTCAAAATATTTTCATTAAATTACCCTTTGTCACTTTAGTTATGAAAAGATGTTTCCCATCACTATAGATATTACACATTCAAGGATAGGTCCCCACTCTTAGTGGGACAGACAGTTTATATTATGATGAAGAGGAGCACGATTTTCCAAACTTTTTGAGCGCACAGTGTAACGTAATCTGTCTTTGGATTTAACTTACTACTGGTCAAAGATAATGGTTATTCTTGGGAATAGGAATAAAAAATAGGAAAGAAAATTCAAATGGTTTGCAATGCTAGAGCTGAGATAGTGTTAGCTTAAATGGATGATGCATCATTTTATAGCGTTGTATAACGATTAATTGCACCAGCTAAACTGTTTGTTTCTTCCGCGGCTCTTATTATGCGACTTCTCAAAAATAATCATCACATTCTACGAAATAACCGCGACGATTACAGATAGAATTTCCTCTCGAACTTGACTGGAAAACTTGCTGCATTACTTAATAATTACCCGGACTGGCGCGGCGGCGAGGAGATGATTAATGTCCTGACAATGCACATAATAGATGTAGGGCCAAAGTTTTTAATGCTTTGTTGAACCCTTCGACCGCTCCGACTCGGACCCCCTAATAGAATTACCCGTTTACATCAAACAATTAACAGGATGCATCCAACAATGAGAGTGTGCGTACGCGCCGTGTTACAATTGCCACTAGATTTCAGTTACGAATATCACGTGTTGTTGTTGTTGTACGGCGATAATGTATGGGAAGTCATGAATTCGGCGCGCAGCTTTGTTCGAAAATTAGCTCGGGCCGTTTGGTTAATGGAGATGCAGTTACCCGCCGTATAATTTTTAGCGTTCGTGGTAAGTGTCAAAGATGTTTCGATAATTTGAAATAAAAAAAAAGAATAAGTAAGTGGGATCTTAGAAAAGTTTGCCATTAATATTAAAATTAAAGCCAAAAAGGGTATTAAAACCTTTGTACCAAAAAATTATTGTATCCCTATTACAAATTTTAATTTTTAACAGTCACTAAATAGACCCCACGAATAGCTATAATCTTAATTTATTATTTTAAATGTTATTGAAATTTTTCATATTACCCAAAACGAATAGTCATAACCAAAGATATTCAAAAAAAGTACAGCGGAAGAAATCTTTTTCGAACTCTTGTTCTGAGAATACTGCGTAACCTGTTCCACATTGAGAAGCATTTTTTATATTATATAATATTCAAAATTACGTTAATTTTTAATATCTAATTTTTTCAATACTGCTGATTTTACTCGCTTATCGATCTGTAGGTATCGGATTCGAACCTCGGCCTCGCAACTCTTAAAGTAAGGTTTCTTTTGTATTTTTCTTACTCCAAATTTGGCGAATGCTGAGGGAGAACTTCTTAAGACACTCTACGAGCGAAGGTGTAATAATGACCGGCCGATGTCGGTTATTATTACACGGTCATTAATTGTTTACTATTTCGCTTGTTTTCACCTAAATTCAAATGTCCAATTCTCAATTAAATACGGTAACTACCATAACATGCCTACTTCGTATATTTCGTGTCCACAACGACAGAGGTTAACTTTAAGGTGCAGTGAAATTCCATGGTGTCTTTAATTTTGAGTTCTAATTAAAGCATGTGATTAAATACTTGCGCGATCAGTAAGTACGTATAATAAAAAAATTATAGAAAGAAATACAGGGAAGACTTGTGTTGTCTTCAAAATATCCTAAATGCTTTTGATTCAGTAACTCAACTGGACAACAAAATATTAGCAACAAAATCATTAGGTGCATTCATGTTAGAACATAAAATTATTCTCTAAAGTTATTTAGAACGTTATAACAAATCGAGAATGCAATCTACAGAAGTAATCGTTCGGCAGATGGTAATTAGAAAAATTATAAGAAATGTTTCTTTGATATCAAAGCGGCTATTCTTATGAAACGATAAGAAGGCAAGCAGTAGCTAAGCTAAATGTAATTGTTTATTGCTCCTCAGTGAAATGATCCATTCAATCAATCGAAGTGAGTATATGAATCACTTTTGGTTGAAAAGTCATACTGTCAATCTAATCTGAATAAAAGCGTGTCACACTTAGACGCGTTCCCTGGCGATCGTTCAGGACAGGTTTCAGTTTTATGTGGCGCGTAGGTCACGCAATAAAAAAGAAAAGCACCACAAGGGCAAATGTCCAGAAAGTGCACCGAAGCGACCGACATTGCCGGAGCGATCCCGTGGGTGCTATTTTGGACGGGACGTCGAATCGTTCGCAGATCGACACGCGATGGTCGAACCAACTGAATAGAGTTGGCGTCCGCTCAATCCGTGATTTATGCGCGTCCTCTATCAATGGCTACTTTAATCCGATGCACTGCTCTTACAGTTGGGATCCCAAAGGAGAAATTCGGGAAAGGATGATTGGACTTGTAATTACGTTGATTTGCTGAAAAAAATTGTTGACAAATTAAGTTTTGAGTTTACCACCGATTCTAATAGAAAATTTCATTAAAGAAAGGATAACTCATTGATAGTTACTAATAAACATTTAATAGTGTTCCCTTGGTCGTACTAGTTGCAAATACAGTAGACATTAGAATTTGTAAAAAAGCTGCATTTAACTCCTCTTAAATACTTAATTGCTGTGTTATTTCCTGCAGTGTTTATTTTTCTGTTGCCCCCTTTGTTCACGTGCATATTTGAGTAGATCAGATTTGTCATTTGACATGAAAGTGCGAAAGTATTAGTATAGAAATTTGAGTTTTTGTTATTAAATTTTATTGATTACATCCTTAAATAGAATAGAAAGTTTAAATTGGGGTACAAAATAAGAATTGCTGTAAATCAAAAATAATAATTTGTATATTTGTGACGTTACAATGTTGCCCATACTTTGAAAGTTTAAATAAAGAAGACTAAATAGAGCTATGATAGCCGTAGAAATAATACGAGGATAGTATGAAAAGTTTCCAACCTAGCACAGAAACAAGTTCTTTTTTAGAATTCAGTTTCATTTCTTAACATAAGTCCGTAAACATTCCCAGTGATGGTCCTATATTAAATAGTAGTTGGCAACTTTTTCTGCGCAACAAGCGTTTACGGACATGATAACCTAACCTCTTCATTAATGAGAGTCTGCGGAGTGAAACTTAGAGCCTAGGGAGGAGGGGAGGCAGCTCTGGTCAATAGAGTGGGTGGTCTATCAATTTGGACCCCAGCTGGTGAATTTTTGCCATGGCAACCACTGAAGTGCTAGTGGTATAAAACTTACTTCTTCCTCAAACGCTGTCGTCTCTCCGCAGTTTCTGCCTTCAGTTTACCAAGTAACGATGCATAGTATGCCCCCTTATTCTTTCTTCTTTTTAAAGACAGTCGATTAGCACAACTCCGTTACTTTTCCAAAAAACCACCGCCATCAGTTTTCCGATGGATAGGACAGACTTCGCCTTTTTCGAAGCCGATGCACCCTTCGCAATCGACTGTGCCTTGGCTTCAGGAAGGTACTAATGTATCTAAGTTTCATCTACAGTTGCTAATCGATGCCAAAGCTCTAACTTTCGCTTAAACAGGGTTTTGGAAATGTGCATTCGAATATGTTTTTTGGTCTTAAAAGAGCAAGCACGGCACCCATCTTTTTCATGCCCAAATCTTCAGTCAATATATACAAACACGTTCTTTCAAGATGCCCACCACCGCGCTGTCTATCTAATTTGTCATAGTTCAAGAGACAGGCACCGCCATTTGGTGAACTTCTCCGTCATCGGTGGTGATTAGAGATTTTGGCTGTCCAGAACGTTCATCAAACTCAGCTGAAATTTTATTGCGGAGAATGATGGTGCAGAATCCTTATAAACAACGTCTATCTGGGCTTTCATTTGTGTGGGCGCATTGCTTTTCAAAAGGAAGAATAAAGCTCAATATTCGATATTTTTACTATTGTGACAGAAACACTAATATCGGCTGACCAAGCGTTCAACTTGGCTGAAATGTTTAAAGTAACCTTCAAAGCTTGCGCAATTATATTACCAGAATATTAATATATTATTTAATCTCTCTGCAAGTAGCACTACCTTCGCGTTGAGGCTTCAAATTTTTCAGGCTACCTTTGTACTTGATCTCATTCATAGGAAAAGGGAAGCTTGCTGATGAACGAATATGTGAAAGATGTCAAGTGTGTTTTGGCCAAGGAAGTTGATTTTTATCTGGACAATAGGTAACGAAAAATGTAGAAGACCATTAGAGACTGCTACGAGAAATTAAGAGTTTAATTTCAATTTCTTGATAGTAATTATTGATAATTTAAATTTAAATTCACATTAATTCAGAAACATAAATAGATTCTAAACACGTTCTCATTGTTTTAATGGTGCAAACAGGGGGAGTCGTTAAAGAAGCAACTATGAAATTTGATGCAAACACGCGGATTTATATAAAATTATGTGCACGTATGTTCAGACAATGTCAATAGAAAGTTTTAGTAGTTTATGTTTATCACAGTCTCACACCTACACAATACACAAATATAAAATAAATGCATGCAAACAGTTGAACTGGATAAATCGAATGGGTTAGGTTGTACAGTTTGCTGTAGGTTCGGTCTTACCAAATTAACCACGTTGATCGAATGCAACATAGAATCAATTTTAGAATCCTTTATGCTCTACACAATGTACTTTTAACTTTCTTAAAAGAGGCATTAAAGTTTCTTAAATTCTTGAAGAAACAGGGACCTCTAACATCTTGTTGCACGGCATTATTCACTTGAAAATAAGAACTTTCCCTAAAAAGTCGACGCATAAGTGAAATGATATATTTACAAATCGTTTGTCTCGTGATTTACGACCCGACCCTTCGCTTTACGTAACTGTGGTACCACATTATCGTTGTTGCTACATACTGTGGAAAGTGAATAATGACCGTCGTCTTTGACAATTGATTACTTCGGTCTGTTGAACAAGCATAGAATTTCTATTATGCGGAGGTCTCTACGAAAAGCGGACCTGTCCTAATATATCATCGACAGTGCACCGGGCGCAGATCGACCATGGCCAACTTAGGATGATGTATTTTTGCATTCGTTACGCGGCGACAGTTTGGGGGCCGGTTTCCAGAGAAAGAAGTGACAAGATGACCGGACATTAGTGGAGCGAGGATTGTATGTATACTACCATTGAACAGCTGCGCATGTAATACGCGTACCTACGAACTTACACAGCATAAAGCTTATACGCACACAAAAGGTAGATACGTCGCCATTAATTTTTGTCAGCTTTTTCACCCTTACAACAGTAGAACTATTCATGCCAACATTTAAAACGTTCAGGTTTCGTGTACCGGTATTAATGTGCTTATGGAACGAGATACCGTGTGTAATTTTGCGAGAAATTTGGTATTTGGGATTTAAGTTAAAAAAGAATTAAAGGCTCCACTTTCAATTGAATCAGGGAAAAAGCCGCACTAAAATCGGGCATTGCTTTTGCTTTATGTTGAAGGCTTTCTCCCATTATATCACCTGCAATGTGAATAATGTACAATGATGAGTGGAAATAAGAAAAGGGAGAAAAAAGCCGAATAGGACACAAAAAAATCATTTTGTCATTTATTACTGGATGCATGTCAAAATTAAAAATATAGGCGAAAAAGAAAAGGAGAGCCTAAGAATATTACAAAAGCTATTACAATTCCTTAAAGAATTATGGTAACATTGCGTCTCTAAGCCTATTGCGTCAGATCCAAAAATGTTATTTACTTACCGCACATTAAATGACTGTGAGTATAATTATCTCAAGAGATAACTTGTAACGTTGGATCTCTAAGCATCCCTGGATCCCTATGTTATGCAAGGCTTGACCGTCTTTGATAACGTTGTCTTTCTTTCTTTTTAATAAACACCGGCTCAAACCTTCAGTTCCACAAGCAACGTAACCTAAAAAGAAAACAAATTATTAGATAGAATAATATACTTCCCAATGATAAGTCCATTAAGTTAGTTTCTGTTATATTTTCTGTTTATCAAAATGTGAAACACAAGAAAAAGTGTTCTTACTCCAATATATTTTTGATGAAGAACTCTGTACAAAATGCGTGCACATACAGATACCAATGTTTACTAATATAGTCTTTGATAGTAATGCTGATTAATAACAACAACAAAAATAAACACCTATAAGAGCTGTTTTAGTTTTAAGACAAGAAGCAACCACGTGTAATACCTAAACTGCTAGCCGTATGCGATTGCAATTGGTTGTGGTTATTAATGACACCAGTCGAATACGGGGCTGCGATACGCAATTATTAACATGCACGAAATGGCTGTGGAAGAAATAGCATGTATTTATTTATATCAGGCGTTATAATTCAGGCGAAAACACATATTTGGAGAAGCAACAAGAACAACTACAATCTATGAAGAAAGATGCTAAATCACATTAAGTCTAATTAAGTTATCGTTTGTGTACTAAAAATTTTACATTTACTTCTTTCTTTTCTTCGTCAGTTTCTGCATTGTCCCCGCTATATTTATTCACTGTTTCCTCTCATACCGCATTTCCCTTTGTTTCTATTAGGTATACGATGGGCATCCCAAATTCCATATTGAAGACCGAAATTCGTTTTACTGAATAATTTTTTCCACTGAGAACTTTAAGGTCGGGTGAAACGATGCTTCACCGCCTCTTACCTGTTCCTTGAGTTCAGCGGAGTTCTATGGCTCCGCGACGACTCGTCATTTTGGATTGAAAATCCAGTTCTTCAAGGTTTTTTATCCCGATCGGGATCCCCCTTCGGCTCCTATTCAGTTGACACAAGCAATCGAAGAGCACCAGCCCCTGAGATTAAGCAGGTCCAGGCCACGTCTATGCGTTTTAGCGTCAATGTTCCATGACCCCTTGCTAATCATCTTAAGAACTTTAGTTTGAATTTTCTCAAGGAGCCACATTGCACCAAATGACTAACCTAAACGTAATCTTGGGTTCTAGGACCGATAGATACAGCCCTCCTTCCGCTTTGCGTCAAATTTGCAATTACGGCATATCACCGCATATGTCATACCGATTACTATGTAGATCTTAATGCTAGTCTGTGGAAGACGTTCACGTCACAGGAGTTTCCTACCCAAGTCCTAGATCTTCCTGATAAAACGAACTGCGTACGTTTTAAGTGGATTGAATGTAAACCGCCATTTCCCGCACCACTCTACCATACCTCTTTGGATGTTTAGCATGCCGGTGACGATCTTATGATCTTGATAATGTTAACTTGGAGTTGATGGCCTAATGGGTAAGCTTATGGACCGATCCATCATGCCAGACGGAATTAAAGGCTTTCCCTATATCAAGTAACACCGCAAGTGTCGTCTCGCGCTATTCGAATCTTTCAAGTTATACGAGTAATAAATAACAAACTAAAAATCAGTCTACAACCCTAACCTAAACCCAAATTGGGTATCGGATATGATATTCGTCTACTTCAAGCTTTAGCTGGAATAAGATAACGTACTCGGCTGTTTTCAAAAGGCCACATAACAAGCTGATCGGTGTATAGCCCCGCGGGAGACTAATATTCGTTCCCGACTTCGGAATCTTTATCACGATAGACCTCTTCCAGATGTTGAGGAGGTACTACAGCTTTAATAAGAAAGGATTATTGTAAATAAAAGAGCGTGAATTACACGCCAAATGTTTAATTATATGTTGACTAAACTTCAACTTATTTATGAAATTCATGTTCGATTTGTAAAATAGCGCAGTTCTATTGATCTTTAAAATAGCTAAGGTTAATGGGTTGATCTCAATTTCAACATATGTTGAACACATTAGTGCAGGCTAGCTTAACTACCGAAACGAGCGACCGGGTAGTGAACTGTTGTGGTGAGGGTGATGGTGTGTTTCAATGATTGTATCACTGTTACAGGGTTATAGTGTGCAATTAATTATTGATGAAGGTGAGCTTTTTTTACAAGCACACATGTTCACATATTGAAAGGTTAACACCTTTAAAACAAAACTTAAATTCCACACTCCCAATAAAGGGACACGAGAATAGTGGGTCATTGAAATTAAGACATACCATCGTAGGAGGTATCATAATTAATGGCCATGAACACTCCTTGGAGATAAATGACGCCAGATATCCATCTTACGCGTAGGTGACCCCCGACTAAATTAATACCTAACTTCTTTCCAAGTTTCGTTGCTTCAAAGAGAATCCACAAATAAATCTGCATTAACATTCATTAAAGGCAAATCTCGTTAAATCACCATATCATGGAAATCTATTCTAAAACTATTATTTCTTCTCAATCAACCAACTAGATTAGTAAAGCAGCATATTTGAAAATTATTTTCCATATAGTCGCTAAGTGTTTCCTTCTCTTTCTAGTTGACTAGTTTCAACATAATTTACTTACACTTTCCTTAATTTAAAGGTGGAACCTGGTGGAGGCCTATTCATGCTTATTCTTAGAAAAAGAGAACACATGTGCGTTTCCCAGCTTGAAATCATCTTCCAGAAATTACTCCTCGCTCGTTACATGAGTTCACTCATTGAGTTCACTTTACTAACCTGTATATTAGGATTACTCCTACACAGTTACTTTCCTAGTCAACTGCACCGGCACATAGAGAGCAGACTATCAAACGTGTCAGTATAATTTACGGCTGAGCAGCCGTATCTTTATGGCCCGCTTGATATATAGTTCTAGGAAATACATATGGTGTTAAAATTTAGATTGACGTAAACTGTTCTAGACGTTCTTCTGGGGGTGAAATTTAAAGTCCTAGTCACGCATTTCTATAAACAAAAGGTCTACTACTTCTGAACTGACAAACAACATCTATTACTACTCAGCCAGAATGAAAACTGAAGCAGCTGTTACGTTCGAAGACCACAAATTATAGGAGGATAAGATCCTGTTTATCGTCTTAAGTTTTAAATAACGTTTTAAAATTTGAATGTAAAGGAGGTGTGTAGTAGAATTATTGAAGAGGAAATCTTCTGCTGATTATTGCAGCAATAATCAGAGAAATCCTCCTCGTGATAATGAATAATAAACATTGTTCTAAATTTGTTCTAAAAAGGAGTAACATTTTATATTATCCTAAAAATGAAAACCACGACTAGAACACGTATACCTAAATTGTTTTTATTCATGTTTCGACATAACATTAAAATTGCGTAGTTTTCTAAAATTAAGAAATTATGGACGCATATGGTTACTTTCGTTTTGAGCTTCCAAATCCAATTATTGTACCGCAACCACGTTTCTCTTCAATAAGCGTGTTATATGAACAACTCTGTATAGTTCGTGCAAAAGGAGAAACAGGACGTCGGTTACATATGACGAAGTACAACACTCAATCACCGGGTATTAGGAGGCAGCGACCTTGCTTCTGTACGTCTGAGCGCAGTAATGAAAATACAAAGCGCTTGCAATAGACCAAGTTCGTGTTGCGTGCGGTCGTGACAAATGGCCCTCTTTCGTTCTTTGTCCCATTCCGATAGGATATTATTCTTGGCGTCGCATTGCAATTCTTTCCGAAGGCAGTAAATCAATTCAACGATTGTAGATGTGTACAATAAGGAAAACAGGCGAAACGCCCCGTGGGGGAAAGATCGCTGGCATTTGACTTTTGTAATACCTTCGGTTTTTTGCATCCTAAATTACACATCATATTGAGCATAACGTGGCCGTGAAAGTGAGGTAAGGGAAATAACAAAAAGCTTTTCTAATATTCTCCTAATAATATGATTGAACTCATTTTAGTAAATTATTATGTTACCAGCATTAACTATAGTTATGACACTAAAAATAATTCTATTGAAGGAAGCTTACGCGATACCCTAGAAAAATGTTCCAAGAGTTCCAAACGTAGCGGTTTCCTTAAATTTGACGTTTAGCTATTGTCATTTTTCTAAAGAATGTGGAACATGCACAGGTTGTTCCAAATATTCCTAAAATGTTGATCAATGAACAAGAAGGTTATCCAAACAGGTTACACGAAATTTTCGCGGTGCGTGAACAAACTTTCGTTTTTGAAAATTGTTTACTTTGACTATATTTTAGAATCTTTGAAAACTGTCTTCTTCCTCTTCTTTTTCTAGACCCTGGCACCCAGAGTGTGTCGGATTTGCCGATGTCTTCTTTCCTATTTCTGGCCAGCCCTCTCATGTCCTATATTGTTCTTCCTTCTTCAAACCTACCTCTTTTATCCACGCTTTCTTTAGTCTTCCTCTTCTTTTCTTTCTCTCTATTCATTCATTTAACTAGTTCATTTTGTTCCAACCGCTCTGCATGTCCAAACGATCAAGTGCGTGCTCTCTATTTTTTCCATTATTGGTGTTTGTTTTAATATCTCTCTAATTTGCTTATCATATTTTGTGATCATTATATTAATATTTTATTGCAATTACGTAGTCAAAATGTAACACAGGAAGTGTTCCCTTTTTTTCTCTTAAATTATCTCTCTCTCTCTTGTAACCTATTGTATCTGTAAGAGAAATCTAACAAATTGTCCTAAGAATTTAAATGTAAGCAATTACCTTTTAAACGTTTCCCAATACGAAACTTTCATCGTTATACTGTACGTTCGTCAAGACATGAATTAGCATTTTTATCTAACACATTAAAAATTCCCGAGGATCGCTGCTGTATTTATACGTTTTTATAACCTAATTTTCGCAACAGAAATCTCGTAAAAAGATCGTTAAATTAGTCGGGAACGCGATAAATTACACATGTGGGACGTTGCATGAATAATGCATCTAGAAACGATTTTGATTATGTCAAAATTACGTTGTTTTTTCCAGCAAACTTAATTGAAATCTCCGCCGAGTATAATTCCTGATAATATCGGTAATTTATTGCCGGAGCTATCTCGGTAATAATTCACCGGGACGTCTATCAAGATAAAGTAAACTACAAAATATGTTTCAACTCTAACAACCTCAAACAATGGTAGGTAGCTGAAACTATACACTGGCGCATACACGGTTAGTTTAATTTAAAGGTATGTACTTGTTATCTAGTGCATCAGGATATTTTTCGGTGTTTGAGGCGGAAATAATCTTAATTTGCATAAAGTGATTTATAGGTTTTTAGAATGATCGTTCGGTTATAAAACGTTTGATATTAACGGTATTCGTTATTAAATGTGACATCCATGTCCAAATATTTCAGAAACCACAACAAAAATAAAAATTTCGAAAACTACATTCATTTTTATTGCAAGAAACACATGCTTTGACCTACTGGTCGCAGTTATGACTTTACACCTGCGTGAACTATATTGATCATTGTAAAGTGTGACACATGTTAACCCTTTCACTCATAGAACACTCAAAATAAAGTATCTAAAGTGCAGTAGATGTAGTGAAGTGAGTATCTCTGTGAACTATTTCCGTCCAAACTTTTTTACTTCCTTAACCAAGAAGGCATCGACCACCGGGACTGGTTACTAGTTTGGGAAACATGACTTACTAGAAGCAGTTTGAACATTCTGATCAATCTTCACTTGTTAAATTACAGATTAAAAGTAGGCTTAGTTGCTTACCATCTAAACCAACTCAAGGTACTGCAAACCTTTGTACAAAACAAACGCTAATTTTATTGTAATATTAAGAACGTATAATTACTTAGCCGCAAGCATTGAAGCACCTTTATAGCCAAATCCCTGCTTTTTGGTTCCTTGCATGCAGGAAATATATATATATTATATTTCTAGCCAACGATAATCCCGAGGAAACTAGAATATTTTACATTAGAACGTTCTACATCTTTTCGGTACTTAATTTTCAAATTCAATGTAACGTTGTTTATTAAATATTTAAAGAATTCTAATTAACATAAACGATATTTCCCAAATGTTAATACAACCATTTAACAAGCCGTAGGGCTCCTTAGATTTCAAAGTTGCAATGACACTGCGTCTTGAAGCCAGACGGCAAACCCTAGCATAATACAACAAGTTTAAAAGTAATTCTTAAGAAAAGCATTTTTATAAATTATGTGACAGCTTTTCAGATATTATTGGTCAAAAATTAATAAATGCTACCGAATGAAGCTGGACCAAAAATAACCTCTATTACTAATCTTTTACTTGAACATTATTTAAAAAAATAGAAAGTAATTTATTTTTCTACGTAGTCTCTTTCTTTTTCCACGCATTTTTCTAGTGAATCGGAAGTATTTAATTCCCCCTTCATTAGAACAATGTAAAATGTCTTTCTCTAATTGCGCTGATGCAAGGCTAGCTCCTCCTGGGGCATTTTAAGTAGACTAAGTATGCAATGATAGATTGGATTGTACAATCTGTGTTGGAAAACAGTCTAAAGCATGCGTTGATACCACTTATTCCATATTTCACGAAATTCTTTGGACTAAAATTTCAGCTGCCTTCGATAATATTGGTTCTCTATGATTAAATTGATATTTCATTCGGAAGAATGATTTTATTTACCTCTTTCTTACTCGATGCGAAAGAAATTAACTGTGCCAAACTGCGCTCGCGATAATGCCGTAGTGGCCAACCTACGATCACTGAAAGTTTTACCATTTTTGCAAATCTTTGCTAGTCACACAAAGGAAAATCGGTTTATATTTGGATCTCATTTTAATTAGATCTGTACAGTGCTATTACCTACGTCAGCAGTTCTCAAACTTTTTCGGTCTGCCTCCCATTGCCGTACCGAGGAGATGGCTAACGCTCTCATCCCTCCTCTCCATCATATAGGGGTGCCAGTCTATTTTCAACGCACTTCAAGTCCATAGAACGTTTTTGAATAGATAGTATAGTCCACATCCATTAACATTCAATCCTTAAGGAAAGACATACGCAAGAAAGCGTGTTAGTGATGTTAGTGAATCATGGAATGATTAATTCTCTATGGGCGAAAATGTCATCCTTGGTGTTTCTTGCCGCATGGAAAGAGCGTCAGAGGAAAGCGTGACGGTTAGTGGATGGGTAGCTAATACTAGCACGACTCCTGTGTGAAACATTTTCTTTTAATAAGAAATATATCAAAATATTCCGTTTGACACTGAACTTTCGTCGTTCGCTTCACTAATCATTCCTCATCATTACGCTAGCTTCTAGTTAGGCATTGCATTCCATTCAAGAAGCATGTGTCAAAACGTTGTATTACACGAACAGGCGAAAGCTTTCGTAGTCATATCCGGTTCCAATTTATTACCACCCGTCCGAAAGATAGGTCTTTGTCCACGCAAAAACCGAACGATTTATCTTTTTCCCATAAGCACAAGGCGGTAACGGCGGCTCGACAGCCGCTGCTTGTTCAACGAGATCGTTCATCGAAGAAAGCCGTTCGCCACCAAAAATGTCCTAAAAATATCGCATAACGATCTCGTACCGACCGAGAACCGATCACAGCAAGAGAGAGTAAAGTACCCACCTAATGACGGCTGGCAACGTCGGAGGAGCGTCGACGATGTGTTTACGATCCGGCCGCTGATGTACAAAACCCACTAATGACTCAACATGTGTACGTTTCTACATACACACACACATACGTACTTACATACATACGTCGGGATAGGATCTATATAGAAGACCCCTACACGATAACGCTCTGACTGAATTATTAACGAACCGTACACATAATGGCAGCGGTACTTGACGTTTGATGAAGACCGTATATCGTTATTCTAATATATGTATGTTCGTATGTACGCGCCGTATGTATAGGTTAGCTACCACATTACGCTTTCGCTTATGGTTACCATGCAAGAGCGCCGAGTCGCTTTTGAGACGATGAATAAAAGACCGACTGTATACGAGGGTCGAATAATAATGCAGTACCATACATTGAGAAATTCCAAGCATTATAAGCAAGTTAACGATTCGACTTCGCTTTGTTAACTCTCCTTAATTACAACATCGGCGAAGTGAAACAAACACTGTGGACACAAGAGTAAAACTGAAAGGTATATTGCGAGTTCAGGATGGTGTCCTTCTCATCTACCTTTAAGTTAGTATTAAAATTGAATTGCGCCGTTCTTCACAGAAATCTAGAAAATTGTTTCAATTGAAAAATAAACAAAGTAGAAGGGTGATTTAAAGTAATTGATGACTTACACTATTCTTTGGTAGTGGTATTGAATTGGTATTCAGAGAAGAAAAGTCTTTTTTATGTTTCTTGCCAGTTATCCAGACTAGAAGAGACAAATTTAGAAACGACATTATGAGAGAGGAATTAGGAGTAGAAAACATTCTTACAGTAGTAGAAAGGCAGCAGCTAAAATGGTTCGGTCATCTAAACAGAATGAGTAAAAAGAGACCAGTCAAGTGTATATGGGAAACAAAAATTGAGCGAGGTAGGACAGCAGGAAGACCACGGAAAGTATGGAATGACGAACTTTCAAATGGAAAAGGCATCAAAATTAAATTTTCTTAATTATTGTTCCCGAGAATATGTTATAATAAATTTTAGAGAATCTACAAAACTGACTTTATTATAATCAACCTTTCTAACAGAGGACGTCGTTAGCCGACGTGTAGTTGTCGATCAGCTTTTATTAATTATTAGGTTTATTATAATATAATAATGACTGATTTACTTTTCTAAATGATATTTACTATTTGATTGACTTTCATTTAACTTCCAAATTTAATCCCAAAAACACGGTTTTTGATCACTTAATCAGATTAAAATTGACCACCAATGTAATTTCGATGACAAAATTTAGTTATTTACAGTAACTACAACGTTGATATTTATATCTGAATAATTTGGAAACAACCTTATTATGGCCTTCCATTTAGGCATTCGCTATTTAAAGTTTGTTTCAACCAAATTTTTGTAGGATTTTGTATACAGAAGCATTTGATTTTATGATCGCTATAACCAGTTTCCGTATATCAAACAGAGAATAAAACTTGCAGCTGTCCTTTGCAACTTAGTTCGCTTGAACCGGGATTGTTACAAGTGGACAGCACTCGAGGTGTTCTCCTTTGGATGTAACGTTAAATCAGAAAAGAAATACCCAAGCTGTAAAAGTACTTAAGTTGACGTACTCTGCACACACTGATTTACGTGCTTTTATAGAACGTTGGAATTTAAGTCCATTTTTTTTATTGCAAAATTAATAGTTATAGGATCGTAGTCTGCTCAATCAAGAGTAAGCTCAAGGACACGGCAACATCTAGAAGATTATTCAGTGGTACCTAAGAAGAAGACACTCTTACAATGAACCAAATGCGCATTATTTTATTGAGTATGGAACGAAATATCACGTATTGTGGAATCACATTATTACTAGACCAACCCATTATCTTATTTTTTGTTTTTCATTTCCATCATTCCTTTATACCGTTCACCAAGAGAACCCTAAGTATTACGACGTTAAGAACATCAACGCTTAATTGAATTTCGGTTTCCCTTCCTTAAACACCCGAAATATACCATAAAATTTAATAACACCTCCATTATATAGCAAGTAACTACCGAAAGGACGAAATTCTCGGAAGAAAAGAATCCAGCAACGATATCAATGTAGCATCGCCAACAAATCACGCTGACATAAATAATTACATGTTAATTTTTTCGCCGTCCCCCTTCCGTTCGCAATGCCACGGTAAAGAACAATATCATTGTCGCTCCGCTATCCAAAATTTAATTTGAATTCGGCAGCACGTCTCTTCACCGCGACGAAAGGGTCACGTCGAAGAAGAGGAACGAGTACTAGCGATAGGGAAAGGGTGGTGGGGGAGAAAGAGAGACAGAGAGAGGACGAGAGGCTGGAGTGGAGAGGAACGGAGCGCGCAGAGCGAGGAAAAAAGCAAAGCAAAGGGTGTCGACAAGTAAATAGAAGAAGCAATAACACGGTGATCTGCGGTTGAGGGTGTCAAAGCTCACGCGGGCAGTGGGGATGAAAGAGCGACGACGAGAACTATACGACGCATGACGTCAACCGTGTTCGGTGTCGCTTGTTTTCCACCGAGCGTCAGTCAGTCATGCTGCCGACTTCGGTTCGATCGTTTGGTAGTGGTTAAGGCGCGCTTCCAATTCGACATTAACGATATACATTTTAGTGTGCTCTGTCTGTGTGCGTGTGTGCGTGCATACCCGTCTTCATACGTATGTCAACGTGCAAACAATTGACTGTCTAATTCATGGCACTGTTGCCACCACTGTCGCAGATGGTCCTCGCAAAACTGTTGTGCTGCGACGGCTAGTGCTGTTTCGAACGACCATAGAGTACACTATGTTGTCGTAGTACCTGCTGAAAGGATTTTATTCGAAAAAAAATTTGTGTAAAAATTTTTAATTGTAAATTCCGTGCAATAGTGAATGCTCTGCGTTTATCTTTTGTTCTTTTACCATAGTTAGTTCTCAACATGCTTACTTCAAGCAATCAGTATCTTAGACCGGAATACTTAACTCCATTACCAACAACGGTAAGTTATCAGGAAACTTAACATTGATGAATAATAATGGTTTCCTCTTCTAAGAATATTTGGAAGTGTTTATTAGTCGATAATTGTAAGAAGCAGTATCACGATATGATTTTAAATAGAAAAAAGTTATGTAACTTTTTAAGAGACGAAAATAAAACAAGGACACTATTTTTGTAAAACTTTAAAATAATGATTTTGTTAATTGTAATAGCTTTTAGTATTATCGCGATTAGTTTTTGAAATTTGAAAATAATAGATGTTCATATATTTTTGAAGTTATATTTTATTATGTTGTTATGTTTTTCTGTAAATAAAATAAAAAAGAAATAAAAAAAATAGTAGTGAGTACTGAGATTTAGTTCATTAAGATTTTTTTCTTACGTATATTAAAGGAATTTTCTTGCCGATGCTTATATTACTACCTCGCTTCAAATATTCAAAAAGTGTCCCATATGTCGAAAATATATACTAACATTTTAACAAGTTTCCTTGAATTGTTCACTTATTGTTAGTTATTAAAAAAAAATTGAAAAATGTTGAGCAGCAAATTCTACCACGTCTCTTTCAATGATCTCGAAAATTTAATCTTTTTAATGTGATTATCCGATATTATCGCTTTCTTTACTTTCTTATAAAATATCAGATTCTAAACAGATTTAATTTAACCCGAGTATTGCTTAAGCAAAATAATTTGCTAAAAAATTATTAAATTCCTTATTAACAGTAAATATATCTCGGTAACTTGTAATTAGTAAGAAA
This sequence comes from Oryctes borbonicus, assembly GCA_902654985.2. Classification (NCBI taxonomy): domain Eukaryota; kingdom Metazoa; phylum Arthropoda; class Insecta; order Coleoptera; family Scarabaeidae; genus Oryctes; species Oryctes borbonicus. The sequence continues at coordinate 7,863,475 of LR736872.1, read as the reverse complement.
AAGTAGTGATAAAGTCTGTTGCTGTTTCTTCTTAAAATCATGTATTCGAATTAAATTGTCTAAGTTATTGCTTTAAAGTTACAATTTAGATTTTAGTTGCATAAATTGTGAAAATAACAGGTGGTCATTTGACGATTTCGTTTACCGCCATATTCAAAAAAATTGTTTCAAATTATAATGGATCTACTTGTACCACACATTGTACATTCTTACCTTTTTTTAAGGAATACCGAATAATTATTAAAACATGAAAATATTCTCCTTCATTTATTTTATCGTTTCTTTTTAATTTTCTCGTTCCAGTTAGATGCCAAAAAGAGCCCGCTAGCGCTTCTAGCTCAAACCTGCAGTCAAATCGGCGCCGATACTCCCAATAATAAACTATTTCAAGCTGCCGATAAAAGTGGAAAGTCGTCATCAAAGCCAGATTCGATCAAAGAGAAAATGCCGTCTGATTCTCATAAGTCAAGTTTTAAATCTTATGAATCTCCGTCGAACAGAGAGAAATCTGGCTCTCCCGAAGAAAGATCGTCTTCAGGAGCGAACCGTGTTAGAACCCCTATCACGTCTAAAACTCATAACATGAACGGTCGATGCAGTAGTAACCAAAGCGCCGCCTCGTCTAGATCTTCACCCGCGACTTCTGAAAGGAAAACACCGGCGGATACACCCAACGAAGAAGCAAGCACCCCGTCCAAGAGCAATGACAGAACAACTCCTCATTCACCATCTACATCAAAAGCTTCAACGTCAAGTGTGTTGACTTCCACTACGGATCATGCTGTGAAGGATCTTCCTTTGGGAACTTTCAAACCAGGAGCTATGCCTCCGTCTTCTGCGTTTCTGGGGGCTTATCCTCCACCTGGACTTCCATTAGGCATGGATTTGATGGCTAGCAGTTTAATGTCTCAACATCACGCTTTGAAATCCGGTGGTTTAAGTCCTTATTTAAATTACGCCCGAATGAAGAATCCCTCGGATTTAGTTCCGGTCTGTCGCGATCCTTACTGCACAGGATGCAGCTTAAGTTCACATCTACTAGGAGGAGCTGCTGGAGCTAAGACTACGTCATGTCCAGCGGGTTGTACACAATGCGATCACGCTACTTCTAAAGCTTCTAGTTACCTTGGACATAATCCTGCGGCAGCCGCTTATGCACATGCTCAATTAGCTGCACTAGCAGCAGCTTCTCATCTACCCTACGTCTGCAATTGGATTTCGGGTGATGCCTCGTACTGCGGAAAACGATTTTCGAGTTCTGACGAATTGCTCACTCATCTACGAACACATACAAGTGTCGGTTCGGTGTCGGAAGCGAGTGCATTGTCTATGTTAAGTGCCAGTACCGGATTACCACCGACTCATCCTTTGCTGCATCGTACTTATCCAACGCCACCTTTGAGTCCCTTAGCCACCGCGCGTTATCACCCTTATAGCAAACCGTCCTTACTTCCTCCATCACTGACTTCCTCACCCCTAACTAGCTTTCCTTTGGGTCATCCAGGATTGCCGGCATATCTTTCGCCTTATTCACTGTATGGACCTCGTTTAGGAGCGACGCCTGGTATGCATCCATAGGATCTACGAGAAAAAATGTGTCCCTTCTCAGACTAGTCGTCTACATTTTGCGCATAATATTCACTATATGAATATAGATCAGTGACTGATAATCCTCTGCGTAATATTTTTGTGAATGTGACTGTGTGATATTAATTTTTAATTATCCTTGTACATTTTTGAATCGAGATTGTATATATCTGATCTATCTATAGCCCCTTCTGTTTTCTCATACTTTCCTTTTTGATTATTGTACAATGTATAATTATGTAGATGTATGTATATAAAATGAAGGCGTTGTGAAAGAACTGATTTAATCAGAGTGAGAGAGCTGCTAAATTTGAAGTGATTTTTGTATATTAATGTACAGATCTCATGTCGGCGAATATACATAATATTTATTTGTTACATTTTACATTTACCTTTTATCTTTATATATAGACAACATTCTTGTGATTATTATGTCCGATTTACTTTTGAAGAGACAACTGACTTCTAATAATTAATCTATAATCGACATTCTCAGTGACCTAGAAACATTTTGATCGCAATATTGGAACTTGAAAATTACCACTTTAGCAAAGGTTACATATTTCAACATTAAATTATCAGATCTTATAGTTACGTCTTATAAATTTGTTGGAATGTGTACCGGAAATTTGGGGTTACTGCAAAGTCACTTCTTAACAATATTTGATCTACCCATGACAACCAAACCGTATTTTCGCTTATTGCTGTTGTATTTGTGTTCTTTGATATTTCAAATGAATAAAAAAAGTATACCTTTCTCCAAAATATACTTACTTTATAGGAGAATAGGGAAATCAATATAATCATATCACTGTGTAATTGGTATAAATATAAAGATGCTATTTTTATTGTTAAAAATGAGATAAGAAAAAATAATGACACAAAAACAATAAAAACATGTTATTTAATTTCGATTTTTTATGACTATTAAAGTTATTATATATTCTTTATGCGTTTTATTTCACCTTAAGCGCCATAATATGCAACAGATTTACAAAAATTTATTCAGTGATGAGGAAATTGCACATTATTCAAAAATTTATGTAATTGATCTGCAGAATATTGCAAAAAGACAGATAAATAACCAATTCCTCTTTGGTGGAATGACTATCCTCATCTCGTTCATTAATGCCCAATCTTACCAACACAATTCAGTTTTGAACTGAAGCAAGTAACACTTAAAATATCAGATTGCTTAATCTAAGTATGGCATCATTAAAATCGTTGCGTATAAGCGTGCGTTACATATCCGCCGTAGGTAAGATATACATACTTAGTGCTTTAAGAATTGCTCAGAGTACAAAAGTTCTTCAAAGTGTTTGTGGATAACCATGCTTAAAAGATATTTCGATTATTATCCCATAATTCTTGCAAGCGCAGATTTTTTTATATATATTGAAATCGCCGGAAAATTATTTCATTCATAAAATCAAGAAATTTTTAGCTTTCAATTTCTTGGCAGTCGCTAGACATACGTCATATGAAATATCATTAGTAATGTGACAAAATCTCCAATTTCTACCAAATTTCAATAAAAAAAAATATATTACATGAAACTGTGGACTATGAATTTAATATAAATGAGCTGCAATAGCTACTAACCCTAAATAGTTGCTTTATTGTTTTATTTAAAAACATATTTCCGTTTTCAAAAAAATATTTTTTTTTTTAAGAAGGTAGAAAGTTTTTTCACATCATTGTATGATATCTGTAGTATATTTGTGAAATATCCGACGATGCATTTGTTTAAATTTCTGGAATAACCTTCCTTTCTAAAAATTTGGCTACAAAGTATGGTAATAGTTCCATATTAGCGCTGAAAAATGAATGAATAAATAACAAAAATGATAAAGGCATAAAAAATTTCCTATATAGCAGGAAGAATATCTAATAAGAAAAGAAGAATATATAAAACCCCTCGATTGTCAGATTAAAAATATGTATTATATTAACATTTCATCGAACATAAAACAAAAATAATTGGGACAACGTAACAACTTGGCAGAGCCATCTATCTTCGCTTAGAATAGATCAGCTAGCGCAGCTGCTGATTTTATACGACCTCCGTTTAAGTTGGTATCTCTTTAAGCCGACCATCGGCGTCTCGCTCTCGCGTTCGCTAATATCGATGCTTCCGTTTTTGTCACCGTGGGCGTGCATATAAAATTGAGTATCTCCTCAGTTTCCCAAGAACACATTAATCGGCATTTACTTGACAACAGTAGTGACATATTTATGATTCTTTCGCTTACATATATGAATGTTTACCATACATTAATGTAATTTATATCTATTCAAGTTGGTATTTCTATTAGTATACGGTGCTATTAAATCGCGCGCTACCGACGAGTATAGTTCGTCTTTTTTTCTCGGGATTTCTACTCCTTATTTTCTATCTCCTTTCCTTTCCTCCTCTACATACATAATTCTTTTAATTTTTTCGCTACACCAGTTTTCTTCTTCGTTATAGTCGAAAAACTTGTGAAGAATTGCAGTTTATTTTTTTATGATCAAAAAGGAGTGAAGGTATTCATCTCTACCTCGCCGATGCCTAAAAGGCAAAAGGAAAAAGACAGAAAATACAAAGGCGGAAAGAAGCTTAAAAAGTTGACAATGCGTGTAATTGATTGGACCAATTAGTAAGTTTCTGTGAGGTTCATTTATTTTCGGATACTTTTTAATTAAATGGCTTTCTTGCGCTGACGTAAATTACTTAAAATTAAGTGCTTTTCTATGCCTGCATACTTCTCGGAAAAGAGGAAGAGGATACCACTTTTTATGCGGTGCGAGCGATGCGGTTTATTTATGAAAGATATTTGCTGTATACAAAAAGAGTTAATGCGTATAAAGCTGACGCGCTTCAAAGGAATAAAATGATTGGAACTCTTTTGATATGTTTTGGCTAGTATTATTGGATAAAGTTATGATTGATAATCTGCCGGTTGATTTATTTCTGTTAACTGTTATATATTCTGATCCAATCAATTTTCATGCGTTTCAATCTGTTGCGCTATTTGTTTTGTTATAGAGAAGGTTTTGACCACATTAGAATAAATTTACCCACGTTTCCTCAGATATTTAGACAAGCAGAAACATTTTATAAGTACATTCTTCTTTAATTAATTTTCAGACTTCCCTCACATTGATATTTTCCCTTTTATGTTCCATAATCTGGGCCTCTTATTGAACATTTGTTAAGAAGAATTAGATAATTGGCCAATTCATATTCGCTTTATAATTATATCTATTCTAAAAACCACCAATTAGCCATCACCTATTCCATTTTTTCTACTTGATATAGGTGTATTTTTTTTTGACAGACTAGTACTCTTAAAACCAAAATTGTAGGAAATTACTTGACTAAGAAAAACTGATAATTAACTCATTTTCAGTGTTCTCAGGCAGATATCTCAGTAATTATTAAAACAATGTTCTTCCAAATGGTAGCACCACATTTCTTTAACATAATTTTGAATTTTTTTCTGCTGGAATAGACGTTTTGGAGCAATCGCTAAAGAATGGTTAAAATAATCTGCCGTGGTAGCTGATGTAGCAATAGTAGGTCGTAGAAAATAAAAAATAATTGTGTTGTTTGAAAGCTGTCACCTGTTTTTTGAAAGGAGGTATTGTGCCTGAGTCGGTTATAAAAATAGTCTTTTTATTTGCTAAGACAAATCAATTAAAACTAAACGGGTTCCGGGTTCGGACCGTGTTATGGTTCACATGCTGAGTTACCGCGATCAACTGCTTCGCGCGTTAGTTTCGCCTCTGGCGTGGTCTACACGTTGAGTGTAGAAGAAGCCCCATATGATTATGGGCGAAACGTTGAATTTTCGTTTAACAAAAAACGACATGACACGGTCCGAACCCGGAACACATTTAGTTTTAATTGACTCTGGTCGCGGAAGTCTACGTTTATTTTAAGACAAATCAAATTGTTCCACCAGAATGAATTTTTCTTCATATTGGTAGCCCAAGTTTACACAATGCGTCCGTTGAATTTCATTTGACATCCAAATAACTCTCTTAGAAACCCAATGTTTTTAAAATGTAATTTACGTAAATTGAGAATAACGGATAGTGCGCATTCAAGTACTCCTCATTAATCAATGTACGAATTTGCACAGGAAGTAGGTCTCTCTCAGTCTAAAGTGTGCAAACGAAACAAATTCTATCCACACAAGATGCCCAGCATCAAGGATGAGTGGAATTTTGTAATTGGTTTTGCTAAAGATATGGCAGCAACTTTATCTTGAAAAGCATATTTCTTGTAGCTACGAACGATACAAAATTGTAGATATTGGTCTGACATTAGCCCTTGTTGGGACGAAGGAGGGGAAGCTAAAATAATCCCAAAGTTAACGTGTGGTGCGGAATTTCAATAAAAAAGTGATGGGACTTATCTTTGCAAGGCAATACTTAAATGCTGAAGTTTACTTAGGATTACTAAAAAAACGAATTTGAACCGTTTATTGATGTACTACTGTTAACAGCAAGAAGGCCTACTTCCTACTTCCAACATGACGAGGCACCACTTCATTTTAATTGAAAGTAAGTTACCACATTGGAAGCTATAAACGTGGATGTATCAAAAAACTACAGTAACCTTTACTGCAAATCTTTGCAACAAGTACTCCGTTTAAGTAAAAGCTTACAATTTCTATAGGCGTTAATGTTTCAATAAATGTGAATATTCATCCGATAATAATTGTTGCTTCTATATTACTTGAACTTTTTTCTACCACTTGGTCCATTGTTGTTGTTGCTAAACGGTATATCGTTGGGACCATGTAACCAGAAAAGTAAATTTAGTAAGTTTCCTGACGCTAAATCTTCCATGGCAACCTCCAATTTAAATACTTCGCTGTCAAATATTTTCATGTAGTTGCAAACCAAATATGGTGATGCCAAATATATTTAGTTTTATTACGTCACGCTCGTGGCCTCTACAACGTGGAGTAGTTTGGATTCAGATATGATATTTCACGTGCAACAAGTTGTTGAGGATAAAGCATTAAAGTAAGTTGCTTACTGACGACGATGGCCTTAACAAATCGGGAAGTATGTCCTTATAGATTTTGGAATTCGTTTACTGATCTTCCTCAAAGTATTTTCTAATCACCGAAGACAATTATAGACCTGTTCGTATCGATTCTTATCTTTCCTAATTAGTTCCTCAAATGCACCGATTACCAATTTCGTATCGTAACATTTTCCGTATAAATTATAATTTCTAATCGAGTCCTTGCGACCCAAATAAATAAGTTATAAAGTCGACTGCTTACACTATACGGATAATTAACTACTTTGTGAATATCAAAAAATTACCATCACTTCCTTGATCATTTATAGCTCATTAGCATGCCGCTATAGTATGAATATTGAATGCGAGCACAGGTGCTTCGGACTTATCTTCCGTTGGTCGTAGAAGACAGATAGATAGAAACATTAACTCGATCGGTCGTACAGAGGTTAGGATCTGGATCGTATTACGGTATAAACACGCGATTCGGTGATGTTGTTAAGATAAACTTAATTTCATATTTATAGATATTTTATGGGTTTATTTACGTTCCAGTCTGGTTCCAGTGTTTTTGCGTTTAACGTTTATGGCGCGATTAGAAGAGGAGTTTTGAAAAAGCAAATTTTATTACGCTAATAATTTGTCAATTTAATGCCTTCTTAATGAGCCTTTAGACGGCTTAACAGGAAGTTAGCTGCTATTAGTACTAAAAATGTCGAGTTTTTATGACGACATTACATTAATAGATGCATTTACATACTCTATATGCATACTTGTTAGCTTATACAGAGTCCCACATTATCGGTCTTCATTGGAAGTACACTTAAAAACACTTAAAAATTAAAAGAAAGAGGAATAATTTATAAAAGAACTTATTGCCTTGTACTACATTTCAAGTTAGTCGAGTTAATCATTTTAATAATATCGTATTTCTTCCATAAAATAGCTCATGGCCGATGCATTTAATTTGGAAAGTACAGTTATTTGTGCATATATATAAAGATGTATATAATGCAGTGACGAGAAGCTCTTTTACCATATGTATACATAATTTTCTTCAGCTCTTACTTAAGATACTAGTATTGTCCCTCATAACATTTTGTAACGGGGCTTTTATTTAAGCTGTCCCCCAACACATGATGTACATATCTTCCCTAAGCGATGACACCACCCGGTAAAAAGAATCCACATTGAAGAAAATATTTAGACAAGCTGTATAGTAATTGGAAAATTACGCGTATTCATTTTATTTGAACTTGCTGATGTGGAATGGAGTCTTTTATTGGATTATGGTGATATTGTATGTGCTGCGTAAATATTTTATAATACATGGTATACTATTCTTGGCTCATAGTAAAAATTAAAAGACTTGTTAGTATGAAAAAATGTAATTTTAGGAAGTGAAAAAATGCAGGAACGGATTATTATTTAAGTAAATTTTTGGAAATTTTGAACAATTCCTTAAACTTGAGATAGATAGAGCACACTATGACCATATAGTAAATTCTGAGATTAACTGCACTAAGTATGCATACCAACTGTCGCTCGTTGGTACTTCTTCTGTTACAGAAAATGGGATACTAACGAGTGCTTCAAGGCTCGAGAGCGATATGACACCTGTTTATCCGTTAGGTATATTGCAAAACTTAATTATTGAAAAATCGGCATTTCCTGCAATTTGAGACACTACTAAAATAGTGCCAATGTTTATGGCTGGTGAATATTATGAACTACAGACCTATAAACGTTTCAGTGAACTTTGCCAAAGTATTTGAACATATTTTATATAACAATATCTACATTAGTGTTAAATCAATGTCATCAACTCATCAATATAGATTTGTGTCAGGCAGATCCACTGAAGCCAACTTGTAAAATATCAATTTACTTTGTGCTAAACTGGAGAGACCAGAAAATCTATAAAGTTGACACATTGAGCTGTTGTACTGATGTGCTCCGAACGGTATATCTTTACATGTTGGCAAATGTTAAGTGGTTCCTTATGCAAAACACTCTGATCCAATCACTTTCAGTTACACTATTCAATCTGTGTTTATTACAAGAACCGAAAAAGTAAAGAGAATACTAAACTAACTTCTCTTACCATCTGTCTGTCATTTCTAAATCGTTTGATTTCCTAACAAGAACTCGTCGTTTGCGTAACATCTTGTGCAGAAGAAAATTATCTAAGCTGTAAAGTCGGATATCCTGATCGTGGTTCGGCGCAAAGAAATGCAGAAATTTTTTACACCAAAAGTAGAAATCGAAACCCGAAAGTTTGCCGAAAAGATTTGTCAATTCTTCAGAAATCGTAACGTGGAATTTACATAAAACTATAAACTTAGAAGAAACAACAAAAGAAAACAAAATCTAATATTCCAAAAGGAGTTACTTTAATAACACCGATGATAGTTGCACCAACACGAATTACATTTTAATTTAGAAATTTAGAAATTAAGTTAATGTGGCAGTTGTGGCAGCCAATTGAACAGGCAGATTGTCGCATTCTACCTTTTGACTAAATCCGAAGAAAAATTTTAACCAAGGTGCATAAATCAGTTAAACTAGTCAAAATCAACCGTGATCATACAGCAAACTAGATATTGGTATTTACAATTATATGACGAAGTAGTGTCGTACCACAGATGCCAACTTGGACTTCGCTAAAATTATGTCTGCAGTTCTCGAAAAGTGCTTTTTATAAAACAGTATGAAGCTATGCAAATAATTTTTCTGAAGACGTGTATTTGGCGGTTATCCGTTATAAAAATTTAGCCCACGATCTTGGATCACCTACATATGTACATAAGTAAATCAATGAAACCGTTATATCAGTGTAAATAACCGTCTTTTCAACAAATACCCATATTTAAAATTATTTTGTATCAGTAAATAATAATAGGCATTCCAAAAATAATTTTATCTACTACATACTTCATTTTGAAATTCTATTTTTTTTTCAGCAAGACACTGCTATCAAGTAGTTATAATTAGCAAATACAGTGCTATACTTCATTGTGCATTATCTACTGACAATATTCATTTGTTAGTACGCACATAGCTGCTAATTAAAATAATTTTTAAAAGTGTTATAATAAGCATTTAAATTAGCTCCTAATTGATAATAAATTCATGATTTTTGCAATTGTGTCCTCATCCATATCGCAATAAATTAAACTTTCTGCTACGTGTTTATTTCGAACGAAAGATAACGTATGCCACCGAAATACCATATCATGACAAATCGTTTATGTAAAGATGTCTGTAACGTTCAGACATCTTTCAATTAATCGTGAGCGTGTTTTGATAGGCGCTTATCGCTTCCAGCATTAATATCCATCAAAACTAACCATCAACTAGCGTATATGTTTTAAGTAAAAGATGTTATTTTTAAATTTATAACATAACGTTTTTCTGATTTATTATCTATGTTTAACGATTCGAGTCTTGCAAAAGATTAATTAATTAATTTATAAAGCATATATAGAAATAATGTAATCGCTTTTAATATATTAGAAAGAGATTGTGTAAATATTGGGTTAACATTCCACAGAATGCTTTGTAAATAAGTACGTAGGCATCACGTGGCTTGGGGTATTGTCTTCCTTTTAATTTAGAATGTCTGCCTGTCGCTATTGTACACGTCTTTCTTTTTTGAAATATCCATAACAAAGTTATTAAAGAAAACAAGGGGAACGATATTGGTTACATTTTTTTGACACCTTTCATCGAGTACGCTGATTATATCAATCATCAAAGCGGCACGGCTGTGTAAGTACATATGTCACGATGATGTGATGCAGATAAGCGAACTCAATTATCACATAGTATGCTATTGATACAGAGAAACAAGTACATGTAGGTTATTATAAATATTCGGTGATCCACTGTGTGTCTGGTCATGCTCTCTGTATTGGAAATTTTTCAGTCTGCGTAATTTGCTATTATTGATATGGTGTAATTATTAGAGTTGGGAAGTTTTTGTAAAATGGCGTATGCAGTCACCTCTGTGAATAGCAACGAGGTGATAATATTTAGAAGGGAGTTATACAAAAAAAAATACATTTACATTCACTATTGTTGCATAATAAAATGTATGTATGTAATAAATAGAAATAAAAATAAATAAATAAATAAAAATTAGAGTGCATGCCACACAACAAGACGCGTAATAATAACAATAACAATAAGAACAATAGAATTTATTCCAAAAGCTCATGTATCTACATACATATAAAATGCTTTATTGTCCATTAAAAGTAATCAATTTGTATAGGATGTAAAGTTCTAATTCTTTCGCTACACTTTTCATAATATAATGCATCTGTGTATTTAAATAACAAATAATTGTACTTTTCATCAGTAGTAACAGTAACAAGAATTTGAATGAGATTCGCATTATACATATGGTGACTTAAAGTTATAAAAATGTTTTTATGAAGTACATATATATTTTTCCTGAAATACACAATGCTCATCAATTCAAGAACAATACTAAGGGTAAATAATGTAGTGCCAAGTTTTCGAGATCTAGACGCACAGACTTTTCCTCGAATTGTTAAATTCTCAAAGGCAACGTTTCATCCTAAGAAGTAAAATGTAATATGGTACTTTGTTCCTGTTTTATTTAGTCCTATTTTTTGTAAAGCTTAACATGAAGTTACTACAATGTGAGTTGCTGTTGGAGTTATTTCCTTGCTCGGCTAGACATACAAATAGTGTAGAAAACTCCATCAGGTTCACCATGGAATTGCAGACGGATGAAAAAATATCCTTCCTGGATGTGTTGATAGTACGGGACAATGTCTACATTTCGACTTCGAAAAACGGGACCAACACCCTAAGATGAACATGATATCCCAAACACACATTGGCCGAAACAACAAAAAGCGGGACAAGACTTACAACCAAACCAACAGTTGAGCAGAACACAAAAACAACCTGACACTGTGTGCACCACAGTAATCTCGTCCGTCAGAAGCTTACCGGAAAAACTCAGAAGAATAGGCAATAAGTACAAGATTAAAACTGCAGTAAAAACAGCTACCACCACCAGGTCGATACTAACAAAGTCCAAACCGGACAATGTAAATCAACGAACGAAACAAAATCCCTTGTGAACGTGGGCGTCTACACATAGGAGAAACTAGTAAACCCCTGCTTGTACTAATAAAAGACCACATGAACATGATTCATCAGGGGGAGACAGAAAAATCAAACTTGGCACAACAGCTTGGGAAGAAGACCATAAAATAAAAGGAGATAACGCATCTAAGTTATGTGTGCCTGCAGCAACAAATGCCATGGAAATTAAAGAAGTCTGGCTCCCGCTGGTCCGCGAGTGCATCAACACCACGACTAGGACCACCACAAGATTAGACAACCAATGCGCATTTAATAATAGAGTCTGGTTCAAACCTTACTCAAGTCGCGTAGAGTCATAAACAAATTGGGAGAAATGTATACACCTGCGTAAAAAAACTGATGAGTTTTTTTTTAACAAAAGGAATCGCAGCTACACGTTTAAATTTAGAGCATCCATCGCAAATACTGATCTTTGCCGAAAATCAGCTTGCTTTTAGTAAGATTTCTGGTAAAATGATAACAGCTAGCTAACTTTCGAATATCTTTATAGTCTGAAAAAAGAAAAACCAATTAAAATTAATGAAACGATTCTGTATTCGGGAAGATGAACTGAAGAGAAAAAGCTAAAACGCAATTGGAAATTAAAACACCTAAAATATTTAATATTTCATAATGTAAAACATGAAAGATAATCTAACAACGATGGTGGCCACAAAAGGAGAAAGAGAAAGCAAGAAAGATATAAGGCCGAAGGCACCGAAGAAACAAGATGCAGAAGCAGGAGGACAGACTATGGCGGGGAGATCTTGAGTGGCAGTACTTAATCCAGTGGAACTGAGGCGATTTGTGCATAGCGATCAGGCATGCCGCGTTTAACGGGCCGTATCCTCCATTACGAAAATAACACCTTACCCATACCCGTCTCGCGGCACCGTCAGCCAAGTGTTTTATGGTAATAAAGTTTGCGCTCTGCCAAGCGATCTTCTTCTTAAAAATGCAATTTTGAAATTACTGCGGTGATACTATAAAAATATTCCACGTTAGAGGAGTAGTTAAAATCATACCACGCACACTTTGAGAAGGCTGTTGTTAAAATTTACATAACTGTCATTAATAATACGCGGACATTACTACAAAATAAAGTAATAGCGTCCGTAATAGTAATAGGGTACTCGAACCGACAAGCTTGTCATTAGGTTGTTTTAGATACCTGCAGTTAGATATACAAGATCTGTATTACTTAAAGCAAGAAATCGTAAAAGAAGTAAAATGTGGATGAACTCTCTAGGGTGCTTTGTTTCTATCAGCAATGGGCGAAATGGAGCTGTGTTACAGAATGCGTATTTTTGTCCACAAACACGCAGAAAATGTGAGTATAAGAGAACGAAGGTGGTTTGAAAATGACATCACTACAAGGTTCCGAATATCCTTATAATCCTTAGTATCGTATTTCACAAAGAAAATCATGCTTCAAGAAAATAATTTAAATTACAGGTACTCACAGCGAAAATAATGCATTGCTATATAATTTGTTTTATTGACAAAAATGTTGTGAAAAATAATTATTTGGAAAGAAAATAGGTAAAACGCATTTTTTACTGATTTTCAATTGTGCTATAAAGTGATAAAATTCGGAACATTGAGCCAGAAATTTTAAATTACAAGTTCTTCCAAATTGCCACTAGAAGTGAAGCATGTTCAACGAAAAAGACTAAATCCAGACACTGCCCGGACGACACTAAGATGTGCCGGATCAAACGGAGGAATAACACCGGAGAAACCGTTTTGAATCTAAGACAAAAAAAATATTGGTCTGCATAATTTACACTGGGGTATTAAAATAGGACAGTCGCCTTGTAGAAAACATCATTTTCAAAATATTAACTTTTTCGTTATAGCCAGAAAGAGTAAATTTACTGTCAGACAATAATTACTTTTCACAACATTTTTGTCAATAAAACAAATTGTGTCATTGTGGTATAATGCTTAGAAGTATTGCGGCTAAAACTATTTTAATTTGTGAACAAATATCTAATCTATTAAAGATTGTAACAGCAATGAGGATATTCGCAGACGTTAATCAAGATGTGGAACAGTTTTCGGAAAACTTGCCCGGACTGTTTCGATACACACCAGAAAATATTTGCAATGCATCATGGTGAAAATGGTCTGTCTCTTTCGAGCTTTTCTTGATAAAACTCTAAGATTGAAGGGCGAAAAATGTGTTGGGAGTAAATTGTCAAAGGAAGGATTGACCATATTGTTTTGTGCCAATATGGCTGGGCGAGAAGAACAGCTTTTAGTAATGGGGAAAGCCGCTCGACCACGGGCATTTAAAAATGCGCCACTTGCTAGTTTGCCGGCCACCTAGACCCCAAATAAAAAGGCGCTGATAAAAGAAGCGAAAAATTTTACTTTTTCTGGACAATGCTGGATCACATCTAACTTAAAAAGTATTGAAATCATTCTTCTGCCCTCAAACACAACATCTGTTTGTGAGTTTATGGATCAATTAATAATTCAACACTTTACCCTAATTTGATTGTAAAACATTTTTTTAAGTGATAATGCCTCCTCTTCCGCAGAACTTTCAAAATCACTTAACGTTTTGAAGGCTCTTTATTTTATTACAAGTGCTTGGAACATGGTTATTCCAGAGACCATTCAAAACTGCTATTCCAAAGCAGGTTCCAAACATTCTCAAGTTCAAGAGAACATAATCTTAGGTCTAGGATTTGATGCAGAAGACGATTTGCCGTTGACAACGTTGGCCGAATTTTGCAGAAACTTTGATGACAATATCCATGTTGAAAAAGTACTTACAGAAGAACTGAAAATGAGATTGAAGAGATATCCATGCAAGGTAATAATGACGACAAAGAAGTTACTAATGGTAAACTCCTACGCCGATATATTAGGGGCGATCGAAAATCTGAAGAAGTTTTACAAAGAAGATTTTTTGGAGTTTGAATACCCGAAAGAGAATACATTCTCAAAATTGTTTTTTACAAGACAAATTAATTAAAAATGAAACCAAGAACAAATATCTTTTAAAAATAAACTTGTCTTTTATGTAGACGCAAATTTGAAATTTTTTATTAAAAGTTTAAGAATTATTTTGTCTATTTTGTTTTACATTTCTCATGAGTGAACAAAGATCTGGAACCGTCTGGAACGTCCGCTCCTGAGGGCCTGAGGTATTGTCCAAATGCGTGTTTACCGATATAATTTTATTGTTAGCGCTATTTCTGTGTTCGAGACCTTCATCTGCCAATTATAAAAAAGGATAACCAGTTATAAAAATAGGTTTCTCTATTCAAAACTTAAATAACAAAGTTTAAATTTAAAGAAATCAATATTTCTCAATTACTACAAGAGTATATTTTGGATGGGATCATTCTACTGGAATGCATGGTATGGTACTTGGTTGCTTAACTTTATGGACATCTTAATTTCTACCTATTTATATTTCGATGTTGCCCCGTTTAACTCGATAATCGTAAAATTCTTTTTCAGCCCACCGATAATCAGAAGTGATAATAAAAACCTACACACATTTTCTAGAGAGACCAAGGATACCTCTCGCGTTGAATACATCCATTCGTCCAGTTCATTTACCACAATTTAGACTACCACATCCAGCCCTGTGCACCTTTTTCCATTCTTCGTACTCCGAACGGAACATTATCATATGAGCTGCGCCTTTTCGAGTTTTCCGTTCGGTTTCAGATGCACGCCGCACCGTTGTGTGTGCGTTAAAGTTGTTGTTAATTTAATTAGGTGCAATTTAAAGTCGTAATAATTGACGGTTTAGTCCAACTGGATGTATATTTATCGTAAGTATACCATTAGCACTGCCGTAACTATTGCCAGGCCCTACAAATCACTACAATTTGGCGGCGTCGTTCCGTCGGCGAGATAATGGGGCGAGGGGCTCACTTAGCTGTTGTTTGGCGCCGTTCCCTGTGTTCCTTGTATAAGCGAAGAGTTAGGTCAGTCAGTATAAGAAAGTCCCTCCTTCGTCCTATGTCGTTTGCTTCTTGTATTAGTGCCTTTTCTCGAAATGCATGGTGCGCGGTCGTATATTATTTTTAATGCGTGTACTTACATGTGCAGCCAAGAAACCCCTAACAAAGTTTTAAGTAAATTTATGTTTTCAATGCCTAATCAATGGAAGTGTTATCCAATGCATATTTCGTTTAGTATACTGGCAATGTTGTGGCGAATTTCGTACAATACTATTTTTATTTAAAGGCTTTTTCTGTTAGATATGTACAACATGTCCTCTTATATTTTGGCTAATAGCTTATCTACGTTAATGTTAAATGTCGAAATTCTTACGAACTTTTCTAACCCTTCATCAACTGTGTTATTTGAAAGTATATTAGAAAAGAAGTTTCTTAAGACGGCACTTTGTCACACGCGTCCCAATTTTTTGCATTTTTATGATTATGTATTTTTTTTTAATGAGATCGCATTGCTCGCCAGTTTCATATAACGTTGCTATCTATGTGTAGGCACACTCTCCTCACTTTTCAGTTTCCCCACACACATATCAGGCAGTCACCTTATTTGATTTTTATTGTATCGATGAAGTTTAATCGTGGATTGTTCTCAATTTCTAAAAAAGTGAAACATTTCAAAACTAAATAGAATTTATATAAAATATCGAATAGATTATATTTTTTTGTTTTCAAATATACAACATATTAAATGTCCAAATAATAGTAAATGTATAACAAAAACATACATTTTTAAATATAACTTAAATTCCAAAACAAGAACATGTCTTCTTAATCTAATTATTGAAACATTATATTAAAATAACTCGTATTTGCACGTGTAAAATTTCAATTCAACCTATTAATACGACAAATATTCAAATAGGCATTTCATTTTACTTCCACAAAAGCATAAAATGTTAGTAATGCTAATTATGAATTGAAGTCAAATGCAAGGCAATGGAATAGTGGAACAATAACCACATAAACAATAGTATTACATTGTACGCTACTACCTCTTTCTGGCACGTGCACGAGTCGCGTGAGAATTCTGTCGAATCTATATACGTATCTCCGTATCTATATACGTATACTAGATGAAAAAGAGTAGATTCGACAAGATGATCGTTATGCGGTTTCCCGTTTCTAATACAACACTACATATTTATGCAGTGTTGTATTCAGTAGAGAGAAATGCAGTAATATTACTTCATTTCTCTTTTGCTAGATAATAGTGGTAGAGTTATTTGAAAGTTGGATGTAAGTTTATTGTTCTTATTAAATGTAGATAAATATGTTTATTTATAATCCTAAATTCTTCCTGTTTCGCATCAGCATTTTTATCTGATATCTATTTTAGGCGCTTTATATGTATACAAATAATTAAAGCAAAATAAAATTTGAAAAACTATTAATATTTTTCAAATATAGCTAATTATTGAAGAGTGGGAAAAACTTAGGGATGATTACCTTCCAGTGTAAAAGTTTCAAGAAAAAATAACTATTAGAATATAATATTAAACGCACTTTCGGTAATATTATTACTGTAGTATAACATTTTCCACTTGGCATAAAATGCCTCAAAAATTTTTTTGAGTAATGTAGAATCTAGTGCGATCCTCCCAGAATCCCAGAATATTATCGATACTGATCCATTCCTGTCGCTGAACTCCCAACCCTTATCCTTTTATAGGGAGCAAATTTCGCATTATCGCCTATATATTTTAGTGGTTCATTTTATTACGAAACTTTCTAATGCGATATGAAAAATGAAGTGTGCTCTATATTACGTCCATGCCTAATATTACAAAAATGTAAACATCAAAACACTAAATCCCGAGCCTTTTGAAACGTTCATTAGTGGATTATGAAATCTATAATATTAGGATGAAAGAAATCAACGATCTACTAAGAAAGCTGACAATGTACCCTGAAAGTAATATGTTGTGCTTCTGTAGGTAGGCGTGAAGAACTAATTAATATAACATTAGGGTGCATAGAATATAAGATTGTAATACCTGCAACGAAGAATAATACTTCTAGTTTTGCAATCATGGATTGGTTTATCGGAAAGGTACCGATTTACGACCAAAAAATATTATTCATCAACCTTTCCTGCATAGGGATTAACACTGGTGGAAATCTGCCTAAAGCGATCGCAACCTTTCTCAAATTGCCAAATTTTGAGTTGTATAATGTGCATTGTTTTTGACGTTCCAGTGTTTTGCATTTAGCCGATAGCGATCTGATTACAATGAAGCCATGGAGAATGGTGGATTAATACCTCCCAGAAGAAAATGAAAATTTAAGTTGCTGCAAATATTTTCGTCCCAACAAGTAGACAGTGAGTCACAAATCTTATAAATTCGATGCTGAGGATACAAGTCAAGAAAACTTTGTTTCTACTCATAATGAAAATCAATGCCCATAACTCGTCTCAGATCGCTGTAACGGTATTCAATAATTGCAATAATCAAAATAATAAATAAATCATAATTAAGTGTACCTATTTAGCACAAGTTATATTTCTGTAGCATTGTATAAATATACTAATACGAAAAGTAAATTTTTCTTCTGTAATAACAGACAGCAGATATTTTATAGAAATTTATATTAATATAAAATACAGTTTATCCAAAATACACATAAACATAATACACATCAATATTCCTATCCACATAACAAAATTCACATCAACATTAGAAACATAATCCACTCTTAAAGAGATCGAAAACTAAAATGAACACATGCATTATAATTGGTTAAATCGTATTTGATTGAAAGAAAGCAGATTGTTGTGGAATGAAGACCGATCTGGTTGGAAAATAAATTCTGCATCTAAAACATCTTCGTTTATCTACGCGTTACGTATAATATCAAAAAAAGTAAATGAAAATGCAAGCCTATCAGCGCACTATGCGTATGTCGAACCTCGATATGTTACGTCATTATCTTCTTGGTGCCTCTCAAGATGTATCCTGGATCTTCTTGCAAGCATCTTGTGTGCGGAGCATTTTCGGCCTGACAAGAATGGATTTAAAGATAAAGATATACTTACGCTTGCATCTATATACATAATAGAATGTGCGATATTTTTGAAGTTGAACCACGCGGTTTTTGAAGAGAGATAATTCCGACATTGCTATGAAACCCGAGTAATTAAAAACGCACATTCTGTCCCAATTCAAGCTACAAAAGAAAAAAAGAAATTACAAACAAAATTAAAACGACTGGACTACAGGAGTATTTTCATTATCGGTTTTAACTGTATTCATTAATAGAGACGAACAAATTTTAGACCATACATTTTACGCTTTATTTTATTTTGTTCTATTATGACTTTATGGCATCGACATAGCTTTGTGATTTTGCTATTTTGTGTTAGTGTTTATTTGTTGTGCTTTATTCATTTATGTTTGCTTTATTATATACAACTACAAAACGATGACGTATGCAACATATAATTATGTATAACATTCAACAAAAAGGTATTATAAATACATAAACATATAACAAGAGGGGGTTTTGTGTAAGTGCCTTAATAGCACAGACGGTTGGCGTAACGTTCAGTACCGATCACAGATCGCTTGGCTCGACGTTAGCACTGATATCGGCATTACGTGAAAGTGTGAACATTTTACACTTTTGGCCAAACATTAACTCGCAATGTTCTCGCATACTTACCTCCTCTTTGGCCGAACTATCTACTTTTCTCGTGCAGCGACCTTTAAGGAAAATTCTCTGAAAGTTGGTTCACTGTTGTCTGCCCACCTGTTGAGAACGCTTGGCAACTGATCTTCAGCCGACGCTGCATTGAATTGGTTCAACATCGACTTGCTTATGTCACTCAAGTGCTTATCGCCAAGCCTCATTTCTGGATTATTGGCCAACGCTTAACTGACTTTGCCGACCTAGAATCAATCACAATTTCACAAGTTTTTGAAAATTTTGAAATTATTTGAAAATAAAACGATCAGTTATATTACTCGAACTTACTTATTATGGCATAATAAATAATTTAGTTGGTCGCATAGTTTAGTAAAAAAATATTGACTCTTACTATACAGTACTACAGTACTTTTAGAACTCTGTGTATATTCCCGTCTGTCAAAGCAATGGCACGTTAATGCGTCCTACCAGCAATTAACTACGATTGCCTACAGTAACACAATTGCCATTCAACAATTAAAAGAGAAGGTAAGACAAACGCAGCTGTAGAGAATGCGATGATTATAGCTTTGAATTATATCTATAAACAGAGATTGCACATTTCGCCTTGCTCTTTAATATTACTTATACGTATATAAATGCTTCAACGACTATTTTTTTACTACACTCAACAACGTCATACCCGTTGTCCTGTTAGTGTGCTTGTTATAATTTCAGATTTTTTTACAGCTGCAAATATATGTACTGAATCGATTACCTACATGTGCACATATGTGACTGATATGTAACGATCAAGTTTTTAATCTAGTGGTCTCCGAAAACCCTAATATGTAAATTTGCGCCAGGAAACAATATCCATCCTTTTTAACCAGTCAAACTGGCAGGTCACCTAAAGAAGAAAAAGAATAGCGCCTTTAATATAACTAACAAAAGCTTTGATTGATGCTTGTCATATGTTTTGAAAAGAGGGGCATATTTCAACTAGAATAAAACGTCTGATACTATTATCTTAACCATATAGGAGGGTTAGCGGAAATTATGTGTGAAACTATTACAAACCGTGTGCTTCTCTCATTGTTAGTCTACCGAGGTTAACGTATGGGAACGAAGTGTATTAATTACATTAGAGATTAGCGCCGTCTAAAAAGTATAGGTGTAGGATTCACTTCATGCATACCTAACAATACACACCTTCAACCTTTTAAGTTACTTGTTAATACTTTAAGGTGGTCCCTGTGTACATAAGTTAGAGAAGGAAGGTCTGTCGGATCATTCCCTGTAGCGTTTCCTCGGGCACTCGAGCATCCAAACCCGATATTAGCTCCGTATTTCAGGTGTATCAACGCCGTAGCGACGGAACTATACCTCAGAGGCCGATAATGTCGATAGAATATTTTCAAGAGTAAACTTCCGCTACTTCGGAGACTGCACTTATCTCGTAATTCCTGTAATATTCAGTTTCAGTTTATTTTCTTCTCTTTTTGTTTCCACCTTTCTTGCTAGTATACTACGGTTTACATATAATACATATTGTCTACACAATGTATAAGCTCATAATTGCTTATTACACGGATCAGCTTTTGGCTAAAATTTGCACATGAACGAGACATTTACCAAAGACTTATTAGCTGTGTATGTCACTACTTTTATCTGTCATTCTACTTTCTTCCCGTTAGTGTCTGAAATTTCTACAGCAAGTTCTAGTACATACGTTAGTCGGATAGAAGTTGTCTTTGCTAATTAAATCTTTCGGTTCGTTTCATCTAAATTTGCGGTGTTATTTAACGTTGTAGGGTTGCATGTGGACAAGAGTGTCATCCAAGAACACAGAATCCCAGCATCAGTTGCGTCCCTGCATAATGCCACAACAAATATCTTTCCTTTCGGTATATATTTCAATAATAGTACTTGTTCAATGGGTAAAAAAAAATATCATAGGTGTCTATGGAATAAAACAATTGCCAACGTATTTGAACAATGGTGAAAAACAACGCCAATTTTATTTATGAATTTAGGTATAGCTCTCGTCTCGGCAAGTTGCACGTAGCATTTCCTCCAAGTTAAATAGTCTTGAGTAACTACTTCAATTTAAAAGTGTGTTCAGTAGTCTATTATGGAAGAAAAGAGGTTCGAAGAAGGACATAAACCTGGTGTTTATGTGTTAGAAAGTGACAAGACTTAAGGTTAGTAGTTATTTTTATTTCTACGTCTCTTTTCATCTGCTGAGAGAATGTCTAGGGACATTCCCGGATTCACGACTCGCAATTTTCGAAGAAAAATTTAAAATTTCCTGTAATTTTCCTAATTTCCACATTGTCAAAACATTACAATACGTATTGAATAAATATATAAAAGTTTCTCCGAGTAGAGGATAGCGTTAAATTTGTTCGTAATAATGTAAATATGCCCCGGAGTTTTGTTAAATCGTCATCTACTTTATGCTAAAGTAATACCGTTGTAGGAATATAGTTTATAGTTTATAGTTTCCATTCGGCACTGATGAGCACTGCGCATCTAATGAGGTGAGATTGCTGAACAACTGTTATTTAGCAGAATAAAGCATCAAAATAGACAGGAATGAGTTGAGACCAAGAAATTAATGTAAATGAAAATATGTTACCATCTTTCACAAACGTCAACATCTCTGCAGTCTATTCTTAGCATTTACTAAATTAAAGGAAGAATATTTCGAGGGTTGTACTACAGATTATCAAAACCTTCCAAATATTCTAATATACATTAGGGGCTTTGCTGCAAATAGACTTATTGCTTTGAAGTTTTAGGTTTTAGTTTGGAAACAAAAATAAGGTGCTCATAAAATTCCAGTGAATAGAAGACAATTTGTGAAATATTTGACATATTGGTTGAAGAAAGTGTCTCAGGTAGTGGGATCTATTATCTTTAATTAAGTTAAAGAGAATCATTTAAATATGAAAATTAACAAAATAAGATATAGTAACATCGTTGATTCACTATGCGATCACTAATTCCATAACGGTAATTACATGTTATATGAGTTGCTTGTTGTTGAAGGAATTCTAGTGTCTAAGTAACAAAAATATATCTGATCAAACAACGGTAAATTATTAAACCGTATTAAATGAAATGCTTTGTAACTCAAACTAAATCAATCGCATAACAGTTATAAAATAAAATGGTAATAACTGTACTAGCTATTAGTTTATCCTCACACACGCAAAGAATACATTTTTCTGATCAACTTAATTACTAGTTTAGCTGGTAAAATCATTTGTACTACTAAACTCTACAATACTACTAGATCCGTGAGTCAGAGAAATGGAAGGCAGCCACACTACTGCGATAGAAATTTAAGGGCTTTAAAAATGATTATCATAAAAATCATCGGACCAATGGTGAAGAATTGAGAGTGCATAAAACTCTCAATTCTTCAGCTAACGGCAAAATATTTTTCAAGAGCAACTTGTCACAGAGCTGCCTTAAAACTAGACTTTAAGACTTATAACGCAAGTTCGAACTTTTTCACTTTTTACGGAAGTTTATATTAACGATCTGTAGGCAAATGAAAAGCCTTTACTAACAGAGAGGCAGAAGAGAAACAGATCTCGGTGGGCAAAAAAATACAGAACTTGGTCTCAGATAGAGTAGAACTCAGTTATATGGAGTGACGAATCTATGTGTGACGTGTGTATCGGTTATAGTTGAAGCACAGTAATAAAAACATAACAAGAAACCCATCACACTGAATGCCTTCAAAAGTTTCCGGTCTTTGTGATGATTTGGGGATCCAGCAGATAAATACATTGATGTCCTTCAAAATAATTTGAAACCACAAATTGAAGGAACATGTTCGAATAAGAGCGAATGTACCTCCTAACAAGATGGTATTACATGCCATACAGCCAAAAAATGAACAATTAGAATAATATTTAATATAGACAGTCCAGATCTTGTGCGGACTGAAATTTTGTGGCGTACCATGAAGAAAAAGCTCTGATCACAGCTTGCAAGAATCGTTCCATAGCTGCGCGGTTGTCCCTAAGAATTTGGGTCAGTTTCACTCCAAATGATTATCAAACATTCGTGGATATGTCGAGGCGACAATAAGTCTATGAAAAACGATGTTTCTGTTATTACTTAATATATAGTTTGATATATAAAAAGTTAATAAACATCTCCTGTGTAATCAGATAAATGCGTTGATTTTAATTACCTTTTTGATAACGCGATAAACTTCTTCAAAAAACGTATCTTTGTTAGGGCCCACTTCACTCAAACAGGGCTCGTCGTATATTACGCACATAAATGGTCGAGCGTACATATATTGCTTAAACAAATATTGCCAAAATATAGAAATACAATTTATATTACAGAAGTTGTTGACAGTAATTAAACCTATCAAAGGGATCAGCTTTATTAAAGGCTTGACAGATTGATAGGTGGATGGCAGGCTTATGACGCATATGCTTTGTAAATAAGCGGTCTTTTATCTTCAAAAAATCGAAAGCTTTACGCGTAATTACATTTTAGACACTTTAATATTGTAGATTTCATAGAACATACCGTCATGTCAATCAGAAAAAAAATATGGTTAATTCAGTTTTTTTAATATATTGGATCTTCTCGGGTTAATGGAAATATGTTACTGTTTAAATTACAATATTTTGCACCGTGGATTTAGTAGTAATGATAATAAATTTATCGAATATACAATAGTAAACAGAAATGATTATAGCCTTTTTTTTAGACCTGCACATATTTTCAGCGATACTTCGATATTAATTTTCAAATACACTAAAACTTTTGCGAAACATTCACTTGATTTTCTTTTTAAATCTTAGTTCTATTACAAATAAGTTTGAATATTATCAACGTACAATACGGTCAGTACAACGACATAGAAATTTTGAATGTCCCTTGAATCAAATTTGTATAGAATCCTGCTGGACAAAAATTTCTTGTTTAGAGATCTGGAGGGGAGAATTTCAAACGTGAATGTTAAAAAATCCGTTGAACGACATTTGACTATCTGAACCTTGCTTACGTAGTGTACTTGCGGACGCTTTGGAATGAATATCTTACCATTGGAAGAGTAAGTGTGAGCAAAATTTCCTACGAGATTTACATAAGAACTTCAAATCGTGACTGGAACTGGATACTTTTCTCTTGTACACTTCCAAAATGCAAAAAGCAAAGTGTCCTAAACGTCGAGATACGTACAAAATTGAGTAATTTATGATGGATGTCTTTTTTATTATGAAGTATGTATAGAAATTTATTTAAATTGGTAAAGTTGTGCTAACAGAGAAAAGGTTTTAAATTTTGAACGGTTCAATGCATTTTCCTTTCCTCGGAGGTATGTTCCAAGCTGTATGTTAATTCGTTAGATCACCCCCCCCCCCCCCCCTTAATTTGCAGCGTGGAGTACCCCAGGGGTTGATTATTGGTCCACTAATTTTCCTTTCGTGATTTAAGCGGTAAAATTAAGCACTGTGAGGTTCACTCTTACGCGGACGACATTCGGTTATAGCACGTATTCGATACTCGTGACTGGGTAGGTGATATGAAGAAAATTAATTCTGTCTTAGAATGGCTTACAGAATATTCTGCGGAGTGGAGACTCTAAGTGACCAATAAGTCGCAGGCAGTAATTTTTGGCAATGCTGCTGTATGTAATTTTCTCAAACATAGGATGATCTTACATAAGTGCACCTTTCGTTGATTTAGCGAGAAATTGTGATAAAGGTTTTGAAAAATTTCAATTTGGATTTAAAACGTCTGCACCCATTGAGGTGTGCTTTGACTACTCAAGTCAAAATTAAACTTTGACAAACATTTGTTCTTTAACATTCAGTTTATTGCACGCCCATTTACCATCCTCTTATTGACAAGTACACTGAATACAGAATTTAGAAAATTAAAAATATGTACCTAAGATTTGTATACGTATTTGGCAATTATGATCACATTCCCTATAAGCTAATCTGCGCTAACTGGCATAATATGTACGATAGAAGGGAGGTAAGCACTTTACTCTTGATGCATAAGGTTTTGACGTAGATGAAGACAAGATTTCATAATGGCGTTCACAATATTACTACACAATTTAGTGGATTAATTTGCTCCACCGGACCAGCCTGTTCAAAATAAGTTTATTGTAGGCTGCTTTCTCGAAATTCAATCCACTGTCAATCAAAACAAGGAAACAGTAAAAAGCTACCAGTTTCTACCTTTAGAAAAAAGCTTCGAGAGTGCTTGACCGAAAATCTTGACTGTTTGTTTACTGTTATTAGCTCTTTTAAGTTAATTATGGCGTATACAGAGTGCACTGTTTTCATCATTAATTATTCGTTTATTTAAATTAGGTTTTACTCTTAATTTTGTCAATCTACCCGGGGTTTAGATTGAACAACAAATCACAAAGAAACCTGCCCCCTAATTTATAGATAAAATTGTTGTTTTTGTTTCTTTATAAAATTGTTCTGTGTGATATTACAAATCTTGTGTAAATCTGTAAATTTATGGATGAGTTAGTGTAGCTATTTTGTTATCATAATAAATAATGAGTATATAAAATATACCAGAACATTTTCATTTATTTATACTATTAAGCAGTGAAATAATGGCTAATTTTTTAATAAGTTACGTAAGAGGGCGAAGGTTTCAACAAAATAATAATGTCTGTAAATACATTGGATACTGTAAACGTTCCAATTTTAGAGCCTACACATATTTCCACAATTTTCCGGAAAATTCTATTCGCTTGAGACATTGAAGAAAATACAGGATACTCAAAGGCGATTAGAACTCATATAGATGTTCCACAACGCCTTTTCGTTTTTTATATAAACTTGCTCTTCCTCGAAGGATGACCTCCACACTTACTAGCCACACCAAACCCCACCGCTGTCGTCAGGATGTTATAAAAAAGTTCTAACGAGAAAATCACGATTCGTTTTGTAGTCATTTAATAGCGTTCCCGAGGCTCGGCTCAACAAAGTGCCCGGCCTCTCCTTTGCGGCATTTTTATTGCCTCTAGTTGAGCCCGCCGCCAATATATTTCAAATCACAGGGTATACAGAGAAATCACCGGTATTTCCCGGTGGAACCATTTTGTAAAATCACAGCTTAGCTGCCCACGAAATTATAGTGTCGCGATTTGAAAAGTACAAGGAGAAAGAGACGGTCGAAGAGGGGGAATGTGAGTCGGCGAGGATGTACAGTAAACTAGAACAATATTAGATCAATATGCATGTTGTTATTGGATTTAAACGAGGGCAAGTAATTATTATTGACGGCCTGTAATGTGCAGCAAAGTTTTTGTTATATTCAGAAGGAATTATATAAGAACTGTGATGGATACGCAATAATATAATGCCATTTCTATGCCAAGAATCTTTGCATCTTACTGTACCAATAAGGAATTACCGCCAACTGTCGATCATTCGGTAAGTATCAGTTCTAGTCGTGGGTTACAGCCGCCCCGTTCTAGAATTCGATTATACGTATTGTATATTATCAAGGAAATTACAAACTATTTTCGATAATAGAGAATAGATAATACGCATTACTTTTACGCTAAAGTTGTAATTTAGGCGAAACCTTTATTAAAAGCGAATACCTAGTCCGGTAATAGTTTGGTGTGTTTTGCTAGTTTACTGAAAGCTGTAGGTATATGTTGCAGCTTCCTACCCCATGAAATGCGCTTCGGGACGATTATATAAATAATTTATCATTTTCTATACATTGTAGTGATGCAATAACCGAAGAATTCTTCCAATCATCTTATGCTGGTTTGTATTAAATCCATCATGGAATTGATTAGTTTCTTGAGCTAAATGTTATCAATTTTAACCTGTTGATCAATTTATAGCGCTAGTCATAGTTACACTTCAAAACTCGTTCTATTTTTCATAAAACTTTATTGCTACTGCATATACTTACTAATTTTTTTGATATGAACTTTTATATAGTTAAACTAATCCTACACAAAGAAAATTATAACAATAAATGCTGAAACACTCCACTGTTACCCCTTACTACAACACTTCACTAAAACTGGAGGCACGTTTCGATAGCTAAGCTGTCATCTTCAGCAGCAATACTAAACTATAGTTTAGTATTGCTGCTGAGTGCGTTTCAGTGTTCCAGGGCCGCAGTGTTCGAGTACGTGATTTATAACAATAAATATTGTAAAATATGCGACCACACAATCTTTCTTAGGACAATTACTTATTTTATTGGTTAAACAAACGTGTTGTAGTTATTATTGTAAATTGTTACTATTTTAAAAGTCGTCGCATACTATTCGTTCACCATCTGACTTTTTCTAATTTTCTTTCCTCCCGGAAGGGTGGAGAACTCCTAGGTATCTCCTATCCTGAAGGGTGGTGCTGCCGCAAATGATGTAAGTTACCGGCTAATTACCTTATTATCTAAAATTGCATGTAGTGACTATAAAGCCTATACTGGGTTGATGAAAATAACGATAGGCACCAGACTCAATGAGCTATTTGGTGCTATAGATACGACATGATAGAATTGCCAGATGTAACGCAACACATGGCATAATATTAAATTAGAAAACCTGAAATTGATAAGAACGGAAATTAAACACTCACGAAGCTATTTACATAAAAAGGAACACAAATTCGATGAATAAAGAAAACAGACCACTGTTATACTCAAGTCTGTTATATACATTATTGCGTTATCCGCGTAAAGGAAAAGAAAGAGAAGAAAGGGATAAAGAAATAAGTTGCCAAATGTAGCCGATATAGTCATGTAACTCTTTCAAAAGAAATTAAAATGGCTGACTTTAAGGATCGCCACAATATATATTTGTTTCAGCCTGTCTCTGATAGTCATGGCATTCCTTATCTGTATCTAGTTTCAGCCTCCTAAATTCACTTAAATAATGATGTCCTTGTGTTTTTCTACTTCCCAAATAAAATTCATTTTAGCAACACCCATTTTGCTTAAAACCAAGGTGAATAGTGTCGACCTACTGATCTGATTTTAGGTACGCAGGCTCCAATCCACAGCAGCAAATTCAAAATTTAGTTGATATTTGGAGAAATATATAAACGTACACTGGCTCAACTGATAGTTCTGGGTATCACAGCACTACCAGCAAATGTAAGTTATAGAAATGGATAAACAAAAACAAATACAGAAAAAAAAAGAAACTAATTCATGTGCAATATTTAAGTCAACCGGCAAGTTGTTGCAGACCTTCATGATTTGAGGAATGGACATCAGTGCGGAAAGATATTTTATTGAATAAATAACCAGGCCAACCTGGTTTCTGTAAGTACAGCGTCCACCTCACTAACACTACAGGAAGAGAGCACTACAACAGTTTTCGCACAAAGACCACATTGGTATCTAAAGCGAAGTTTACTACTAACGCTGGACTTGCTTAGTTTAAAGACCCAGATTTAACCATTTTTGGAATATTCCTTTTATCTTTTATTCTTCCTACTACTCAATTATGCTGCCTGAGGTTCTCAAAAGCTGGCTCCAGCTTGGCAACTTGATAAAAATCATGAAATTTCACTACGTTATTCGATATTCATTTTTATATTTTTGTTAATTTATCAACTGGAAGTCCTGGATCAAAACTTAAAAAAAGACCTAAAAATTGATTGACGAAAAACTTGTAAAGGGTTTAGATTAACCAATAACTGAGTTTCATATTGAGCAAGTTTTAGGACTACTAATTGATAAAAGCGTAGATTTTTAGGAACGGTTCCTATATGATCTGCTGGACAAATTGAAACTGGATCGTCAAGACTAAGATAAATTGGGAAAAATGCTGGGCATCATCGATGAGAATTTCTACTAGTTCTTTGAATAAAGAAATATTCCCCAGGTTCTTTACATAAACATTGATAAAGAAAATTGTTAGTAATATTTAAGTTTACATCGATTTCAAAAGTCTAGAAGGCCATTGATTGTTTTCATCTTCTTCAGAAGACGAATGGATCTTATTCATGTCATCTCTATCATTTCTATACTTAGACTTTCTTTATCACCAGAATAAAAGCAAATATATGTATCCATATAACTGTTGTTTTCTTCGGAAAGGAAGTCAAGCGTAAGAAACATTGCAATATCAAATTACCCTACAATGTGACAGTTTTGGTTTTCAAGAAATAATTACAGCTACATATTACTATACACTTGTTGACTTGGATACTTTTATTATGTGACAACAGATATCACTCGACATTATTAATTTATGCTTGTTTACATTGTCCTATGTGCTCAGGCTCGGACGATAAAAATGCCCTATGCGTCGAATGCTACTCGCGAGTTACGAACCATTTTCATAACATTAATTAAAAAGCAAGCGGAGGTTATCTGCGTGAGCAGACAGTATTTGCAAAATTGTGAGTTATGGGTGTCATCATAAAGTGCAACGCAACCGGAACGACCTCTGGATTAACAACTGGTAATAAAATTTTCGCCATTAAGATAAGGTTTTTACTTTAATTGGGGCGTTTTTGTTTGTTGGCCTGCTTGGCGTTTTGTTATCGCTTGTACACAAGATTTATGTGTTTTCAATTAAAAGGACGATAAAAATATGTAATTTTAATATAAATGCGAGAGGTCGACTATTATTTTGTCTTGTTTGGTTTTTTCAAGGAAAATAAAGCATATCGTTCTTTGTTTTGATTAGGTTAATTTGTTGTGACAGCTTATTGTTAGTACTAAGATCGTGACTCTGCTCTTATTGCTCGCTTTTTATTACTGATGCATAATAATGGCATATGAATGCGTAAGCTAGCATAAACGGAAGTTTAAATTAATTAAGAGATGCAATATAAGTGTACAATATCTAAGCAAGAGTCAATTAGGCAAAATTCAAATCATTGTTAAAATAAAATGACTGAAGACATGAAAGGGTACATGCATATACCTAAATTTAATAATGTAAAAAAAATATGAATATTGAAAAACCTTACCAAATGACCACTGTTGGGTATATTCCAATACCCAAATATACACGATAATTATTGACGTCGGAATTATGTCGTGCTTACATTTATTTTAAGAACATAATTGCACTTTACTATTCCACTCTTATTATTGTTTTACATTGTAACACTGTAAAAATTTATGTAAATTTATAAAACAATCACATCATACATACATAAAAGTATTATGTAAGTGTATATATGAATGTAAATTTACTTCAAAGCTATGCTAAATTACTAAAACTAGAAGCAATTTCACATGAAATAAATAATATTGTAGCTGATATAACACAAGGTTACATGTAAAATTACAAAATGTATTGTGCACTCATCTTCCATCACACAGAAGGCTGTCAATATTTTTTTAATTTTATTCTTACTCTGGAAATACCTATTACGTTCGCCTATGTATATGTCTAATCCGCCAAGATAGCTAAATAGCGGTTTTGCGCTGTTAGCGTTAATTATTTAATTATTAACATTTGCAAATATTTATTCTAACTTAAAAAATTTGTAATAATTCCGGTCTATGTGGTTAATGTTGTTGTATTCAACAGTATGGTTTGTAGGAATACTTTTACAGAAATTGCGTTGGGATTATGCTGTACGCTGTATGCTGAACGTACACATAAAAGCGGTTTTATGCAATTTGAAGAAGTATGTGTCCCTTAAAACACATTTGTACCGATATCACGGTGCAGAAAGTACAACATAGCTAGGTAATAATTATTTTGTATTAAGTGTTAGAATATTTTATAAACTATAGTAATATTATTATTATTAAGTGTTGACTGAAAAATTGATCTAACCACAGATTTATCCTTATACTTATTTTTTTAATGCGTTCATCATCTGAATACATCGATAGAGAATGAGATCATATTAAGAGGCCAAAACCAACAAAAACTGAGTTTTAGGCAATAAAACATCAGGCAATCGAAAATTTCTCAAATTTCTGTCATACAAGATTGATAGAACTTATCCTAAGAAAAGTACTCCCCAGGGTTGACTACTAGAAGGACACAGCATGCTGGCTTTGAGCACGAGATAGAATGGCGTCTGTGAAAGATTTCTACAGAAATTGTTGCAGGATAGCATCGACTGCCGCTTTTTACTTGAACGGATGAACTTTCTCGTGACACGGTTAAACTTAAGATGTGATAATAGCTTTACTCCTCCGTTCATGACGGTAAGCATTATGAAACGAGCTTCGATATATAATCCTTGTAAGGCGGCTAACAGGTTGTTGGATAATATTCATATTAATACGAGTTTCACAAACAAATTACTTTGCACATTTAAATATAATCATTACACCTCATAGCTCCTAACGGTAACTTTCGTTCTTTTTATAGTTTTTTTCGGCAGACGGCTAGGATATGAAGATCTTTTTTGGCGTTAAAATCTGACAATGAATTGATTGGCATTGTGTCACAATACAATATTTAGAATAGCTTTTATGAGTTTTATTTGACATATGCGATTTCTGCATTCTTTGCACAAAAATATTTTGACGTTAAGTTTGCGTGCAGAAATGTGCAAATAAATATGAGGGTACGAGTATGGTGGTGGTCATTTCAAAATCATAGCATTTATTTTTCCTTGTTGATTAAAAATCATTGAAAAAGATTTTCATTTAATTTTTGTTTGCTGCACTAAAGGTCTTTCCTTCCATGTTTGAAAAAATTACTCTTGCATCTACCCTATTATTTACCTCTACATCGTAAATATTTATTTTAAATCCTATATTATTCCTACTCAATAATATTTATATATTATTTAATATAACTGAATGTTAGAATTCTGAGCTATGGACTTCCGTAGCAAGCAATACTGATATTCGCATAAATTTGAATATGGATAATTATGTAATTATGATTATAATTAACTGTAGTTTTTTTTGAACTTGCAATATATCATTACTAACATTACTAAAATAATGTATTTCATTCAGCAAAACAGAACATTTTCATAATGTACAAATTTGCATTAAGCAAGCAAAAATATGTAATATATTCTCCTTAGTAACCAATAAATTGCACATAAAGAAGCGCTGACATTTGTGTGAGTGCCTTCTCATTAGCTAACATAACAACCTATGTAAACTACTCAGAGAAGTTCGCAACAACAATGTTGACCAAGGCTGTAATAAAAACATTTTCACAGTAAGCTTTAATAGGATGTAAAAATTACAGAGTGTACGGTTCATCCGCGAAATTATACACTATTATGCGCATCTTAATTTGCAAGCAGACTGCCAACGAATGAGCATATAACATTTCATTTTAATTAATGTTATCCTATCTTTTGCAGACATCAACGTATAAAGTATTACACGCCAAGACAAAATAATTAGATGTATGCATTAATTTTGTGGTTTAGAGGTATCTGCATGCATTCAGTATATTCCGTAATTTGTAGTAACGTGTACATCTTTTACAAAATTTTTGAACCGATAAGAATAACGGAATGTTAATTAATTTTAAACAGTCTACTGGCTCCCAACCTGCATTCAATTATTTAGCATGTTCTTGAATAATTTACTTGCTTAATTTAAAGGACTGCCGGAAAACTCTGTTGATTTTCACTAATCTTATAATAGAAGAATTTGTCAACATAAGAAGAAACGAACAATAAACAAAATAGAGATTATTTATCAACATACCAATATTAGTATTGGTTTTGCTAGAAAGATGGTTATCATTTCAAAGGGATGTAATGATAAACTTCATTGCCCACTTACAGAACAATTCAATGTTGTAGAATGTGAAATATATGTAATACAAATGTAAACAGGTAAATCAAATGTAAAAAAAAAAATTTAGTCGGAACTTCGACTAATTTCAAGATTTTTCATAAATAAAAGGCATATTTGCAGTCTGGTAGGACGACAAGAAGACTGCAACTGTTTATCAAACTAAACGCCTAAACAATTATATCTGCGCTCCTATTGATGTTGGTATTGTGCTTCGCCATTATATATATTCTAATATAGATATAATCACAAGTACCAAAAGTTTGAGAGAGGCAGAATGTAATTCGGATCAAATAAGAAGATTATGTAGAAGAACAAATATGCAGAAAGTTAGAGAAAATTGAACAAAAGTTGCATGACGGACCCCAGGAAAGTGCCGGCAAAACGAGAGAGCCTCCCAATGAGGAAGAAGTTGAGAATAGGATAAAAGAGTTCCAGAATAACAAGCAACGAGGCGAATGTGAAACAGCAGCGGAAATGTTTAAAAGGAGAGGAGAACCAGTCCAGAAGAAACTACATGATATAAAAAATGTATGGAAAAAAGAAAAAATGCCCGAGGAATGGTCCAAAGCTCTCATTTGCCCTTTATACAAGAAAGAGGAGGTCGCTATGCGATAATTATAGCTTTATCAATCTAATTAAGGTAACTCCAAACAATACATAAAGCACAAAAATATGGAAGGGATATAAATCGGAAGAATTCCAAGCCATTCCAAGGTTTAGACAGGGAGAGCTCTATACATAATACCCCTTCAAGTTACTACTAGAGAAAGTTATAGGAAGCAGCAATATAAGGACACATGGTTCGATTTTTAATAATGACCACCAATGCCCAGCCTTTGCGAATGATCTGGCCCTAATTGCCAAATCAAAAAAGGAGTTACAAAAAATTATAAGAAAGAAGAAAAGTAAGTACATGGTAATGGGGGAGATCCAGATAAAAAAGGATGATTACTTTAGATCTGATCACTGTAAAAAAATACGAATTTGAGAAGAGTAGTAATTTTGTGTACCATGTGAAAGTTTGGGCGCACTTCTAAAATCCAAATTCATATCTAGAGCAACAAAATTAAGAAGCTACCGAAGAGTTACAGTCAATATGCAGAGGGAAAAACATGAAAGGGGGTTGGATGAGGCCAGGAAACACGGTAGCTGGAGCATGTGCCAAAAATTGTGTTAAATAGAGGTCTGATTGGAAGAAAAAAAAACAGCAAACCAAGGAAATAATAGTGTAGTAGACTAACACAGGACATTAGAAAAGCAAATATCAGGGATTGGAGATAGAAAGCGCTAAACAGAAATGAATGGAGAAATATAGTAAAAGAGGTTATGCAAATGTAGTGAAATCATGAAAGTGTCATAGTGCACATTACATATGTAGGCAGATGCTGTAAATTTAAAGCTGTAGGGTTTAGAGACTTAGAACGATTTAACTATTCTTTTTGTAAAATCTTTTACCTTTAGAACGATACACTCGAAGTTCACCGACAAAGAAAACCTATTTGCATAAATGTTAGCCAGCGCTTAAATATTGATTTGCAAATTCAATGATTAACCTTCAGCAAAACGCTTTTCAGTGAATAATAAAAACGTGATTTGGCATTTTTGATAGTCTTCAAAATATCAGTGAATCTCAGTGAATTATGACACTGACGACGCTGCCACTAAATAAAAATCACGAACATTTACATTATTAAATTTAAACGTACGTATAGTGTTGTAATTGTTGATAAATATTATCGATGTAACACATCCTTTATACAACCTTGGATGTGTTCAATAATTCTGCTTTCGAATGTATGTATATCGGAGTAATCGTTGAAGAACATGTAACATTGTCTGCTTCAGTTGTTGGGCTTTTGCTTGTATCCTATCTTCATACCTCTACGGTGGTTTAATTCGAAAGACCCACATCTGGGAAAAATAGCAGCAAAATTCGAACACAATAATTACACTTATTTAAAGTTCAATGCCAGCCCCTTTGATAATGACGTCCGACCGTGTAATAGCCGACCTCGATGATAAAATACTACCTAGGCTAACCATGCAATTTTACCTAAATTATATTGCCAATGCATTCGTCTGTACGCGAAGCATAATTTGCGGCCATATTTCGAATTATAATAACACGACAGGAACACGACGATAGCTTTTATGATAAATCGTTAGAAGATTGATTACTCGTAGAGTCAATTTTAACAAACCATTAAAATAATTGACCGATTTAATCTACAACGTGTTATTAAATTGCGGATTCGAGAGCGATCGTTCGAAGTCTCTGAACCATTGCGGTTGCGTAGACACCGCACATGGCGGGTTTTTTCGTTTCACATTTTCGATTTTTTGCGTGTGAAATGGCACGTAATAATATCGTTGTAATTGTAAAAATGGACATCCGTGCTCGGTAATGATAAGATTGGAGAAGTCATTTCACGCAAAAGGGAACGTTTATTACCAATTATGGTTGGCTTTTTACAAGAAAACGAAACGAATTGTTCGAGAAATTATCATTTGCTGTGTAAACTATTACGTCAGCTGTAACGATTGGTTTCTGGAAAATGGGTTGTGGCAAGTGTTTCAAGTTAGCAACAAAAGTTTTTCGATCTTGTGTAACGTTATACAATTTTGGAAAATTGTTTTTTTTGCGCCCTCTCTAGCTTAACGCGTCGCGTAATTAAATTTGAATAACCAAACTTGAAATAACCTTAGCTTTGGTGGTCCCGTGTACAACATTTCTTTGATTTCTCTTTTTGACCCTAATTCGCTGGCGCTTCGTGGATAGATCGCATGTTGGCGTTAACTAATGCAGTTGATCTGTGTGAACTTAATTTGACCGCCGATTGGTTATCGTACGTACTAACTTCTTCTAGTATTTCGATGTTAGTGGACGCCGTTGCTTTCCACATTGCCGCGCCATACGAGATATTTGGGCATAGGACGAAGAGGTATATTAGTCTTTTCTGCAGTGTATTTGATTTATGTGTGCAACAGATTTGCGGGCAACTCTAACCATGGGATGTTGCTGCACTCTTGTCATAGTTTACCAAGGTGCCTCTTCCTCGAAAAGCAGCCTTTGACTGGTTGAGCGTCAGCGGTCGGCTTCTGCGCCACTCAGACATACTATTAACATCTTCTTAAATACACAGCATTTGTTTCAGTGGATCGTGTAGATCAACGCGTTGGTCAATCTGACTATGCCTTGATCCATGTCCGAACGGAGGAGCTTATAAAACAACTCGTCAAGCGCCCACTTGATTTCAAAGAAGATCGCCAACGTTACCTCATGTATATCAAGTCCATCTGAAATGTCATTCATCACTCCCAGAGCCTGTTAGTTGACCCAAACATGAAGCCAAATTGAGTGTCAGGAATTCTTCCATTCCCTCTTCTCGATCGTAAACTTCATTCTGCTGAAAATGATGGTCTGGCTAACCAATAGATAATAATAGAATAATAATAATGTTGCTTCTTCACGTGTTTTGTCTTTTGTTCACTACGGAACGTGCTTACCTTACAGTTGCCGATGCTCACTGATCTCAATTTGTTAATTGCTAGATCGACTGTAGTACACTATTGCAGCATGTAACACAAACAGATTAAAAGAAAAATAATTTAAGTCAGATATAATTTTATTAGGTGGGGTTGCCGTGCAACCACGGCAACACTCAAAGTCAAATGTCAAATGAACAAAGAGACACTAACAAAAGACAATCGAGGATTCTTAGCTCAAGTTATATTTGAACGAAGACTTGTTTAGCTGTGTATTATTGCATACGAGTTCATGCAAATTAATCCTAATATGTTTGCCGCCATATAATTTTATATTTTTCTCTTACGGTCTCGCACATCTTTCCAATTATATAAAGACATTTTTATGACATGAACTAAAAACTATGAACTGATAATTATTTGCTATGTACGTTTGCATACGTCAATTTTTTTTTTTGAGAGAATAAATCGGTGTTGCCAAACTGTTGAGTCAACCTGTATGTGTGTATGTACGCCAAAGTTAGTTAGAATTGCTTATTGAATTAAATGTCTTTTAGAAAATCAAACAGATGAAGAGCCATTGCAGAAATTGAACGGTGCAGCACTAAAAGAACTGAAACTTTAGGAAATGATTGGATTTATATACAAAGAATATCGTAACTCTACTTATAAATTATAATCCAGGATTCCTAAAATGAACAGATGCGTGCTGTGTCCTAGCATAGCATACAGCACTAAGTTACTCTTTCGATTGAAAGAAATATTTGTTCTCTACAAAGAATCCTAGTTATTCTACCACAAATATATAAATGTGAATGAAAGGTATATTTTTCATTAGAAATATCGCATTTCTTTCAGTGAAGTAAAATCTTCTTTACTACAACACTATTATTATTTTAAAACAAATAAGTTGAAGTTTTGATTAGAAAGTCTTTCTTTATAACAAAATTAATTATTCTCTAATTCAAGGAAATTCGGATGTGGTAACAAGGAAAATATTTCTTTGTATTTAAGAAATATTTATTTGACTATATATTGAAAGTAATCATTTCTTTGGCCTAAAGTATATTGACTTGAATGAAAGAAACCGTAATATCACTGTATGTGTTGCAGAGCCGCTTTCCTTAAGAAATCTCTTCATGTCAGTTTCGGTGAACAAGAAGGACTAGATGAATAGAAAACACACACAGTTCTCTAATAGAGCTTCCGACCAAACAAGGATAATCTATTTGTAGAATGGCAATTATGGTAATTTATTCGAATTTATAGCCTTTGTAACTTTCAATGATTTGACACCTAACACATCTGCCACATCTAATTAGGATGAATGAATGCAATCACGCATATGTAAAACATGCGAACTACACGAAAGCTAATTTCCCCTTGTAATTAATTTGTGTATGTATATCCGGCGGCCTTCCTTGATACCGTAACCATTTTAACTGTCGGACCAACATTGTACGTCCGCATTTTTTTTTATTCTCCCGCCGCTTCTCACGACGAGTTTTGAACTTTAATCGAATTACTTTTACCGACGATATCTGGGCTTCGGTGAAAGTTGGCCGTCGCACTGACATACGGCAATTTACCCGAACGATGGCGATGATTTCGCAAAAACGTGTTTTCAAATCGCTGTCAATCAGTGCTTTACGGCGGCGCGTTTTGCAGTTTTACCAGCGCAATCTTCACATATACAACATATATACAAGTACAACATATCCGTACTAGGCGGGACAGTCAAAATGTCCAGTCTAAGTGTTGGCAGTTCTAGAATATTCTGTATACGTGCTAAATATTTAACAAAGGATGTTCCACTATCGAGTTTATAACAAATTTTATTTACGTGAATCGCACTACGCTACTCACTCCAATAGATATATGTGTTGCTGAATAACAATTTCAATGGTTTTTTAGAAAAGCTATTACCCAAGAACTATGGGTTTCGCCAACAACAACAGATGTAGACAAAATATAACAGCAAAATTACTGAACTAAACATTACTAAAAAAATCTTCCAATGTGCAACAGGGCATGTTACTTAAAGTAAGTTTTAACCTGATGAATAGAATAGAATAGAATGGGTTTTATTGACCCTTGGCCTGTTCCGAAAACAGATGCAATACGTCAAATAGCACATATTGATAAAAATTACAATAGGTTAGTCTTAAAGTTAAAACAAGGAAAACCAAACTGCATTTCCAAATTTATCCGTCACTATTTGCAAACTCGTTCACCAATCAATTCGTATTCGGACCAGTTGTAACAGTTTCGTTGGATTAAATATTGTTTTAACTTACGTTTAAAGATCGAGACACCAATCGTGGCCCGGATGCTCGCTAAGAGTCCATTAGAAGTGTATACAGAGCATTTTCGAGTGCGTATACACCTCTTCGGCACGAGATTAAACGTGGGCCTAGAATGCTAACGTAGCTGCCTGTTGGCTCATGGTGAACGAGGTCACTCTAAATGCATTGCCAAAAGCGCTGAGTTTGTTCGCTAAAAGCTGGGTCACACCATTTAAATTGGTTACCCAAGGAGAATCCTAGAGAGCGGGTTTCCTCAGATCTGGTTTCCATAGCGTAAGTTAATGGGATTCTTTGCAGTATTAATAAACAGCAACATTTTTGTTTGTCGACTTTTTGCTTTAGATTGTTTTGCATGAACCATCATGTAGCGTATTGAAAAGAAGGCTTTTGGCATTTGATGCTTGTTTAACCAGCAAATAATGCCACTCTATGCTCATGAATTCCAGGTAAGACATTGACATAAAGTAAAAATAGGGCAGGTTCCAGAATGTATGCTTTGTACGTTTTCAGACCAAAATGACGCTATTGTTTCTCCATTTCATATTGCTCTAATGGACTATTGCCCTGCGCCCAGGTATAACCTTCTCGGCGTTACGACGGAAACACATTAACCACATTTATTGTGAAAGTATGCCGTGGCTGATCCTATTGAAAGCTCTCAAAAAGTTTATGAATATTTCTAACATTTGCCCCCTCCCATTAATACCTTTGTAGATATCAGTTATGATTTGGTAGTTGACCTTTCCTTTTGATAAGCGCTCTGCATGTTAGTTAGTAGTTGTTGTTGTTAGTACATCGAATAGTCGTTGTTGCTTCCATTGAATTTGCCTGGTAGAAGGTGACAGATTTTGTTTTGGGGATGCCAATAGATTTGCCTCGACAGCTTTGTCAGTATTTTTTCGTTCCGACCAAAGAATGTACCGCACACTTCTAGATTTTTATAAAGCCCTTTAAATGTATATAGAGAAGGCCGAGATGGACGTCAAAGTGCGCGAATTCCACGTGTTGACTAATCTTTATTGTCATGCCAAACTACGTTAATTCTTATATTATAACAGAGAAATGCCCCGAATTCGTTTAGTTTTTAAAACAACAATATTTAATATTACATCGTTCGAGAGGTTACAAAGACACTTTTACAAGAACCACCTCGGGTAGTAATCTAATCTAATCTAGCTATTTGATTCTATTTTTCAGCTAGCAACAAGTTTGTGGGAACTCAAGGATATATGCATGCTGAATGTAACAACAGCGCCTAGACTAGAACTTACATCGGTCATTTCAATTACCCCACACAGTACATACCCGTAAGTACATATGTATGTGTACGTACCATGTGCCGTCCATAAACAACGACGTTCGATAGGATCGAAAGATCCTTGCTTGTACAAGCAAACAACGCACTCGTTGCTTAACGTTCCGTGTGTTCCTCTCGAGTGTTTGCATTTACAACAATAAAATCGGATTTTAGCGTTCGGTTTGTTTATCGTGAGGTCTTGATGGGTGCCTCCGTGTCAATACTATATAAATTATGATGGCGGATGAACAGACCGTTTACAGAACGTGTCAGGAAATGCGGCGCTAGATTTGCATTCGTCAATAGGTACGTACTTTTGTTACACAAAGCATAAGCAAACGTTTGAAAACAAGCAGTAGAATTCACGTACTTTCCGAGACTGTATTTTTACGTAACGGTGAAATAACAAATTCGAACAATGTGTAATAGTATAGCACGTTTCGTTCTAAAACAATTGAACATTTTATCACGTCACCTAAGAAATGCTTCATCAACATATTATTATTCAGCTTTTCCAGTTAGACACTTAGTTAGTTATTTGCCTATTCGTACTGGTTAGGAACGACCACTGGTTAAATGTAGGCGTCCCATTATAAAACTTAACCAGATTTTAGCGATCGTGGTTACCCATCATATTTTCGAGATACGAGAGGAGCTCGGAAAATACCTGCTCTTGGCAAAAAAGAAAACGTTATTTATGTAAAATTCATCTTATTCTTTGAGGCCGATACACTTAATCCAACGGTTTCTTATCTTTTGTAACCCATAAAAAAATACGATTTCTGCAACCTTGCGAAGTAGGTGATTGTCTTTGCAGTCACTTCTTCGTTTGAGCCAACTTTTGCCTCTTACTTATTTCTTCATATTTAAAAATAGATAAAATAGAGGTGGATGCGGAAGCATTTCGTATCCTCCTCATGGAATCTTTACAACACAAGTGTCCACACGTGTATTGTTTTGAAAAAACGGAATCCTTTCCTTCCCAAATGCAAACGTTTCTTTTTTCACCGCTTTGTTGAAACATTTCAATAAGTTGACATAATACCCGCCATTAATCGTGTTGTCCTTTTTAAGGTAATCAACGTGTGTTATGACCTTGCTGGGCGATAAAGTGGCTTTGCCTTTTTTTGGCGCCAGTTGACCACGAAGAACTCACTGTTTGGATTGTTTTTTGGCTTCTTTTTGGTGTGCTATGATGAACCCATGTTTCGATAACAGCTATAAATCGACGCCAAAAATCATTCGGGTTACATTGATATAACATCACCAAATATTCTTTTGAAGGTAACAGACCTACGTGTTTATGGTCAGTTAAGAGCAATCGCGGCACCCATCTTGCAGAAAGCTTCCTTGCATTCAACTAAGTTGTTAAAATGTTATTCACCCAGTCAACTGAGATGTCCACAGCCTCACCAGTCTCACACAATTTCAATCTGCGACCATTCATTACCATATCGTGAATTTTCAATATGGTGACAATATAAAAATATATATATTAACGAACATGATATCATTTAGGCGATATTGAACTGTTGATTTAGAAACTCGCATACGTTTAGCCTACGAGGAATTGCAGACCAAACCAAATCATCTCGCAAACTCCCTTCAGGAATTTCACAATGGGCTGCAAAGTGAAGCTAGGCACTTCGAACACTTTTGAGACATCAAACTCTACTTGTTTTATTTTTATTTCCTTTCCTTGTTAATAAATAATAAACCACTCTACCACAATGTTTCTTTGTGATCCATTAAATAATCATGATTAGACAAGAAACTACGAAATTTCAACTATTTGTTTTATTTTCTGCAATAATGCTACTAGCCAGTCACCATGTCAACGCCTATATGTCCAGTTAAAAAAAAATGCGTCGATGCTAGGAAGATAGATGCAAATACACGGTACATTTACATACACGAAAACCGTATAAGAAGCACCCATGTTTGGAAATTGACGGCGCTTCATGCCAATTTGCATTACCGACTCTTAATCGATGTCCGTCAAAATTTCAAAAAGACTCATTGAATAACGTTATTTTGAGAGCTGTTGAAAGTGAGTAAGTTTATGTACTTATGGAACCATGGGCAACGTGTACAGA
The DNA here is from genome assembly GCA_902654985.2 of Oryctes borbonicus. Lineage (NCBI taxonomy): Eukaryota > Metazoa > Arthropoda > Insecta > Coleoptera > Scarabaeidae > Oryctes > Oryctes borbonicus. The sequence continues at coordinate 7,821,206 of LR736872.1, read as the reverse complement.
AACCAAAGAGAAGTTGAGTGCAGTTTATAAGGACCATGCACCTTCAATGACTATCATTACATGCTGATTTAATAAATTTATGCGTGGTCGAACATCCGTCTGTCATAAGGAGCGGTCAGGTCCTTTGAGGTGACGACAGGCGATATGATCAATAAAGTTCATGATATCGTGTTAGCAGACCGCCGGATGAAGATTAGAGAGATTGCTAATGTGATAAATATTTTAATAGAACATGTGCAAAAGAATTCTTAATGAAAAATTGGGCGCAAGAAAGCCATAAATGTCGCGTCTGGCGGCAACTGATCGAAAACGAAATCGCGTGATAATTCAAAGCAGTGTTTGGACGTGTTAGAGCGCAATACAAGTGAGTTTCTGGGATCGTACGTGAGACGTGAATACATCATTACACGCCGAAAAACAAAGCTCAGTCGGCAAAATGGGCTTTTGTCGGCGAATATACACCAAAGGAGTGTCATCAGCTGAAAAAGTTGGCGACAAATGTTTAAGATTCACAAATAAAAGTCTTAATTGGCGATTTGGTGGAGGAAAGGGGGAAACACAATAACTAGTTAACCGATTCAAAGTATTGAATTTTGCTCACATTAGCTAAATAATGTGACCATAAAAAGTTGAGTTCCTTTTTTAGGGAACTCCTTACTACTACCGGTATGATAACATTCAAAAATCTTAGCAAGTGGGCGAATAGTGAAAAGACTTTCTCATATAATTAATAACGTATTAAGCACTTCCCAATCGAAAACCATTTCCATATTCAAACTTAATCCAGCGTCAGCTGTAATATCAATTCGGGTAATTTGCGTTGGCGTCATTCGTGTGCGATTATTATAATTCGCGTTTCAGACAGTTGTCGTGTCGCTAGAATTTCGCAGCGGAATAGAAAGGGAAGCGACGGAAAATTCTTCTTGTTTCGCGTCGTCTCCTCTCGCTCCTCCTACAGCAGATGTTAAATAGGAGGGCCGTCGGCACTCGACGCTCGCGCTACCGCCGCTGAGAATAAAGACCATCAAAATGCAAAATGAAAAATGTGTGTGTGACTGTTCGGAAGACTGCTTTCGGCTTTCTAATTACGGACTACAAATCTTAACCGCGACACCTGTCAAGCTCAAAAAACGTTCGGGGGAGAAATTGCGAATCTTAAATTGGATTTTTCCTTCGCCCGCGCCGCAGTCCTCGCGCCCTATCTGCTTGCATGGTTGGTTACCGTCACCTACCGTCCTTCAGTCGTTCTTTCCACATTTTTCTTTGTACCTTCTCTACCGACGCACTTTCCTTCGTTGCTGATGATTGTACCTTCGGGGGTGAGTCAATCACGAAAAATTCCATTAAATACTAAGCGATAAATCAAAGAAGATTAAATGAGGTGAATGACCTTATTTAGAGGAGGGTGGTGACATTATGCAGGCTATAAGCATTTAATACAAGATGTTCATGTCTTGGGAAACTAAATTTAAGTGGTAGCAATAGACACATTATCAATCTAGCCGTGTAGCTCTTGATTACTTTATGTTATTTATGGTGCTTTCCAATGTTAACTGACCATAGTCTAAAGCATACCTTATGCAAATTCGCTATTTAGAAACTACTTTTGTAGAGTTTAACCATCTTTTGAAAAGCCTAAGATGAGTTCCTTATTTGAAAGCGTAGAGCTGCAAAAGTAATTAAGAGCTACTTAAATATCTTAACTACAATAGAAAAATAATTTTATAAGTGTAATATGAACAATTAAGAAGTGGGGATTCTGATCGTTGCTTTATTGCATTTACCGACATTGCTACAGAGATGTTGGGTCTCTACTGATGGGAGCAACGCAGAAGCTAACTTCTTTTTTTCGTAGATTGTGAACCTTCCATGCAACCACAAACCCTAAACTCAAAAATTTGTCATTAAGATTGATGTTTGTGCTGCTTTACTCCGAACAACTTCAATCCCAGCTATATTTGGTTTCGACAAATTTTCTCTTTTCTCAAGTTACTGTTCAGTGTTTGGTTTGCTCTAAGTTTGCACCCAACATGGCTTTTGGGCACAGTTTAAAAGTTTCCCTTATTCTGCTGGTTTTTGTGTTAGTGTAGCTTTGGGAGTGCCAAATCTTCTAGGTGTTTCATTTATCCCAATAGTGCGTAAAACGACTGCTTCTACCGCTGATTGATGTCTTGCATCCTCTTGGTCTTGCAAATGCAGGTATTCTGTACGCTCAAATCAACCAAAAATTTTCACCTCCATACCGCTTATCAATCTATCTTCTAAGAGTAAGAAACTCGGACTACTGCTTTGCATCTTACAACTCCATCGATGCACCAAATTCTTATTTAATATTTACCTTTACGGTAGTTCCAACACATTCGCAAGCAGTTATTGCATCAACTTCAAAAGTATAGGATGGAAAATGGTCTCTCATTAGATCCAATACTCCTGCTTATATCGCAATCCATTAATCATCTTTCATTGTGAACACTTCATAATAATATTTTCCATAATTTTTGCAAGGATAGTTACTGATGTAATATTAGTTTAATTTCTAATCATTATCTCGATGTCTAAATACCTTCAAAGAAAGAAAAGTTACCCTATGCTCATACACCAATCTGAATGTATCTGCAGACTATTATGTGGTATGTAGAACTACTCCTTCAAACTGAAGCAGAGTAAAACTAAATTAATTGCGGCCTCAGCGATCTATGAAGTTAGAGAATACCCGATTCGGGAACTTGTCGTTGTTTGTCCATCTCGATTCTCGAATAAAACCTGTTTGAAGACGATTCTAAGCAGTACTAAATATTTACGTTAAAATACGAAAATATCGTCATTAAAATAAAACTAAAATTAGGAGATGAACCTGTTGCATTAAGCGCAAAAATTGGCGCAAAAAATTCATGAAATCGCTTATGGCAATTGGAATATACTTATATCGATATTAAACAGAAATACTTTCCTACGAACGTAGTTTTCCATTACGCTACTTTACGACGACAAAAAGTTGACCTTGTACATTCATGTAGTTACTTAAGGGTAGAGAGAACGATTTGTACGCGATAATTTTTCTTTTGCGCTTGACAGGTACATTTTTCGCAGCGGCGATAGCTCCGATAGCGTTGAAACGATTTGCCGCTTATCCAGATAAGCGACACTTTACGGGCTTGTGACATATTTAGTTTCAACAAATCGATAACGAGCTGTTAACATAACCTCCACGATCATCTTTATCTAGGGCGTACGTACGTCAAGTTACTGCCGATGCAGGGTCATTTATAATTCATCGGTTTCTGCCTCCAATAAATTACTTTATTTCTGCGGATGCATTAATAAGTAAGTAGATATACATACATAAATGTAGCTACTGATTGTACCAGGTGTCTGGTATTGTTTTATCTAAATTGTGTGACCAGGAAGAGATCTCATTTTATTTCATAAAAGCCAAAAATGTGGGAGGTTCATTCTTTTCAGCGAAAACAAAGAAGCCTAGTAAGAAAGTAAGAAAATTAAACGGGCTTCTATTACTTATAATGACAAATATTCGTTGTATAAGTGTCAAAATTAAAAGAATTATTAATGGCTCTGTAACTTATCAATTAATGATTAAAGTCACCATGAAATTGTTCAAACAATATAAGTTTGAAATATAGCGTCTCACTGCTTTCGAACAGGTAACCAAAATTACGTCCCGCCATACAGGATGTTCAGTTTCCTCTGCAATTCGTGTCCTCGAAACGGCCGTCCCGGACTAATTATTATATTACTATATAATAAATTAAACTTGTGTGGTGCGGAGGGTGCCGATACTTATGTGTTGTTTACCATACTACGCCACAGTCCTTGCTATCATTATTCATTAAAGTTATTTATCTTAATTTTTTTTATGGAACAGCCTGCATATTCTTCTAGAATTTAATACAGAAGGCTTTCTAGATTTTTATCACTATATCTAAGATGCGTCCTTTAGTAAATTAACCCAGTCAACCAATTTTTGATTTGCTCAACCAAGTTTTTCTCTCGGTGTAGTGAATTTGATTTCTTTCTATTTCGATTCCGTTGATACCGAAGTACCCCGGATTGGGGCAATAAGTCGAAGATGCGAAATGTCTCAAACATGACAAACATTAGGTATAGGCAAAGTTTGGCATAGTTAACGCAAAATGTTATTTGTAATTCAAAATTGAAAAATATAGAGGGTGTTCTATTTAAAATAACGACAAAAACGTCACTCGATTGATTAAGTTGTCAGAGATACAATTATACCTTCAGAGCATTGCAAATACTATTTTTCGAAAAACAATTGAGTTTGGATCCTATTCAATATAACCTTAGATTCGTCAGTATAAGCGAAATATGTGCTAATACACTGGATGTTAAAAATGATTAAAAAAAAACAACTTTGATATCTAACTTTTCTTTGGTTCACCTGTATATGTCAAAATAATTTGAGTTTGTTAAATATCTATGATTTTTGTATAGGACATTTTCCTATTGCCCATAGTAAATGTACTCTCGACGAATCTCGCACTGTTGCCTGTGTTGTTCCTGAAATAAAAGATTTAATTGTTAGTCTGAGAAGTATAAAATCTTCACAAAATTCAAACATTAATTCGTTATAATATAGAAAAAGCGTTTTATTTACTAAGGTTCTAGATTGGGAAATATTGAAAACTTGTTTTCTTTCCGTTAATAGAAGGATCCAGTGCACAAGGCTATTGGTTGTAATAGGTTTTGGTGTGTGACTTTTACCATCTCCAGCTCCCTATTTTCCGTGTGAGTAATACTATGAGAGTTATAAATGTGAGAACGGTTTCAATTGAAACGGAGAATTACCAGTATACAGAACGCCGCTTCGGAGGATACATCAAAGTCTTCCACGCTGACAATACAATCTATTAATCCTTGTCATGGCGTGCGGGGTTCCCTGCCGTCGCTAATTTATTATCGCCATCCTACTCCGACTCATTACGTCGCCAATTTGACTACTAAATAGAAAACATCATTAACGGAACATCGTCCGTTCATCAATCAAATTTACTCGAACGCGAACGGCTAAAACAATAAACGAGATAATTTTACGGCTTGAAAGATTTACAAGTAATCACACGTACAGGCGTGTACATACCGAGTCGCATTGGCAAAGTAATAGTTGTATTTACAACGTGTCGTTGTCGGACGGTTTATGTGTGTATATTGACCGGACTATATTACATGTCGCTGCTGCTGTCGTAGGTACCGCGGTCGTATGTAATGAGCTTGTTTATCTGAAACGGAGATCATAATGACTTTCTTGAAACCGAGAAAAATTACGGGTACATACGAGTCAACGACAGTTTTTCAAACTAATTATCCCCTTGAGTAATCAATCAAGTGGCAAGGAGAAAATAGTAGATAAAGATTTTAGGATGTCTTAAAGTCGTCATAACAATAATTAAATCTCTTTTTCAGCCAGCAATTGCACAGTAGATCACGTTTCTTGCTAATTTTGCATTATCTACATTTAAACAATATCTTATAAAGTTTTTGTTTAAACCTACAAAACACAACCATAGTATTATGCAGTGTTCAATTGTCTCGAATAGTGCTTTTAGCCGCTATACTACACTATATGAAAACATATTTTAGAGGAAACTTTTTCAACGGCATTCTAGAATTTTTTTAGGTCATGCAGACAATATTTACGCTGTTGTTAATAGGGTCCATTATCAATTCGCTAAATTCAACACGTCAGTCTAAATCATCTTCGGATAATTCTTGATGTAGATGTAGATTTGACCGTAAGAAAACACAGCAAAAAGTATGTTTCTTTTACAATAAAAGATACCCCAAAATAAAGGACCAATTACTCAACAATACTTTGTGGAGTTTTAGAGAAGCGGGTCATATAAAAAACATGGAAGCACAAAAGATTGCAACTAATAAGGATGAAAAATTAGACGCGTTGTTGGAAATCATCGAAAATCCATATTCTTCTGTGCGTCAATTGTCTTTAAATAGTAATAGCTTTCAACTTATTCTACATCAAGAATTATCCGAAGATGATTTACATCGATGTGTTGAATTTAGCGAATTGATGATGGAACATATAACAACAACGTAAATATAGTTAACAGGATTGTTTTTCCCATCAACCATCGTTTTTCGTTAATAGTTACGATTGTTAATCCAGTTCTCAGGAGAATGCTCGTTAGACGATCCAGCACCGTACCCAAGGGCCACAAAAAGGAAACACGTTGGCAGGAATTTGTTTGGTCTTCCCTTTAGTAACGTAACCGACGTATTTAAACTCATTATTGAACCAAATGATAGCGTTTCTTGGGGTAGTACTTCCTAATGATGTTGAAGAAGAACTATTAGACGATAATCTAAATCCCGATATCTACTTCTAGAGGATGGCACACAACCTTATTATCAACTCACAAGGGACGATCCCGAACACGAAAAAATATTTACATATATCTTTTTAGCTGAAGTGAAGAAAAATATCGCAGAATTGGAGTAAATAACCAGAGAGAGAATCAGAAAATCGCATTGTTGCATCCAAATGCGTTCACAAATTTTGAACAGCTACTATGTATTTTTAGTAAAACAGGGATTAGAATTTTGTATTGTTCCTTAGAATTTGAGCATGGCGTATCTACAGACTGATGGTAGCATATAGCAATTAACAATCTTTTTCCATTACATTCATATGTACACATAAACATTTTTTAAATCAATTATTATCGTTGGAATAAGGTGTTCAATGTGGGCAAAGTTTTATCGGAGATAATGTTAGTTCTTATCAAATTCAATTACTTTTAAGTTACTTTAGTTTATATGGTAAACAACACATAAGTATCGGCAACCTCAGCACCACACAAGTTTAATTAATTATATAGTAATTAATCCGGAGCGGGCGACACGAATGGTCCTCATCATCAACCGCTAACCGAATGGCCGAAACGGCCGTCCCGGATTAATTATTACGTAATTAATTAAACTTGTGTGGTACGGAGGTTGCCGATACTTACCATACTACGCCACAGTCCTTGCTATCATTATTGACTTATATATTTGAAATGATCACTATATTTTACCTGAAAAGGAAAACACTCTGTCGCAAAGACCTAACTTTAGTTGCTAAATTTCACCATACATCGTTAGCGAAGATCGATATCACTTGCACATAGTTTATACACTGTGAATTACCAGCAGATATATGAAACCTATCACACACCCCAAAAGTGAGAAAAAGGTCACAACAAAATGATACTCGACTATATAAGTCGACGAAGTGACGCATTCGGCATTAGAAGAGCGTCGCTTACAGTTACCATATTCGAATGAATCTAAACGCACGTGGCTGAGCGGTACTAGTTGTTCCGCAAATCGTATCGGTAATTACTCAAACCAATTTAATAAATGAATTACCAGAATTACTTTGGCAGTTGTAACCAATTTATTGGTCGAACATTTGAATTTCAAATCTAAATAATTTAGCCTGCACCAATGCTAATTATACTGCAAACACCATGCAAAATATGTTGTGGCAGGTTATTTCCGTTACGGTAAATTCTCCTGTATATTATTTTCCGTTTATTGTACATACATGTATTCACAGTTCTGTTTGTCTACCTTAGTATTCGTACATACATGTTTCTCGTCTTTTTTTCGCTATTTTTGTGTGTGTAAGTGCATACTTTGCAATTCAGCAACAATCACCGACGCGTGAAGCTAGTCGCTAGCGGCTACAGACCATTCTATGCGAGAGTGGCGCTGGTGCATCACCAACGTGACATGTTATCACGAGTTGGTGACTTCTTTTCCATTGTTCCACGTTGATTAATTAACGTCGACGTTGAAAAAGGTAACAAATGCATGCCAATGTAAATACATACATATGCATGTATGCATATATATCGGTAGGTCAGAACTACATCAAGTGGGTTTTCCTGGCTCTCATGTACGTAGAATGGTTCTGTAAAAGGAAAATGGTGTCGCGGTATGCGTAAATGGAATACCTTTTAATTGCATGGAGTAATTTAACGGATATTGAAGTTTTACATAAAATAAAAACACATGTTACAGTATGAAAATAATTACTGCATATAAGATATGGATCGTCTAGCCATATTAGTGACAGTATACTTGGTGCAGAGCAGATGGATTTTGGATACAATTTAATACATCATATTGAAAAATAGCCTATTCCATTTCTTCGATTGGTAACTTTTGGGTATCCTAATATAATAATAGTCTATTTATTAACCCAACAGACGTCATCGAATTACAGGCACATATCTATCCACCATAGAGAAATAATACATAAAATTACCATGTATCCTCCGTACAGGAAATTTATATACGTGATTTTTTGTACAATGATGCATATGTTTAATATTGAAAGTAAGGGAAATACTTCTGCAACTGAACATTGAATTCAAGTGGTTTCCGGTGTTAATATTGTTTGGTTACTATAATAACAATAAACAAAACATATTGATATTTCCCTTCTTAACTGTTGATTCGAAATTTTAAACCCAAGAGGTCACTTGCAAAAAGAAGCATCGATATATAACGAAATTCAGGATAACATAAGCATTCTGAAGTGCACCAATTAGTTTATGAAGAAGAATGCACAACAGCTTCTGCAAGCAATTGCATAAGTATATCGAGGTAGAAGGATGGAATTTCGAGCGGTCATTGTAGATTGATAAATAAGTTGGTAGCTGTTCATTACTGCAATAATAGTTACAATAAAGATTGTTTGTCCAGAACGCGTGGCGGGTTATACTTTTTACACATTTTATTTTGATTTTAAATGTATGCTGATGTATCTATGTTTACATCTCTGCAGTATGAACTTTTTGTTGAAATGTTGTTTCCTTTGATGGTTTTCGCTAAAAGGAAGCATTGGCACAATAATTATTTTTTCCTCTTATTTCCATATCAGTAAACTGAATGATTCTAGTAACATCAAATCATGTCCTTGATCTAGGTCAGGGTAGCGTAGCTTATACATCATGCCAGCTATGATGTATTTTAACTGGCACGATGTACGAGCTTGCCACCCTGACTATTTGTCAAATCCGCCCTTCACTGTCTCAAAATACATAAATTATATACCTATTACCAAAATTTTCTTTACTAAGTCTCGAAATTTTGAAACAACATTAAGATCGTCAAGTCAGTGTGTTTTGTTCACTGTTGTCATGCTAACCAAGTTATATTAATAAATACCATAAACCATTTTGTTGGAATTTCCAAGTGCAAGGCTTGCCCTTGACTGCAAGTAGTTACTTGGGTCCAAAATCTTTATAATAGTTTAAACAATGTGAACGCCAGTATCCTCCAGTAATCAAACAATAGTAAGAGAAACACTTGCATGCAATATTAAAATTGGGAATTGACGTTTAACTATGCAACCTTCAATATTAGATTTATGCGATTATACGTAGACGTTAGTGATACAAATTTTCTATACGGTGAATATAGAAAAGAAATATTGTGATATTTAAAAATAGGTTTTTGGATTTTGGGAAGTTTGGTTTAATATTGAAGACGATGCATGTTTGGAAGGGATTTTAAGTGTGTAATTTAATCACGTCAAATTTTACGCCACAATGTGTTGGCATTTTGGATATTTTAAAGGAAGTAGATGTACCTACATTTACACGATTCGCATTCTATTAGAAATACACATACGAAACCCACATTAATATTCGCGGGGCTACTTTTAAAATAACACAGTCGGTATCTGGTTCACTATTTATCGATCATCACACGAGGGAGTATTTTTGAAAGATACTTTATAGCGCTTATTACGTTGTCAGAAAATATTCGGCTTGGTACTATTCGCAATTTTACGACTTCAGAATGCTAGAACACCTGTACACACGGTGGGCCATGCAAAATAGATAAAACGATACAAGCTCACACCATAATTACACAGTAAACTGTCTGGTAATATTTTTATTGTAAAAGATCCGAACAACAGCACAACACAGACCTAAAATATTTCAAATTCTAATACTTTTTGCTCTGCAGATTTAGAGCGTAATAAAATAGAAAATACATCAAACATTACGACAGATTTGTCGACGTTACATACAATGTTCATAAATATATTTATCAACAATATAATATGAAGGCAATATGTTACATGTGCAGGTTATAAACCAAGAACATTATACAAAACAATTTATTATTCACGTAACAAAAATAACAGCAATAAATTCCAATAAAGAACATCCACAGTTGATTGCAACGTCGCGGTCGTAAATATTTATTCAGAACGTCTATAATTAATGAGCTATTTTATATGGGAAGCAATAAAAACGGAAACTCAAACCATATTCACACAGCCGCATATATACCTACTCGCACACACATACGTATGGGATATACAAGCCATTATAGTAATCTAGAGCTGACAGCCAGGTAGAAACCTGGTGGGAAACAAACAACTTTCTAGCGTTATTAATTATGGAAAGGCAGCGCACTATAATTTATGCACCTTAATTATGCCTATTGTGCAATTAGTATGCCGAACAAATTAATTCCAGCTTGCCACATTCTGTTACTTATTTATATAAATGTCATGTATTAATTAATTTTTAAAAGACAGATACACGGTACCGATAACTAATTATCATTGTTTGAATAATTGATTTCGAGTACGACAACGGTCTTTCGGATTGACTCACGCGTATTATTACATAATGTCGGCCGCAAATTGATTGTTATGTAGCGATATTTCGGCTGGCCTTTTCCAATTTCAACATTGTAACGTCACGTCGACGTACATACAACATATCAAAAAGGATAGACGTTTTATCGTAATTAGTTTTTTGGATGGAAATTTTTCTTCCTGTCAACACAAAGAGTATTGAAATAGAGATATACACAAATACGTATAACATATTCACATACGAGGACATAGTGAATGTGTATATGCATAAATAAAAAAATAAATTGTAATAAAAATATATAACTAAATCAATTATAGCGATCTAGCGCTAATCGTTATTTCAGCTTTAACTACTCATTATTCGATAGAAACTTTTAAATTATTATAGAATGCCTTCGATCTCAAATCTCGCGTTGATGTGAATAAAGATAAACTTAATAAAAAAATAGATTTAAATTCATTATGCACTGTACTGTACTAGTTAGTTAATTGAACTCCAACTTCGTACCTTAAATACGATAGGCAACATGCTATGCAGGTTCCAAGCTAATGGATTGGTATTTAATTATTAACATACTGTACATGCCTGCGTAAGTGCGGCCTTTCTTGAACAAGGGAGTTCAATGTTCTTAAGTTCTGGATAGTCGCCATATCTCGTGTTGTACTTGTGCGACTCATTATTTTTGTAAAATATTTTTTCTTACGTAGCAGATAAATGTAGATTCCTGTCACGGATAGTATTCTACTACCTCTAAATCTGCGCAGAGTTAAGTTATATGACAATCGCACTATTCTCAGAAGAGCTTTCTGACTGTTTTCATAACATTATACTGCAGCAGAAGAATTTTCTGACTGTCTTTATAACATTATATTATAACTTAACACCGAGTATGCAAGGGTGTAATATACAGAGTGTCCCACCAGGAACTGCATCGATCGATATATGAAAAAGTATACATTGGAAAGTTCTGAAAACTTGGCAGCATAGTGCCATTTCTGTGAATCACTCAGGACTAAAGCCGTGCTGATAAGGGCAGATAATACGATGCATCTTTAAAAACACCAACAGCTTGCGGTGCGCGAAACGTTCCTTACTAAACGCATTTAATCTGTAGCTACTGACAAAGTTGGAGTCACTCTTTTTGAAGATCGGAACTGTGGTGCCTTGGTTCACGTAATTAATTGGTTTCAAAAAATAGTTCGTAATCCGAAATATCGTCGAAGGAATAAAATTTTCTTATAAAAAAAATAAAGGAAATAGAGATGATCTATTCCCATAACTAAAAAATTGTCAAAATTTCATTTGATGCATTAAAATATAGAAAATTACGCCAGATAAAGAATTCAAATAATGACACTTTTTGGCATACGAGGCATACGGAAGACGGTGAGGAGGATAGGAGGAGTTTATTTATAACTTTATATTACAATATTAGCGATGTCGCAAATAAAAAATAGTTTGATAGTACCTAATTTAATAACTTTCGGCCTTGTTATTTCAATTAGATTTTAGACAAAGTTAAAATAATTTTCGAATAAAGTAACAACATTATTCGCTATGAACTCAAATCATGCGAAACAGTGGAATAGTGGTAGGCTAACGACGTAGTCGACCCGTTCCCTTATATGTTACTTACTACATTAATTTTATGTATTACTTTGGGACACGCTCTATAGGTACATTTGTTTCTCTAATTTTAGAAACGGTATCGTGCCAACGCTATTGGATCTTGTTTTAATTACTGCGCAAGTAATCTTGCAAACATCTATGTATACCCTGTAATTGTTCGTAGGGGTCTCGATTATCTTATCGCTCCACTGAAAAGCGATACCGTTAAAAACGCGAAAAGTATTCGTCTTTCTACAACGACCGGCAGCGATGTAATCATACACCGCGAGATTGTTGTACGTACTGTAGACGTAGGTACCTATACGTTCAGACGAATTCCCTATAATACACTCACACGTACACGGTCGCTCTTATTACACGTTACGCCGCCGTAACTCCCATAAATCAGCGTGCGATGCGGGAAAGTTTTATATGAGGCAATGCAAAGCGGTATAATAAAACGCGTTAAGCGAATATTTATAGTTCGGTCGCTAGCGGTGTCGTGATTAACGCTCGCTCATTATTCAAACGGCATAAACTACGTCCTGTTGCTAGTGTGCCTAGTAGTTGTAGTCGAACCAACGGTATCAGATCGGAACAGAGCGGGTTAACGCCGCGCTATGCTGGATGCAACAACACACAGGGGCTCTCCACGTATCGCCCGGTGCGCGTTGTACAAACGCCATCGCTGTGCCGCTAAGAGTGCGGCGGTTGTCATCGCTCAGTAACCTATCCAATGCCGCTAGTATAACCGCTACCAATAGTTCTACTTCCTGCAATTACGATACAGTATGAGCGCAAACGAATAATCAAGCAGCATACACATTTGAAGTCAAGATGAGTTTATTTTTCTCAAGCTCCAATGGGACATAGAATCAAGAGAAATGTGAATAACAAAATGATTTGACTGTCAGAAGTCAAGTACAATCAAAGTTCGACGTAATTACCGTGATGATTGAGACATTTGTTATACCGCTGGACGAGTCATTCAATATCCTGTTCATTGAAGGTTACCACCAGATGGTTGAGACGGATGTTCGTGATTAAAACTCTTCTTTGCGGAAGCGCTATCTTCTCAGACTTATCTCCAGTTGTGGAAAGACGAAACTCATTCGGCGCCAGATCTAGGCTATACATCGAACGGTCGAACACTTCCCATTTAAATTACACAAGAAGCTGTTGTATTACCGCAGCAATATGCGTTGCCATGAATCAATATAATTCCAGAAGACAACATGTTTTCAATGGCTCTTCGCAGGCGACGTAAAGCCTGAGAGTACACATTCGCAGTGATTGTACTCCTCATATCCATAAACTCTAAAAGTAACACATCTTGCTGATCCCAGAAACAGCAACCATAATCCTCCTATTGCTGAAAGTTTCTTTGAACATTTTGAGTTTGTTCGGGGAGTTTGTGTGCATCCATTGTTTGGAATGTCCGCTCAATTCGGGATTGCTATAAAGAATTCACGATTAACTTCAGGAACCCTGCAAGCAGCTTAACGTGTGAAAAAAGTTAACGTTAATGCCATGCCTCGTGTTTTGTAGTTCTCAGATGGCATTTTGAGAACCTAACGTGCGCACAGTTTTGTGTGACCTAGGTCTCCCGTTACAATCGTGTATAGAGCACACTTTGAGATATCCGGGAAGTTCACATACAATTTGCTAATGGAAAGCACCTGTCTCTCACGAACGACAATACAGGATCTTCACTAGTGACAGGCTTGCGTCCGTGTCCAGCTTCATCATGAGCATCGGTTTCGCCATCTTTAAGTTTCCTGCACTCATACGCTGTGCAACTCGCACTTGGCGGAGGAATCAAGAATCAATTATGTTGGCCATGCTAAATGGCCTGCAGCTCATCTCCAAATCATGTGTTGTATTCGGCAGTGTGGGATGTTGTGGTGGGAAAGTAGCGCAATAGCGCAGTATGCAGATTCGTTTCCCACCATTCAGCTGGCTACTTAACAGCGCGATTAAGAAAGGAACTTCGGCTGTATTGTAAATATTTTATATTGCGCCTCGTTAATTGAAGTTTTCAGGTACAGGAAGTAAAGAATATTACATGGAGAATGAATAGATGTGCGTTAATGCGAAATGTTTCCAGTACCGTGTCCTCTGTCATTTGAATTTAATTACTGCCACCCGAATTGATCTGTTGCAATAATGATTTTAGGTGTATTGGAATAGGCCTCCTGATGATCTTTAATACTAATCTAACATCTTTATCCTTCAATTCTGTGGATGTTAGGAAAGGCCTAATGAAATGTTGACGTCGTTTATAATAAATGGCCACATATTTGCATAAAATGTATAGTGGCACCATCAGACATTCTTTGCCATAGACGATAGGGTTGATCTTTAACCTTTCCTACTTCCTAATTACGACTATCTGTCAGTAAACCCGCTTGCATTCTGAGGTCCCACTTGTTGGCAGACAATCTTTACCACCCTTGCCATTTACAGAGGTATATTTTCGGATGTCACAATTCCTTCAAATCGATTTTTCTACACAACTTCTAGGATGTCAAAAGCCCTGCGTACCACATTAGGTCGTACATCTTCTTCCAAAAAAGGTAAATACATTTCAAAGCAAGATGAAATTTTAGAAATGTTGATGTTTTGTCAGCTGTAAGCGCCAAGGATTTTATGTTGGCAGAACTATTCATTTCATTCAATTTGTTTACGTTCTTTGAATGAGAGCAACCAAGTTCCAATATCAATCGGAACAACAAGCCCAGAATTCAAAGTGTGTATTCTTGATAATTCATTTGTGAAAAAAAATAAGGCGTAAAAGTTATGTAACATCCACATGACATTGCTGTTCTTTGAAGTATATAAAGAATCTGTCTAATCTGCCACATATTTCAAAGTAAAGTTCACGCAAGAAATATAAATATCCTGATTTCGCCTATTATTTTATATTAAAACTTAGTAATCCGTGGATTTTCACATAAAATCTTTCTTTTTTCTAATTATTTTCGCAGATAGATCAATTTAAATATTGAAACTGGGGGAAATTGCGTTTACATTTTTTTGGACAAAGAAATGGGAAGTATTTGTGGAATTACGTAACAGGTGATGAATAATAAACCGTTTGAAATTTTACTGCGTTACAGAGGAGTTTCTCCAATTTAAAACAGGAAGTGGTATGGTATTCAATAATAAATCACGTTTCTTATATTACTTTTTAATTGCATTTATTACTCATTCCACCATAATTTTCTTTTCCAATTATGCTCGAATAGACATCTGATATTAATTCTTCAGTCAAGTGAAGGTTGTTCCTATCACACGAACTAACGTTTCAAACAAGACGGAAAAAAATCTGTTTCCGTCATATAATTTATAACTTAATCGGTTTTATTGATTATTTATACAAGTTGTCGGCTGACATAATTGCCCTTAATACGGAATATTACTTTCTACGCTTACACATTCGTATATTTCTACGGCAACAGCAACGCTTATCTTACTTTATCCACGCACACCGTACCAATTAAAATCGTAACTTGATTTATTGGCGTTAATTGTTGACCGTTAACATACATTCCGCGTGCTTGAGATGTATTAAAAGTAAAACGTTGTTGTAGTGCGCTGCTACGTTGTACTTACCAGTCGAATCGATAATTAATTATGATAAATTGGTGTTAGGTTGGCCTTCGTGATTCTACAGACGAGGAAAGATGATGATTTTGTAATGTGGAACGGGAAAATAGGTACCTGCAGACAAGTTTGTGTATATATGATTAGGTGCCTCCCGACGAAGATATTAATTTTGAGCAATTTATCTATATTTTATGATGGTATAACGTCAAAATAAATTATCCATCTGTTAGGCAAGCTTTACGTAACTTTCTAATTAGATAAAGGAACAAGCACTTAAGCAAAAAAATAATTTGTTTCCAAACGGTATTAAGGTAGACTGAGAGGAACATTGTGAATTATTTAGGAAAATGCAAAACTATTTCCAAGGATCGATAACAACCCCTTAAACGAAATATCAGTCGAAATCAAAATCTGTTATTTCGGGTTGGAATGGTCCTCCTTTGTACAGGTACAATGTGATACTTATTTTGGTTATACAGTGAGGTCCTAAAATAGAGTTCTAAAAGGGTAAAGTACCATGTTATTTATTGTTACTACACCCTGCACTTATATTTCCCTTTTAACTTGCTTTGTAAATCCTTGTTATTTCTTTTTTACTTTATCGAATTTTATTCTAATTAATTAATTCTGATAGGTTGATCATCAGTCTACGTACGGACCATTTAAATAAACCCCTTAAATAATTTGAACAGTCGGTGAATTTGGCAAATGCTATCATGAAGTGGGACATAGTAAAACTTTGCACTGCGTAGAGCAAGATAGAAAAGAAAAAAATCTACAGAAAGAGCAGCTTTTACGAAAGATAATAAGAATTAAATTATTGGACAATTTGTTGTACAACTACAGCGAATAAGGCGATAGTTGTCGCGTTTACTCAATGCTAAAGTTGGAGCATCCAAAAGTTACATAAGAAGCGTGAAAAACAGACATGTTGTCTTCCAAAAGGTGTCTTCTCTTGTTCAAAAGATAGTCTGTGGGCAGCCACTTTAGGACCCCATTATATACTACATCTCGTGAAAGATATTGATATAAATTATAATGCAACTCATGGGTTTATAAATTTTTAACTCTGGGTTTGTTTTTAATAGAGATGTGACTTGATTGTCGGATCCTCTCTACTTATTTTTTTGCAAAATCGAAAGTCATACAAAAATTAAACCATTTTTAGTGTTTACTAGTTACAGTTTTATTTTTAAATTTGAAATTATATTTCACTAACAAGTGTTTAACATCTTTTTATAACAAAAACCTAACGCAACACCTATCCAACAGCTATCTTTTTGAATAAAATTTGAAAAACTGAAATTTATAAATTGATTTTCTGTTTTTTTAGCCAAATATTCAATCTTCGGTACCTGTACCTGTAGACTGAAGATATTCATTTGGAAATCTTAACTTGAAATTTTGAGCTCGAAACTGCATCAGATTTACAACCAAATATTTCCTGCTGTAAATGGTTATATGGTCCAAATGGATTTAGGTTTTTTCTTAAATCTCTCTAATATACTAATGTAAGTACATGACAAAATGTAACACTTTCCAACCTAAGTAAACTAAATATGATAAGAAAATATCAAAATCGATATTCTACCCTTCTACACCCAATATCTTTGAACCAATTAAACGTATTTAACCTTTTCAGTCACGATTTATTAAAATTAGTCCATTAGAATAGCAATGGAATTGGTGTCCTATGTGCAGAATACTGTGAAGCGGAAGGGTTAAAGTGTCACCACCTTTCTAATCCTTCTTATGTTGGTCTTTATACTAGCTTTTAATTGGTTTCATTTAGTTTAATTGCTTTCCTTGTTTGCAATTAGTTTATTATACCTCAGAGGTATAGTTTTCTTCAGAATTCGCAATTGCGAATATAAAGCAAGCAACAGCATCAATGTGAATGCATCTCGTTCGTTGTCTTTCTGTATAGAGCCTCTTTATATTCGCATTCGCTATCGTACAGTCCGCTGCTCGCCCATTAAAACGAATCCACGAACCTCTTACACATGCATGCCAGCATAACGAAACGTTATGATCCATTGTGGCGTATTTTATTTCGCTCACGCACGGTACTTCACTTCGCTACGTTGCGCCGTGGTTCGTTGTCGGTGCGGTTCGCACACACACAAAGGTTATAATCGCCAATTCAGCGACAGGGCCATGAATCGCCTCGGCACATGCAATTATGGACCGTAAATCAACCGACACAAATGGAGTTATATTAGGACTTTTATTAGTTATGCCCCGATATGAAGAAAGTTCTTTATTACTACGTTCGTTCCCGTTGCTCGGGAAAAAAGTTACGGTATTAATAATAAAAGACGCACATAATTTTCAATTGTATAATCCTGTCAGCTCGAAAATATTGCCGATAAATCACGTTTAAGGCTTACGTGCAACGTTACGTTTTTCCCTTTACGGACGTCTGTATAAGACGTTCTAGATTATATTTAGCTTAACTGCTTGAACGTGAGGGCTTTTACATTATTTTATGTACAAGAGAGTCCAAAAAATGTTAGCAAGTGCCAAGTGTATAAGACTTAACAAGGTTATAAATTAAGGAAGTACTATGAGGCTTACACATGTTCATACGTTCTTGCTTCCAACCACGCCATTAAGTTTTACTAATTTGGTTATTCTTTACCTACCCGTTACCACTATACATATGCGGTAGTTCTCATTAACCTCAAACCACTCATGTCTATCTGCTCCATCATCAGTAACGGGTTCTATGTAGATAGCAACAGATATGTTTTTCTGTTCCCTGAAATTCATTAGAAAATCATCAGGTGTGTGTCAACTTAAATTATTATTGCATCTCTGTGAATGCTTTAAAAGTTTGTTACCCAAAAATCGAAATATTGATCTTGAGGAGATGGAACTAAATCTTGCGGGATTTTAAGATACACTATAAGTAGTATTAATGAATTGCTTCTTCACAAATTACAGATGCAAACGCTAAGGAAATAAATCTTCTAGGTTACAATAGCACAAGAATATACAGTGCACTTATCAATTTTATCAAAGACAGTGATATTATGATTTCAAAGGAGCTAGTTTCTGTATTTTATTTCACTTTTGTCTTAGTCTTTCTCGATGTTATATGGCAGATGGACTTTAATCTTTTAGTGCCGAAAAAGGAGACAAATCTTGAAACAGAAGACAAACAAATATCCGTAGTTCGGATTTCTATATGCTCTTCTAGTGTGATCTGAGTGAAATTGGATATGTATGTGTTATCAAACTTTGTAGGTACAGATTCCGAAACTAACCGCAGCGCAGTGTAGTGATACCTAATTTCTGGCCAGGTTGATTAATGTTCCAACTAAGCTAAATAAGTTATGATGAAGAAATAAAATACCTATAAAGTTTTATTAAGAAATTAAAAAATCAGAATTATATTCCCTGAATTCTTCCTCCGACAACTCTTTAGGCTCTAATGGATATCCTGGATCTAGAAGCACCTTCAGACATTTTTTGGAAAAATCATTTCTGGAAGTTTTAAGCTAGATTACAAAAAATCTGAAGTAAGTAGCATAGTGTTTATAATATCCATGTTGTACGTCTCCCTACTGAAATGTTTATTCTAGTTTGCCCGAAGTGCTTATTCCGAGCTTCTGAACCTTTTCCTAACAGACAAATGGGAAGGATTGCTTCTAATATTATCTTCGCTCCATGGATAAGAAGTTTATGGACTGTAAGAGTTATGGCTAGACGTGACAAGAGCAGGTGAAATTATCACATTTTTACAGCGACTACACAGACTCGTGTTTTGTCGATTCTCGGGTAAACCAGTAGGCAAGACGCACCCATTCTCATAAGACGAATTATGAACGAGTCTATCTAGTCGCTGCAAAAAAATTATAATTTCACCTGCATTGGTCATCTCTAGTTATGGGGTACCATTCCTTGTATTGTGCGTACGACATTAGCTTAAGCAAAACAAAGCCAATGTTAGCAATTTTGGTTCTTTAGTGACCAACAAATTTAGGTATAGGAACAGAACACATCAGAAAATGCCTAGAAACAATAACCAAAAAATATAATGCTAAGATAGCTTAGCTTCCTCATGGTATTGATGGAATAATTCACGACAAACGCAACAAAAGGAGAGAAAAAAATACACTAACTCACGGACATGTTTCTGCCAACCCGGCGTGGTTTCGAGAGTATTTTTTTATCTCTATCTTCTATCGCTGTTGCCTCACAGTTAATGCCACAACTTTCAAAACGACAAACTCGACATTTCTTGGCGCCAAAGAAACGCATGCCTGCCGTTCAGGAAGCAGCGACATAAACCGGGTATTGTTCCCCAAATCATCCCTCGAGCAGTTCTCTAACTGCTTAACACGAGACTCTCGAAACCACGCTGATGACGCCGGGTAGGCAGAAACATGTCCGTGAGTTAGTGTATTTTTTTCTCTCCTTTTGTTGCGTTT
>LR736872.1:7744781-7800879 GCA_902654985.2 Oryctes borbonicus | reverse complement strand
AATACCATGAGGAAGCTAAGCTATCTTAGCATTATATTTTTTGGTTAGGTATAGGAAGTAAAATATGTTGGACGTACATTTTTTTAAGAGTACCTTATGTTACCAACTGGTTTATGTGGGTAATACCAAATAGAAGATATTAATGTTTAAATTAAATTGTGCGTGAAGTAAGAAACTTGATAACCGTTTCCGATTTAATTACAAGTGCCATGAAGTCGAAAATACATCATTATTCATATCACCCACAAAAATTTCAAAGAGATACTTTAATTACTCCCAGAGATAGTTTTAATAGACGATCGTCATGAATGGTCTTGTATGTCATACAGGAAAAAGTTCGTATCATATTTTATACCAAACATAGCATTTAATATACAACAGTGCTCACATCTCTACTTAAATGATGAAGGGAAAGAATATAAGTGTCGCGTGTGTCACTCATGCACCTACCCGTATCCTCTGCTTCATATATTTACATAGTGGCTTGAGCAGTGCGGTATAGTTTAATAGTTTTTTAATAGTGAAGAAGTGCATATATTAGAAAAGGCTTGAAAAGATTTCAATCGATTCTCTGAGATGTAATTAATAATTTAAATTGACTTTCCACCTAATCTCCTCGACTATTATAATTCGTGTAAAATAAATTACAAGTTTGAAGTTCTTTATCTCTAATACCGCCTTGATTGCGACGTCTAAAAACCGAACGTGCTTCGTGAAAAGTGGATATTATTAAGGGTAAAAGTTATACGTGTTGTCGGTTCCATAATGGCAGGTCTGACTGACTTTGATGAATGGTCCTAAGTGTTTAATAGACTAATCGATATAATACTAGCGTGTGGTTTGAGTGGCAGCGCCAGTAATTATTGCCGGTCTTTTGGTCTCGATGAGTCGACACGACCGCAACCGGCTCCTAACACTAATCATTCTTAATAGCCACCGTCTTTGGACGTCTGTAAGTCAGCTATGAGTGTATCTTTCAACAAAAATCGTCTCAATCTCCTCGCTTTGTACGAGCCTAATAAATTAGGCTTCAAATTTATATTAATATCTTGCGTGTTTGCTAGGGAGCCGTTAGTTAGTAACTTACATCAATTATTATTGATCCTTTAAAATCAGAGCTATATAATTTCGTATTGCAGATAGAAGAAGACGAATATCCGGGTTGCTCTTGCATTTTCACAAATCCGAATACATTCCTTTCCTTAAGGTGATATTTAACGTAGCTTTGAATGAATATTTTTATACATATTTATAAATCCAGTCTTCATTATAAAATGGAATCACATGGGCTTTGCTGCTATTAAAATAAGGAAAGTTTAAATAAGAAAGCTTAGTAGCCAATAAATTATCAATGTCTAATTTTTTCCACCAGTATAGTTAGTGCATTAAAACTTAATTATTGTTGTGGTAAAGTTTTTCGTTATATTTAGTTAAGGCTGTATGGACTAAGGCATGGCTGAGAAGATTAGAAAGTGGCCAATGAGTTAGCGCAAATGACAGCCGCGATGCCAACCTCATCCACATAACATCTTCAAAAGTTGCTTAGGATATGGATTCATGCCAATTTACTCCAGTATCAAAAAAACCATATTCGTATCCAAAGAGGTTTCAACCTTATTACTCCAACCACCTAGACCCAAATTGTCCTTCTTTTAACCAAGGATTGGTGTGGCTCATGCTAGAGATGAAGTGGTGGAGCAACTAGATAGCAATTGCTAATATGCTCATAACCAAGGAGGTAAAGAGACTCGGTATTAGACAAAACTCTTGACATTCATTCCTTCATTGTTTTACGAGGCCAGCGTCTTAATTTTTTACGAATGATACCCAGGGGCCCGTACTGAGATTTACACAGAAATTGGCTGAGTTTGTTTACTATACGGATTTAAAAACAATAATTTTTTAAAAAATTTTGTGAAATTTCATTTGAAGATGATTTTTGCGATACTAATAAAGTGCTTTACAATTTTCACAAATGTTCTGTTTAGTGATAAGAGCTGTTTTTACCTGCATGATAGGGTCGAGCACCTTCAAATAATCCTCAAGGGAAGTACAACAAGCCGTAAGACCGTGCTTGAGTAACTGTATGAGTAGTAACTTGTACAACTAGCATCTTTGGATTGTACATTTTTCAAGGTGGTAGTGGTGGACATGTTGCTGTTACTGTGGAGCGATATAGAGTAACGTTGTGTGGCTTAGGTAAACAATCTTAATAGCTGCAGCAGAGACTTGGCTTCAGCAAAATGGGCTAACTGTCAGTTTGTCAACATAAGTCCAAAGAATTTTTCCTAGAAAACCAATCTGATGGAAGCCATCAGAAATTTTGATTCAATTCCATTAGATTTTTCTCCTATAGGATTAGACTAATTAGAAAGTGTTGATATTGCACATATTGATTGCATCGAAAGAATTTTTCCTTCGTCCTAGGTTAGGCAAACCGAACTTCCAAACGGTAGAAATAGGTAATATTAGTTAGGAACTAATTAATTTGAAAACTATTTCGTAACAATTATGTAAGGTATAAAAAATCATTGAAAATCGGATATGCTTTCATGCGTATCTCGGCATTTGAGATAGCTACATTCCTTTAGTTATATCAGGTGTTACATCTTGAAAAAATAAAAAAAAGCTTTCATGTACGTGTACGTAAAAAGGTATATGCGAAAACATTTAGACAATAAAGCTTCGAATAAGGGAAAGTTGCACTTGGAAAAAAAACAATTTCTGAAATATGTGCCACTTTAACCTTGTCAAATCTTTTGGATATTACAGTATTTTCATTTGCGGAAACTGTTTTAACACCATGAGTATCCCTTTGAGTACACAAGCATGTAGGTCCTACGCGTATAAGAGTACACAAGCAAGTTTACCAACGTCACTGACGTCAACAGGCTCATAGCGTATACGCATTATCTTGCACTTATATATTATGTAGGTACCTGTAATTCGTGTATGTAAATAAATACAGGTGACCCCAAAGATGTTTTTTCTACGTGAATGGTTTGGACACACGAAAGTAAAACGAACTAAACTTGAAAGTGTAAGTATTAACGTGGAAACTAAAAATTACAAAAACCATTGTTGGCCTGGGTGACCTAAACACAAATAACAGCGGGACAGCTACATAAACTAATTGAAAACAATAGTATATGGCTCAGTTAGCTAAAAGGGAAACGTTGACAGTCTATAGATACACACGAACAAAATTTTTCCGGCATTATGTCCAATTTCAAAGCGATCAAATACAATAGTATTTGATCGCGACGATCTGTGTGTGCGGGACAGTCACAATAGCTTATCCGGATAGATGGCCGAAGGGGACAAAATTTGAACCGTCTATATTGACGTTTATTTACGAGAGTACCATAACAGATAATGACTATATTAATAATACCTATGTAGTAATAGTACCGGCAGTAGGTGCATCGAAATTCGTGTGTATCTCGGTTTAACGACATGCCGCACGGTACAAAGAGCGAGGGATTAATCAAACCGTGCATTGACAGACTTTGATGGCCGGAATGAAAATATCGTGATGGAATAGAACTCTGCGATTAATTATCTCTCGTATCAAAGCCTCTGCCGACATTTGCGGTCGAGATAGGCGCGCCTGTTTTTGACGTTCCGCCAATATTATTATTCTAATCCTAGAATCCCATATCGGACGCGAACCGATCACGTCTATTTTACGTTTACATCGAAAATAAATCAATCTGAAATAGAAATGTCATCAGCGCGGTTATGTAGCGGCGGATAATTGAATTTATTAATATAGAAGAGGTACTACCGTGCCGCCAAGAAGTGAAACGAGGATTGTTACCACTGGTGTCAAAAGCACATTATCTGTATTGTTAGGACGACTTACCCACCTATAATCGAACAATTCCACATACACGTGACGGAATAAATGTCGCAACGTATGGGAAATTTCGTAATTATTAAAATATACATATATGGTAAAATCTTTTTTGGAGAATAGGTTTAGCCTGTGCAAGAACTCCAAAACTTATATAAAAACACGTTATGAACTGCCAGAAGGTGTAGTTAGATGACGGCAAAGTTATTTGGAAAAGTTTGCCGTCATATGCAAATTTTTGTTAACATATTTTAAAAAAAGATAAAAATCACGATTTATATATTTTTTAAATAATTACATATTTTTTTTTTTTTCTGTAGCTTATGGTAACTGTTGATACTCGAACAGTTTAGACAATTATATTGTTTCTTGTATTCGGTTTCTGCATTAAAGTGGAAACGGCAAAACTCAATCTTGTTACATTACATACGTCGCACCGCACAACATTGAGAAGATATTTAGTAAATTTAGAAAAATTGTTGTTATTTAAGTCACTTCGGTTAATATCTTTGTTAGTTTATCTTAGTTAACATTTCACATTTCATTTAAGTTTTTTACATCTTTTTTCACAAAAATGTTATTATTATTTTCGCTAAAAGAATTAATTTTCTTAATTTGCCAAGATTGCCAGGAAAACGGCAGTAGTTTTTAAGTTACCCAAGTAAATCTATATTGTTCCTCTGTATTCTCTTTAATGCAAAGGTATAAGAATGTTTGTAAAATTTGTTTATTACTCTTGGATACAATCCACTGCAGGAGTAACTGCCCAACTGAAAAGTTCCTTTTTAGTTTTATCTCTGCTAATTAAATTTAAAAGAAAAATAAAAAGGAATTAGAAATGCGTAATTTATTTTAAAAAATATAATTGCGGTTTTGAATTTTTTAATATGTAATATAGTGCCAAAATTAAATTCTAATCTCACTTTTTATCGATTCATATCACGTTTTTAAATTTTTCCGGTATGTTTTTGGTGACGCTTTGTGTTCCAAAATAAATGGGGTCTTTAGATATGTTGAACCTATTCTACAAAACAATTTTCACCATATTTTGATAAAAACCATATGTTGCAACATTCATGCTGGTCACTAGGAAGGATAAGAGATTAAACCAGTTCAAGTTGAAAAAAACCATTTTAATTAAAAACAAACCACAATTAATAAGTATCAACCATTAAGTTGGGTATACACGAACAACTTCAGGATACAGAAGCAATTTGCTGTAGGTAAGCTGCTCGTTACGACAGCTGTCGGAGGCTTCAACCTGCTAGATTCCGCATTATTTTGCTGCAAGAACGAGCAGCATTTTTGTTTTTTACTAGCAGCTGTCAATAAAAATTAGAAAACTCAATTCCATTTCATTGTGACCAAATGTAGAATTAATGAAAGCAACAAAAGCCATGTCACGTACATAAATATCTACGCAGGAATGTTGGAAATGTACTTTTGTATTAAATAAAGTTGTTGGGCATAGAGTAATAAAGTAGTGCGCGATTGCATTATAAACAATGGCCCGCCAAACCGCGAGAGCTTGAAGTTTCCCACTGTGGCGCTCGTTGCTACTGGTGTATTCCGGCCCTAAATCGTAGCTGCTCTAAAAAAATACTTTAGACAGATATCGTATTGTACCTGTGCATACTATGTAAAAAAAGACATAGCAAATAGTTTAAGAACTAGAAGATATTCCGTTTTATCACTTGGCACATCGATGTAATTAAAACTGGCGTACCGTGAAAGTGTCTGTAACCATTCAGAAAAAAATACATTTACTTCTTTTTTTTAAATCGTACGCTCTGTATATTTTGGCAGATTCTAATAGTCTTCAGAAAGATAAATTCATGAAGTAGGATTTAACGAGGTCATCCATGAAAATGACGCATAAACACAAATTTCAAATAAAAAAATAAACCTGAAAATTGATGAAACGCTATTTTATGAGATCTTCAAAGTATCTGCCATTGTTAGCTGGACAATAAACGAGCCTGTTCCTAATTTCTCCTAAAACACTGTCCAAAGTATCCCACCAAATTTCATGTATTTGGTTTCTAATTCGAGCCTTTATATCGGCAACATTAAGCGATAAACACTATCCTTTAAATGTCTCCACAAACAGAAGTTCAAAAGAGTGAACGGGAATCTGACACGCCACTCAATATCGCCTCTCCTTACTATCTACTGGTTTGGAAACATTTGAACAACATATAATACCTTTACAAATTAGATCAAATAATTCTTTCCATCTTCTTACTACTACACATAAAAAAGTCAACGAATCGTTCTTTTTTTAGCTATCGAGTGACAGACAATTACTAACAACAAGGAAAAGTTCACTAATATTCACCTTTATTTTCAACTTTTGATAACAGTAAAACATTACTTACGTACAAAAATATGTTTTGAACAAATTGAAAGAAATAATTTTGCCGAAATATTTTAAGGCGTTGCTGCAATAAATACTAAATACTAAATTAGAAATGTATATTATAGTTCTCTTTTATAAAAAACACACATTGATTAAATGTAATTTTTCTTTGCAATGATAAACGTATCTACAACTAAATTTACTAAACATTGTCCAAGTCAGTCCTTTTTGCCATAATACTATTGTACGTATGTATGTATGTAGATATTCAGAGCGAGGATGAAACGGCCGATGCGTAGTTTCTGCCGGACTCATCCATTCGCTGATGACGTATTTATCATTTTGCATTCACGAATTGAGCATGGTTCCGGTGATGCTCGCGGCCAACGAGCGGCTAGTCCAGTTTACCGCTTTTGCAATAATGCAACTTGAATAATTAAATGTTCCCAAATGAATGCTCGTTTGTACGCCGTTTACGCGGTTCAAAGTTTAATATCGAATTGGATTCGGTTGCCATTTCCGATACGATAAATTATTTCAACGAGAAATAGCGGATTCTATCGATATTGTTGGTTGGATATCTTGGGGATTGACGTTTTAGCGGTTATTAAAAATTACAGAAAGCATCAACTCGCAATGTTCAAATTGCTAAATATCCCGGAGATTCACTGTTATTGTGATGATGAAGGGAAGACCTATCATAACTATTAACAAATAGATGGTTTCTGTTGATTGAAATTCTGTGTGGATTCAGAATCAGCACCGCTTTTATAACTCGAGTAAGGCAATAATCTTTAAATAATAAAAGGAATAAGTAAAACAAAAGGGAAGACTGATAGTAAATTGCCCAGGGTGATGAGCGGTTTCTTCTAATATAACGAGGTTCATTGAACTGCCAGACGCGAGCTTTACAACCGCTTCAGAAAAGACTCTTGAGTATCTTCTCAGTGGACATTTTCCCAGCTGAGAGAAGATGGACCCTCATTAATTCTAACCGGGCACTTACCTCGAGGAGAGCGAGTAAAGCTGACTGGAGATTATCAAATGACATTTTCAAGTCTATTTTCATAAATCTTCAGGAGAGATACTAAGGCTGTTTTTATTCCGAAACCCGGAAAGGGCACATATAGCTATCCAAAAGCATTTAGACCAGTGAGTCTCACATCTTTTATCTCGAAAACTATAGAAAAGGTACTACACGTACACATTAAAAAAACGCACTTATCAAATCTCCTCTACACCCTCTGCAATGGGAATAGAAAATAGGGTAGGGACCAAAAGGAGCCTACACCAAAAGCTTTTTACGGTATTTTTAGGCATAAGGAACGCCATCGATGACATATTGACACCCTCAACAAATCGGTCTTTAAGAGACCGGGAGTAACAAGCAACTTAACCTAAGCAACTTCAATATATGTACTGGTTGACAACAAATCGATACAGCAGTTAAATGGTACAAAATTACAAAATGATATGCTAATACATTATTAAACGTATATCACACAGAAAATTCACGAAATTTTACTTTAGTTTTCGTGTCCTTGAGCGAAAATCGTCTTCTTGGTACAGATATGAATTATAAATTATATATAAATAATAAAATATATATAAATATATATATTTATTATAAAATATATATAAATTATAAATTATAAAAAATCGTAACGGTCTCATCTTTATACATTGTAGAGCCAATTCGCAAAAAGAGAAATAATGTGCCAACTAATAGCTGCGTCCATTAACATTATACTCGCCATACCTGTGACTTGTGTATACCTAGACGCGATTTGCATTTACCAACAGACGCCTGCAGTATTTGGGTAAAAAGCTCTAAAAACAACAGCAACTTTCAGGCAGATTGTAAAAAAACTTTCTTGTTAAGAAATGCAACTGCAGTGTTGACGATTTTTTAGAGGACACCATCTGCTAATTCATTACAGTTTAAATCACGTTTTCTTTCTTTCCCTTTTCTAGGTATCTGTACTTGTTTTTTAGTTTAATGGAGGCGCTGGACTTCAGCTTAGCTTACTTTAGCTTTTATTTTTATTTGTATTATCACGTGGTTCTTTGACCAATTCCGTTATCCTTATGGATATTTGGAATGAATTAAGATTATTAATATTACCATTCTTTTGTACTGTTTCGTAATTATCGTAACAGATTAATACCACTAGTGGCTTTTATGCTTGTATCAAACATGTTTTCTTTGTACTTAAAATTCCATATTTATTAATCACTACTTTCAGCTGAAACGGCGCACCATAATAAACCATGGCGACATTATCAAATCTACCCGTAAAACTCCACTTTGTAATACCATTGTTTCACGACACCCCCGACATTTAACCATATTTCCATATGTAAAAAATACACGCCTATCGCCGCAACTGCAACAAGCATCGGAAAAAGCATACATACCTCAGCAACCCGTTTCGTATGGTCCTTACACCTACTATTAAGCACGCCCTTAACCTCTAACCCCTTTTAAGATGGTATCCGGAATATATTTGTCACGACGGACGGTCGTGTTGTAGTAATTTAAATGTAGATGTAGTCAAATAGCAACGGAACAAACCGGCAACACCAACAACGACATATTATAACAACAATACGGTCGGAGTTCCATGCTTTTACGTAGCGAACTCGACAAACAAATGAAACACGTGGAATAATGTTTGTTTGCTTTTTTAGCTGTAATTACAAGCGAATGCAATGTTGCTTCTTCCTTTTAAAAATTACAAAAATCAATAGCGCATAAATGTTTACTATTTCCATAGGCTATTAAGGTTACATGTGATAGAGATGTTATCGCCTAGGTTACGTCGTTTGATGACTACTTGAACAATGTGAATCTAAATTATATCTGTTGTAAAAAATTTATTTAAGGAAATTGTACCAATCTCTAGGGTAGACAGCACACCATAGACAACGGTTTGAACAAAAGCATACAATTCTTAAAATCAGCTTCACACTTCGCCACAAACCAGTGTAATTATGCAATTGTCAGTTTCAAACCATATGAAGTTTGGTGATGGCTTCAACATCTTTTTTACTGTAAGGGATGGCTATACTATTTATCAACAAAAGACAATTGTGTTCGAAGCTTCTGTATGTGAAAAATTATTCACGAGGAAGAAATTTTAAAGAAACACAGAAATTTGTAGCAGATTTTGCGGTATCCCTAGGATTGGAGTTCAGAAAGTATCTTTCTCGGCAAACTTATTTTGTAAAGAGAACATATAAACGTTGCTAGCCAATAATAGGATCTTGAGAAATAGTAATATAAAAATGTTGTTTCTTCGATAAAATAAATGTTAAATAATTCTTTGGCACTCAAGCATTGTTTCTTTGGCTTTATTTTTAATAGTGACTGTAAACTTTTCTCTGATCAAATGTATTAAATTAATATTAATAAAAAAAACATATCAAATAAAAAACGCAAACAAAAGCATCGAATGTTAATGAAGTAAATAAAACTTAAAGTAAATAATTTGGTAAAGCGTTACGGTTCTGAAGCAAACTGTTGATATCGTATAAGTAAAAGAATATAATTACTATAAAAAACAGTGTATTAGGCGAAAGTGAGCAATGAACACTAACAATCATGAACAATATTGATGTCAAATGCAGTTAACAGATTATTAGAAGCTATCAGCCGAAAGCTATCCATATCCACATCCTATATATGTTCAATGAAACTTTCTCTAAATATGTTGAGGTTATGTCGCCCAGAAAGCTAGGAAACAGCGAACTTACATTTGATGAGACTAAAACTTCGTTATAGGTAAGCTTGATTTTCTTAATTTTCTAAATGAACGCCAAATCAGGAATTGATTGAATTTGTCGGACAACCATCTGCAAAACAAGTAAGTTTAACTTTTTCAATTTTTAATTTTAATTAATTTCTAAATAGAGTCTCATTATAATATATTATATATAATATATTTAATATTAAAGAATATACTAAGCACAATACCTCTTACAGTGAGTAAAATAAAACTGGAAAGCAGATCTCTCTCCCAAGCATTAGAAACTGTCAAATCTTGCCTTGGTTATTATACTTGAAGAAACGTCAACATAAAAGGCTTCAAATCATATAAAGCTTATTGATACACATTCTACTGTTGATTTATTATTAGATATCTTAAGCAATATTCAGAGATCGTATCTCATCCAAGATTTACAGCCAAAACGGCTATATTTGTCTACATATTCAGATGCTACTTCGCTTTACGGTATTCAACGCTAAATACTAGCGCGTATTTTGTTTCGGCGTGACAATTATTACGGGCAATGATGAGTCGATTTCTCGCAACTATATACGTTTCAGGTGGTAATTTCCAGTTAATTCGAGCCGGCCATTTCTACCGTAATGAAATTTTATCGTCGCCAGTTCAGTACCTAACTGGATTTCAGTTCGGCGAGATATAATAGTGAGAAAGCGTTAAGATCTTTCTCTCGCCTCTGCGCGCACCTATCCGATCCGATGAAGCGAATTTACATTACAAGTAAGGCAATTACAGGGATATGTGCTGAAGCCGTGTTATTATCTCCGTGTAATGGTGGCTGAACCGCGACTCGGCCTTAGCGTACAGTGGTGTGAGGAAGTATGCGAATAAGAGATAATGAGCTCAAGTGAAGCAAGACTTGAAATAGTTGGAAGATAGAAATAATACAGTCAAAAATTGTTCAACATGAAGGGTGCAATAATTCAATTAAATAACATGGAGATATAATTATAAGAATATAAAAAATAGAAGATCGTCAATCGCTATTAGAACTTTACGTCCTTTAATTAAGCTTATTTATTCTTTTGTAATCCATCATTAGAGAAGTTTTTCAAATTAGATATCTTGATCCAAAGGAAGTTTGTATTGAAACAAACCACCATTAATGCACTTTTTACAACGTTTCAGTAACATTTCAATGCCCCTAAAAAAATATACACATTCACCAAGCTCACGCCTCTGGCCAATTTCGCACTTTATTTCTACGGAATATTTTATTGTAATTTATGCAAGGATTCTGCATAATATGTCCCGTTGACAGTGGTGTTGCTTTCTATGATGTTTACAAGAAGAACGTCCTCACAATCCCAAAAAATTGTAGCTGTTACCTTTTTTGTCGACTGGTAAACTCTGAATATTCTTGGCGGTGCTTCACCTTTCCGCCTCAAATCCATCGATTCCCTTTTGGGCAAACATTCATAGCAGAGAACTATAGTTTTATCCGATGTGACAATTGTTTTCAACACGTCCACAGGATTTTCTCCACAAAGCTCCGGAACCGGCTGAGCACATTTGATACGATGCTGACGCAAAACTGGTGAGGAATATTTGGGCACCCATCTTGCGCTATTTTTTTTTACCGTGGAGCATTCGACAATTATATCAGAAATCCTCGACTTTTTTGATATTTGCAATATCCTCAATAACACACTGAATTCTTCCCATACAACCCATCCAACAGATCTTTGAGGAGGAAGACTTTCTGGAGTAAGGCAATTGATCACAGCTCCATATTCAATTTTCGTGACTTTTTAAAAGGTGTTAAAATCATCCACACATTCAAGAAAAGAGGTTTATAAAACAAATTTGTACATCAATGTGTAAATTAAAAAGTATTAATTAGTCCCAAATAAATCGCACCTCCTAGTTATGAAAAATGTTGCTAATTGCATTTCAAGCAGAGACAGACAAGGTTTGGCAATTGAATTTCCATTGTGATAGTTCCCACCTTTACTGTACAGTCGAAAGATGTAGAGGTGAGAAGCAGTCGTCGGGGTCGTGGTTAACCATGAACACCGCAGACAATCCACGATCGGTATCTACTCTCTTGATGCCGGCTAATTCAGATAGAATCTACATATAAGGAACATTCTGGGCGCAATCGTTGGTAATGAAATAGTACATCGACAAGCTGGCTATGCTAATAACTCTTAATTCATGTCATTGCGCGCACTTACGTGTCTGTGCAAGAATGTTGTACGTAAAGTTGTTTAATGACAAATTGTCCGCTGTTAAAACACTATTCCGTGTGTTTTGCATATGTTATTTTGTTGCGAATTTGCCCGCTTGCTTTGCAGTGTTCCATCGTGAATTGCGCTAGTCGCGAATGGAGTATTTATTATTGTTCCATTCGGGACTATTGAATATACAATAACTCCGGCTAAAAGTACATAACCGCTGCTCATTATTTTCCATTCTACTCGAGAACAAATAATAATACATGCGACGCGGGTTGGGTCGGTCTGGTGAATGTAAAACGATTCTGCGGTGCGGCCGCAATGTATAGTTTCTCGTTTAGAGATTCGACGAAATTCGCACTTGTCACGTCATGACATAAATCGCGGCGAAATTACACTTGTTGGTGGCAAATTGGCATACCATGAAAAGGGGTTCATTAAAATGGCGCTGGCAGTTGCCGTCGCCGTTGAAACTGTTGATGATACAGGGAGAAAGAAGAGAAAGGAGAACACCCGGGCACGTCGGTTCGTTAGACACAATAACCACGAACTAACCGATCCGTTGATAAAATGAGGGACCCGAAAAGCCTCACTTCCCATCAGCATCATGATAATAATAATTATACGTCGAAACGATCATAGACCAGAATACTAACAATAGAGGCGCCCTTGCTTTAACATTTATAACTACAGTACCTAGTAAATGATTTCGCGTAATTTACGAAACCTAACCAACTGTAAAAGCGAATAAATATATATTTTTGCAATGATTAAGTGATAGACAGTTAGCCAACCCTGGAGGCTGTAAAAGATAGGATCCTACCTCTTCTTGTATTCGCCAAACTCTATGCGTGGTTGACACGCCAACATGACTGCTCGCGATGAAAATAAACTATGTTTCTACGTGCAACGATCCAAAACCAATAGATGGGGTGGAGCTATAAACGGAGATCCCCATTTTCCAAGTGAAAAATCCAATGCTGGCCTAGCAGCTTGTTCAAAAAGAATCTTTTAGTTATCGGGATTCTGACTACACATTGCCGGCTGAGGAAGCACTTCTTCGAGATGGGATTAACTGGAGACCTGTCATAGAGGGAATGGCAAACTAAAGACTGAGAGCTTAATAATTAATATAGGTTTACATTGCCATTGCAATTGCAAAGATATATTTTACTCTCGGCTGATGGTACAACATCCTTGGTGAACAAGAATGTACAATATTAGATGTCTCCTAGGTACCAGTTTAATTTGTTTTGAAGTGCCTTCACGGCTTTGTTTTTAATTACAGCATACATCCTTTTGATATTTTCTCGTTGCTCTTTTAATTACCTCAGTTAGTTAAGGAGCGTATGGGTCGGTCACTTCTGAAGGAGTTCTAAACAGGTCTAGTCCAACAGAAGCTTATTTTGACTCTAAAAAATAGTTAAAGGTACAATCCATAGTCGAACAATAGACTTATTTATAGAGCACTCATAGATTAGCCAGAAATTTTATTGATAAAAAGGAATCCAGAACTAATATCTGACGAACACCATCATATTTAGCGGGTCTATCTCCTTTGATTAAATTGAAATTAACTATACAAATAATGATTTTAATTAATATGGTACACAAATGTGGCTTGAAATGCTATCAAGTCCTAAAGATGACTCGGTCAGCATTCAAACAACATTTCTATTTCGTAGTTGTCAATGTTTCGTCATCAGTTGTCCCCAATCAGAATATTAGTTTTAATTTTAGCTGACTAAGATCAAATATAAATGTTTTGCCATTTCAGTTTTTAGCTACAGCGGAGAAAAAGAATTCTACAACAGAAAAACTTTCTTAAATGTCCGGCGCCTCCACCTTTATTCCATATCAAATAGACCGACTGCGAAATTTACTTACATTAGTTTATATAATTGACGACGAAATAATTTCAATTACGAAAGTATTTATTAGAAACACGGGCATTTTTTAATTCAAGAGACAATTTTCTTTACGAGGAGATCGTTTCATTGCAAAACAAAGTTGTTACTACTAACAAAATAAACTGCTTACATTTCGATTACATTCAATTTAGTTAAATAATTCTTCGAGAAAGCTGAGGTGAAACTCATTAGGGTCAAAAGGTGCGCAATGATAAATGTGTATGTAATCTTAAGTATCTTCCACTAGCAAGTTTCTGTATGCTATTCTGTTCGAGGAAACTTTTATAAAATATCAGTGCTTCTTCAACTTCCGGCTTCACCGGATGTAAAGTATACATAAAAGTCAACAAGCGAATCAGTGAACAAGTTATTAGTAATACCCCATGGTCAGTCGGTGCCCTCCGTAATTGCCGAGAGCTGTTGGGAAAACGAAGGCATGGATTATTGCTACTATCATTCTCTATTTACTTGTCTAGAAAGTAGATTATTTTATTTTACTTTATGCAGTAGGCAGCACTTTAATGAGAACCATTTTACAGTATTTTAAATACCTTTGAAGTGGTGCTTAAAAATCATTTCACTAAATTATTTGCAGGATAAAACGATTTTAACAGGATCATCAACAAACTACTTGAACCTTACTTAATAATCGTTTCCCATCGTTCCTTCCTAATGGATTACATACTATTAAATCGCCAATTTCACCAACGATTCGAGCCGCCGTCGTAGAGCGAAAATTGTTGTTAATCATTTTCATCGTCGCCGTTTCGTCGAAAGCGTCCATCGATGTCACGTAGGTACTCGACGATGTCGAGGCGTGGCGGAAAACACCCCCTCCGATTCGAATAGTTTTCGAATTCGATCTCGCCCGGATGCACAAGCTGAAGGAGGCGAAACGGCCTCGAAAATGGGTCCAATTTGCATGCCATTCATCTCAAGCTGCTCGGAAATTTTAATAAGGCATTCAAAAAAGCATATCCATTAGAGAATGCGTCACGCTCTTTCTCTTTCTCCCTCTCTTTTAAGAAACGGGAGAGGGTGGTGCTCTTTCGATGCAATCGTCGCCTTCGTCTAGAGACAAGACGAGCCACTTCACAACGAATTCGCTCCCGATGCGACAGTCGAAATGAGGCTGGTGGCCTCTCTTTCCCATTTTTGTTTCCTTTTCTATCCAGTTAGCGTAAGTAAATAGTGCCATCTAATGGGATGATGTGGCGATCTTCGAGTAAGTGCAGGATATATGAGGTACGTCGATAATCTTCTAAACCAAGTGATAATAACGGAATTGTTTTAGTAAATCAAAAACCATATCTTTCAAATCTAGTCAAGCGATAATAATTATAAGAGGAAGAAAACTAGAAAAATATCCACTGTACTTCTTTAAATTTAATAATAATAGAAAAATAAATGACCTTGAAGAAATAAGAGATTTCTCAATTTCTTTACCTAGATGTTAGGAAGACTAGACCAGAAAAGCAGTTATGTAGAGATGTCAGTTCAAAATTTTCAGGTAATATAACAGGCGCCATAAGGTATGTTTTGAAATTATTTTTATTGTTTTAAATGAAACC
Organism: Oryctes borbonicus; assembly: GCA_902654985.2. NCBI lineage: Eukaryota > Metazoa > Arthropoda > Insecta > Coleoptera > Scarabaeidae > Oryctes > Oryctes borbonicus. The sequence continues at coordinate 7,785,218 of LR736872.1, read as the reverse complement.
CTCTGTATATTTTTACAATTTGGTTTCTAGAAATAAGCCAATATAATACGAATTAGATGTCTATTTCTAACAGGTTTTCAGATATTCATAATTTTGTCACCAATTCCCTAAATTTATATATATTTATTTCCTTTAAAAAATCTGGAATGCAAAGACATTTTAGTCTTTACAGGATTAAATGGCATACAACCAACAAACTGAAACACCAGAAACGTCATCTTTTAAACACCACCATATATTATTTTGTATCCACCATATATATCTCTAACCTTTTTGTATAATGAATGTATACGTCTAACATTAGAAGTGAAACAGCTATTTACAAATCCTGCATTTAGATATTGCAGTCTCCAATACTCGTATTGTTTGGTTACTATAACAGTAAACAACTACATAAAAAAGTGTTAACATATACATGTTAATGTACCGAGTGAGTTATTTATCTTGACACGGCAGAGTAACTCAAAATTTATACAATCGAAAAAAAATTTAGATGAAAATGTTATCAAATGAAGCGGTAAGGTAAGATACAGGCACGTTTAATTTGAATGTCATCAATGTCTTTCAAGAGTTAAGTTAATTTTTTCAAATAAAAACCTACATGTTTTTAATAAGTAGGTTATTGCCTACAAAAAAAGAACAGATAACTTTCATTTGAAACTTTCTTCACCCTTTAAGAGCGGTATTTTCACCACCCTATAAGGTGGCCTTGTCTTCCAAGTATTCATTATAAGTAAAATTCCCTGTTTATAGATAGTAATATTATTATAGCAAACGTTGGTAGCCTGCATAAATCCATATAAACTCCAGGAGAGTGAAAAGCTACTCAAATAGAATTTCGCAAAATAATTTGATTTGCGCCAGTACTTGGAACTATCGATTATCAAGACGTTAAACCACACTTACCACGTAAGTATCAATGATTAAAGAATGGCTCACCACCACGTATGAACTGGTATGGTAAGCAATTTTACATTATGTACGTAAAACATTCATTTGGTAGAGCAGCCAGTTTATATTGAATCTGAAGATGGTAGACTCTGATTGAAATTTTCAGTTGAATAACCTCCTTGTAGCTTAACTTCTAGCTAGAATTTCTCCTACAATGAGACCTCAAAGGCGGAAAAGATGCAGGTAATGAGTATCCCGTATTGAAAAGTAATTTAATTTTAGCTTCGTGTTTAACTAAACAACAAACAACTAAGATTAAAGGCAATAATTTCGTTTTTGTTGGTGGTTTAATTGCACCTATTGAGGTTTGATCATATTGACTTAATAATTAAATATTGAGAATAAAAAAACGGTTAATATATTTTAGAAATTTATTATAAATAAGTTCAAAGTAATTCTCTTAAGCAATTTCACCAATCTCTCCTTCCACTTCTTAAAAGACGTCAACCAATCTTCTTTGGGAATACTTGCAAAAGACTAATGAATGATGAATGAAGAAAATATAGTACTTCGGAAATGTTTTTTAAGCCCATAGTACACAGCTCAAAATAAGGTGAATACGGTGGATGTTCTGTTACATTTATTTTTTTTTTTGAGCCAAATACTGAGTCCCGAGAGGTGCGGAATTGGACGATGCGTTATCGTGATGCAACATAATACCCTTCTCGGAAACTCCCTGAACACCTCAGCAAAATATTTTTTCAGTGTACAAATTGAACTGTAACTGTGTAACTATTTTTTTGTTCATCCAATTCAATTGCAAATACCAGGTCCACACTTCTAAAGAACGTTCATAATTATTCTGTAGCTCGCTGCCTCTTTGTCGTTGTTGGTGTTTCTTTGATTTTATGGATCCCTTTATGACTCTCTCAACGGATGGGTCGTCGAGAAACTGAATAGGTTGGTTGTAGGATGAGGCGAGCGCAGCTTCACGCTGTTCATTTCTTTGATGTTGAATAAAAAGGAAGTACCATGTCCGATTGCACAACGCACCGTTTTGTTTGTCATAAACAAAAGCACTCATTCCAATGACGTCAATTTAATCATGGGAAACCAATATGAAAGACGTAACTGAAATTTAGTTCAAAGAATTTCATGGAGGATGAAATTAGACCCTGGGTCCCCACCTGGGTCATACAATCCGGATTTATCATCACGTGATTCTCACATATTCGGCCCCCTTGAAGATACCCCGGAAGGATATAGCATAGCGTTAACGATAAACCATGGAGTAGGTCGTGTAATTAGCCAAGGACACGTCCACATTCTTTTGATGAAAGTGGAATTAAACGCTCTCAAATCGTTAGCAAAAGTGCTTGGAGAAAGAAGGAAGCCTTGTAGAAGAATGAAATACTTTCTATTTTGTAAAATAAGCGAATAATAAAAGTAAAAGTCGGTTTGTATTTCATCCACCCTCGTATGTTTCGTCAGCTACCGGAATTTAAAAAAAAATGGTGTGCGCTACTCTACTTTTTTTGTTGATGTTCTATTATAGCATACCTGTTATTCTCTTGAATTATTTTCATAACAGCAGCAATATTTTCTTTAGTGACAAGGATATCCTACTCCCATAATATATCATGGTTCGAAAATGTTCTCTAGTTAATTCAATTTTTCTGCTTATGTTAGCACCTAAAAAAATTAAAAACTTCGTTTCTAGCTAACGCTTGTATTTACGTCAGCTCGCCGAAACCTAAACTGACAAATAGAGAGTTGCCACAAATAACAATGCTAACATCGGTCTGGCCCTCGTAGAAGAAAGATTAAACATTCAATGCAAATTAATGTAGTTACATATTAAAATCGATAAAATTTAAAATAATAAATTGAAAAAGGAGCAGGAGGTTTCCAACTGTCTTATGATCGTGCTTAATGGCCAGCGTCCTTAATCGATTCATTCCTCCACGTGCTGTCTTGCAAACAATTTCTTTAATTTCGATTTTTAAATTGTATCGATTTTAATATGTAACTATACGTTAACATGTATTTTAATGTTTAATTCTATTATTTGTCCCCTATAAGCAGCTTTTTTATTGTATAACTTTAATAGGCTTAGACATCAAGATTACGTTTCTCAATTAGGATAATTTTAAGGAGATTAAGGGAATAACTCAATCTTCACTCACACGCTTACATGCTTGTGCACCTTTATAGGGGCAATCACTCGTTTTTGCAATTAATTGAGTTGTCTATTCGTACGTCACATCCGGATTCCACATAATAAGATCCTTTAGATGTATATTAACATTTTCTATATGCTTATGTTCCACATCGGATGGTTTTCATCGATTTTGAAAAATATTACGAGAAATACCAGACGCAACGGCAATAAAAATATATTCTAATTTATTGTATCGTATCCGGAGATATGAAGCTATATTTCGTTTCCAAGAGGGAATAATAATAGTAATAGATTCTTATAGTAGTCTTGTCTTTCCATTGTTATTCGATATTGTGCGGATATTACACGATCCGACGCAAACCAAGGGAGCTCGAATCGAGTCGAGAGGGTGAACGTGCCAGTAAGAGAGAGACGGGACGCGTACATATAAAACTAGGGCGGATTTTATAGTCCCCTAAATCAAAGTACCGTCACATCAAAATAAAATATGATATTATATTGGCTACATAGAAAAGGCAGCTTCTCAATGTTTATGACCCGGGTAAGGAAATAAGCCGCGACCGCTGCTGCCGGTGACGTTTATGAGATATGTATTTGTGGGAGCCGCCGCCTTCGCTGTAAATTTTGAATATAGAATGACTGATATTTGACTTCATGAAGACCTTAAAATGAAACGGTTCGTAAATTTTTACTGCACACCACTCCGGCCCGCAGCTCCACTTCAATTCCGAAATATGTATATTTTGCAAATTGTTTGTAATGCGCGTTGCGCGTGAGTTGTGGTTGTCATCGCTTCTGATATATGGTCGTGCGGATGCGTTTTTCTTCTTTTTCTCGTGGATGTGACGCGGAAATATATCTGTAGAGGGATTTGGCAGAAAGTAATGGGTGAAACCGTAAAGTGCGTGATATGTACTGCGTTCCATTTGCGCATTTGTTTTTACTTTATGTTCGTATTATTCGGTTTGGCGTAACATCAATAAAGCGACATTTAAATTTATGTTGTTGTAGCCGAGTTTTCTTTAGTACCACACTTCATATAGATTTATAATTGGATTAAAAAGCACAAGTGTCAAAACTGAATACAAATTATGGACTTCCAGTGATAATGTTGACTTTCTGTCTATTTATATGACAAAAGAAAAACAACATATAAACCAATGGAAACAACAAAAAATTAAGGGTGTATTTTAGATGTAATGAGTACAATCCCATCAAAATTAATAAAACAAATGTAGTTAACTGATCGTCGGTTTTGGACAGATATTTCAGTGAGTACAAGACATATTAATGCGCTAAATAAAACTGAAGAAGGATTTCATTCGCCTCTATCATCTTCAAAGTAGTTCCGTTGAGAGAAAAAACATCAATTCTGACGCCACGAAAGGGATACATTCTGGAAGCTCTTGAAAGTATTATAAGATGAAAGTATTACTTTCAAGATAAGTCGAAGATTGAACATCACAAACTTTAATGTAGATTGATTTTGTAATTTGTAAAATGTTTCTTCTTTCACATGAGTCTGCAACATCTTTTCTTCACAATGCTATGTGTGTAATCTGTGAGGATTACTCTAAGATTAATACGGATGTCTATAAATCTCGACTGATTTAGGCAACATCCGCTCTACTAAGTTCTCTGTCAACGACCGTTCCACAAAAAACGAGGGACCTGGCAAGTTTGTTGTCAATAATCCGCTACGGATTACACGTTTCATATGTGACAATAATGACGAGAAGAGGAACCACTACAATCGTATAGGATCCGGCTGAATTTAAGAGGAAACTAGGGTGGAACGGCTTGTTGAATATTCCCTCTTTTCGGCATCAATACGTCGTACGGTGACAGAAGGACAAAAGAGCGGTTTTCCAGGGTGATGAACTGAGCACCTCGTGTAACCGCATTTACTGCGTTCCCTCGTCATTTCTCTATCTCTCTTCTCACGCGAATGTGTACGTATAACGCCTCCGTGTGTACTTGCGTATGTGTATAAGTACGCCATCTGGCTCTCTTGCAATTCGAACCCTCTAACGAGCTGTATCGTTGCGTGCACGCAATCTTTTGTGTGTCGCAGGCCGTTGTCGGTAATTTAATATGACGCGTACCTTCTTCTTTTGGGTATCATCTTCGCCCGGCCGTGCTCGTCCGATTGTAAACGTGCGGTGGTAAGCCTCCGGTGACATTCACATATTGAAGGTAAAAGCTCCTATGTACCGTATGGTAGATTAAAATCCGAGATCGACAGATAAGGTGCCGGTTTAATTTGTGAATGGAAAGGCACATTGCAGATAAGCTAATCTGGATTTAAGTTCGGTCCTTTCAAATTCTTAACGAACACGGCAAAATTATATCAGCTTTAACGAGCTCCTTGTGATATTGGTGAAGGGGTATAATGGGAAATATAATTGTAAAGCTTGCAATGTATTGTGCGAAAATCCTTATAACATAGAGGTTAGATTGAACACGCCTTACAAATTGTGAAACAGACAACTCAAAACACATATGATATTAAAGTTTTAAAATATTATCTTATTATGTTATTTGGTTTTCAGAATTGATATTAAAGTTTGTTGTAAGAAAGTCAAAATTATACAATTGTATTTAACCATTGTCCTGTGGCAATGAGTCAAACAATGAAAATGGTCAAACATGTTAAATAGTGACAGACATATGTATATCAGGGACGAAATTAGCCAACTGTTCATATATTTCGCACCACTTCGTCAATTCAGAGCCAATATTAAAAGACGACGTCGTTTGACTAAACAAATTATCTCGTTTCTTCAGAAGATGATTTCCAATCATAATCGAGGCAAAACCTGTAGCGAATCGCTTCTCATTTGATAAACTTAGCGTCCTTTCTAAAGTTCCGATCTAATCCAAACCGATAGTAATTAGCATTGAGTATTACGATTATAGTAACTTCTTAACCAATTTCCGGTTAATTTACTTAACTTTACTCAATTGCGAAATTCATTCTATGAAAACTAGGAAAAGGTTGGAATCAACCGACTTTCTCGGATTCCCAAAAAAACTCAAACCAATCCGATCCTGTCATCGTCCGGTTATTCAAGTCCTATCCCGTGTATTATCCTGCCATTTGAGTCAGAATCCCCGATCTAGTTGAAAAATCCAGAAATTCAAGGTCTGCTTCGCGATAGGAAACAATAAAGAGAATAAAAAGGAAATATTTTGATATCATTTCATGTGTTGTATGTATTTATTTATTCGCAATTATTGATATCACCATTAGGGGCAGCACTAATCATATTACAGTTAAGAACAAGCATAGTTCGTCAAATTATTTTAACTTACAAAAAAGCGGATATTTTAAATTAAGTCTAAACAGAAATCTGACCAGGTTCGCCGTTTGGAAACGTATTAGTTTAAGACCGCTAGAGAGCAGTAATTCTCAAAGTACTTACGAGTTTCGAATTGTTACTGAATTGTTCTGTTGCTTATTTTTCCATTGTTACATTTGCCACGTTGCTACTTTATTTTTTATTATTTACAATTTAATAAATATTTTTTACACTTTTAAAAGTATTATTGTATTCGAAGGAATCCGACGCCCTGAGATAGGATAAAATAAAAGTAAAGATAAACTCACTCACAAAATAAATTAGATTCTGTATTTATATTATATTATAGTTATATATCTAAGATAAAATTTTTACTCTTAATGCAACGCATCCTGAAAAAGATGGCAGATTGCGAAGACTGATTTAAGAGATTCTCGATACGTTGAATCCCAAAAAATATCAATGAATACTTGTATACCACAGTAAAAAAAAAAGAAAGGCACGTTACACTAATAACTGCAACATGAACGTCGCCATCACCGCCACGTAGAGTGACGCAAGTGTGATCAGGCAACCTACGTCAGGTTGATCCTTTTTCAATTCTTACCCGCCTTATATAGCTACGAGGCTCCCCTCCCTCTGCGTCTGATATCTATTAAGTAAATTTCCTCCAGGTCCTAAAGCTTCGGTTTTAACATAATATTTTCCTACAAACGTATACGGAATAAGCCCCTTCGGTAATAAATAGTCAAGTCCGGTAGGAAATGCCTATATTTCACGACTACCGATACCAACCAATGTCACTTTATTATACGCCATATCGCGAGCTCCTATGGCATATTACAGGCTAGTACTTCCAGAGAAGAGAAATCTAATAAATTGTAAGAATTTAAAATATTGTCTATTTGAAATTGGTCGTGATATTTGACAAATGCTATCGCGAACAAAGGAGCGAAGAGATCCTACGACAGTCTGTCCCTTAAGTTTAGCCAAGTAATTAATTTTAAAAACAATTTCAAGTGTAGTAGTCTACAAATTTTAATTCATGTACAAAGTTAAGTTAGCCATTCAAAAGGAGGCAACGTAAAGTAATACGTACATCCATAAAATTGTTCTGATAAAAGGAAGTGTGTGAATTTAGTGACCCGTGCACCATACCAATCAACTTTGACCACGGATTACTGAGATTCTGCTATAATTTGCAATTGAAAATGTTGCTTGCAAACCAAGGTGAAGCCGAAGTCTGAAATACATCCAAGGCCGCTAAAGCACTTATCATCCCAATATGTGGAAAAACCAGTACTATTCGAAAATATTCAGCAATTACTTATACACTATTCAAAGTTGTCATGTTCTGTTATGTATTGACACTTATTGGTTGTGTTAATCCTTTCAGTCACGATTTAGTAAAGTTAATCAATTAGAATAGCTTTCAAGTTGGTGACCTATGTACGATGAGCAAGAAAGTAAAGTAAAGTAATGTATTAACCGAAAAAATAATGCTAAGATAGAATTATTCACGGACTGCTTACTCGGCGTCATCAATGTGGTTCCGAGAGTATTTTTAATTCTCCCTTTTTTTTCTCTCCTCGTGTTGCGTTTGCCGTGAATAATTCTATCAATACCATAAAGAAGTTATTTTAGCATTATTTTTTTTGGTTATTGTTTCTAGGCATTTTCTGATGTGTTCTGTTAAAGTAATATACTATTACTTTATTTTTCTAGGGACGTAAGATTCCATTACATTCCGCTGTTAGAGACAACAAACGTAAATAAATCGCACTTACGTCCGTCCAATTAGGGCAGTAATGGCTACCTTATGTAGCTGGTAGTAGGAACGGTACATTTGTCTGGAAAAGTTTTTAAACATTTCGCAAAGAGGAAAGGAATTAAAATGGAATACTAACTATCTATTTTACTTCTATATACATAATTTTACATTTTGTGCAAGTAATGCCAATTCACAGCGATTCAGAGAAATTCCATTATTCAGCAATAGAGTTGATAACATCTAGATGAATTAATGAAAGGGCAGAATAATATACCATCATTTGTTGTTATATTGTCGAAGTCACATATCGACTTAAACCGATATTAATTGAAACATAGAATGGTGTTTCGCATGCCAGTAGTTTAGAAGTGTATGCACGCAGCAGAAGAGCCTTCTTGTGTTTTGAAGCTGAGATGTTTCTTAAAATGTGTAGATTGCCAGTGCCAACGACAATGCTTCCTTTCCAATTTAGGAAGTTTGCATTTTGCATTCAGACAGACAGTCGTATGCGTATAATATAAAAAGGCCAGTGTTACAACTTGCACAACGGTAATTTTTCCTAAGTTTGCGCCAATATCAACTGGACGTGCTTAAAAAGCAACAGTATTTTTAAATGAGATTTGTAAGGCCAATTTAATTTATTTGTGTATCAGTTCAATGTTCTTTAGAGAATAAACATAATAAAAAATTCAGTAACATTATCAACAGTCGCACAAAAAAGTAACTTTCTCAAACGAGTAAATTAACATGTACAACTTTTGAAATATTTCAGCATGTAACGGTGTCTTTCATTGTCTGTTACTGTTAACTACACTTCTGGTACAACCTAAGCAACCCTTTTCCAAATCTATTCGTTAAACTCTTCTCACGTAAATAATACCTCGTTCGTTTCCACATCGACACATTGTCCAAGTCGACGGACGACAACAATTTAAAATGGAACCCACGAACATCCAAGACAATAAGGGCTTTTAAAGTAGACAAGCGGAGTACCGGCTGAGAGTACCACTTCAACACCGAAACGGCTACTTAAAAAAATATTAATTTATATTGAAGAATTGCATTGTCCTGCTCGTCAGGAAAGACCATTATATACGGTGCCGAAAGGGGCTAATGCACCACAAAGGATCGTTTCGAGTTTCTGAATTGGGTTTTATGTTACCATGTCTACTTAAAACTAGACCTGTCATCCGACAATAAGTTTGTAAACAACGGACGCCGTCAGGGTAGACCTCGTCAAAAGCCTAACAAAAGCAAAACGAAACCGTGAGCAAGCGAGAGCGAACGTTGAAAAAACGGTATCGGTAATCCACGTTTATAAATATTCGAAATACATCACCCTAATCTCCCCCTTCAACAGAGGTTATCATCGCAACCACCGGCAGGGTGTTCACTCAGAAATTCGCGTTGCAAGCTGTCTATAATACGATGCGGATTACATGGATTTCTTCACAATGGTACAATGAATTAAACGAAATACCACCGTACATAATAGGTAGGTAACTCCAGAAATATCCAGTTGAAAAGGTTTTAGATTTGCTTTACAGAAAATAAATGTGATTGTAACTTTTAATAAATTTCCTTATCAATTGGACACATCTCGATTTTTAATGAGGTCAGATGTGAAAGTGGTAAACCAGTTAAAAGAGAACATTTTCTGCAGAGAATGTATAACAGAGCTTTTGTTGGAAAGCGTAAAGGTATTAAAAACCGTACACCAATAATGTTACTTTAAATTTTTTTCAATGTGTTGCAGAATTATATCATCTTATATTAATATTTTAACCAGAACTTTTTAAAGAGCTTTACAAAAGGAAGAATAGGACATCTGTTTTAAACAAACCAACCTATGAGTGAGGTATGTCGTTCATCCTTGTCTTTATTCAAAATGTGCTTAACACTACTATGCATAAAATATGGACTAAATGGATGCCACGGCTACTTTAAATTACGCTTATACAAGACGTGTACAAACCACCAAGTTTCATTACAATCTGGACGTGTGGGTTGAGTACCTTTCCTTTTAGAATTGCACATTGATAAATGTAAAATAATGCATTTCTAAAGCAAACTCCCAAACTTTAACCCTTAGATAAGATCAAAATTAAATTTTTGTACAGTTAGTTTTCTTGAATCTAAATTGAGAGAGAGCACATTTAAATAAATTCAGTTTTAATTTTGTTGATTTTAGTAATTATCAATACTTTTATACGAGTAAACTTTAAATTCAGTAATGGAAAATATTCAGAGCTTTTGTCTACATACTGATGGTTTTTATGTATTTTTTGATTCTTTAAACCAGATAAACCATAGAATTTCTCAAAATATGCCAAAATATTAATGGGATTTGGACGAACACGGCAGATAAAAATCAAATCCTCTTTCCTAGATATCACAGGCAGTAACTTATTGTATTATAATAATTCAGGTTCTTCCCGATAAAGCAAAATGCTAATTTGTTTTTTGAATCAATAAATTTAAACAGAAGCATTTAATTTGAAATTACTTCTAGTTTTAATTAACTAAGAAGCGTCACTAATGCATATAATTTAACTGGAATTTATTATTTGCTTCGCCAAAGAAGTATTCATTTACATTATATGATGATTAACGATTTAATTACCGATTTCGTAAATCAATAAATCGATTCACAAGGACGGGTTTCTCTTATACGATTTTAAGATAAATTCAAAATAATTAAGAAGGAAAAGTTTGTGTTGCGCTCATTTTTTGCACATTCCATTGAAGATAGGAATCGCTTTTACCGGCTTCGATTCCAGCGAAAATCACCGTTTAATGGGTAAAGTCGAACGCACAGAAGGCAGATAGATAAAGCGAAGTTAATTAAAACGACACGCAATTACCTGAGCTCGCTGAATTAACTATCCCAGTCATTTTATGATTGATCGCCGTACCGTTCGAGATTTATTTTCTTGTTTATTAGCGGTAATGATTGAATTTATTAAGTCCATTATGGACCGTCGCGCACATTAATTTACAAGAAAAACAAATTAACATTTATTTCATTTCACTCGTAACCGTATATTCCATACGCACTTACATATTATACTTATAAACTTAGTATACATAATTACACATATGTATATAAGACTGCAGTCAAGCAACACAATATCTGGATTGAAAACAGTACAATATATATTGACACGAAGGTAGCGTAATAATTCAATGTACAAGAAATTAGCTTAGGTAGGTCGCCTTGACAAGAAAGTAAGTACAACAAGGAACATTGAAAATCGCGCTAAAGAAGTACTTCAATATCTGCAGATAACCATTCCAATTTAAATTTAACTCATGTTTGTCGGGGTTCGCGTTAGCCTAGATGCGATATATAACATATAAAATAAGTAGTAAGGGTAAGAAAAAAGGAACAAGGCTTCGGATAAAGCGAATGTATAATTACCTATAGGAATAGAGCAATTATAACCCTAAAATAAAAGGGAGAAGAGCCTGTAAACGGCCCCAGTACATAGTGGTTCTGTAAAAATGAAGAAAAAGTTGCAGAAACTAGGCTCAGCCTCATGAGCATAGATACCAATTTAGCAGAGAGTTGGAAAATGTGGCGGGTAAGGCTTGAGAATTATTTAAATGCGTCCGATATGACCAGAAGCCAGAAAGTGCACAGCTATTACATTACATTGTTGAGAAGGCATTTAAGATATACAGATCATTTCAATTTGCGGGAAATGAAGTAGATAAGTTATCTATTCTACTAAATAAATTCGAGAGGCACTTTCTTCTGAAAGGTAGAATGAGCGATTCATTTCATCATCGTTAAGGCAACAGAAGGAAAAATCATCGGAAGACTTTATAATTCAATTGTCAACCTCAGAAGTGCAAATTTGACAAATTGGAAGCCGATTTAATTAAATGCATGATCACATGTGGTGTACGCAGCCTATCGGATATAACCGAGAAGTGCAAGATGATGCAAGCAGCTCAGGAACTATCCTGAGAAATGGGAAAGGAAATAGGAGTGTCATCAGTAGTAGTGGGATCAGTCAAGTATGGTCAATCAGGATATCAGAAGAAAGGCATTAGTAGTACTCAAGGTAGTAAAAGAAACTCTAGAAAAAAAGATGCCATTGTAAGAAATGTTAGTTCGACACATACAATAAATTACTGCCCGACATATGGGAAAACTTGTAATAAATGTTTGGCACATAAATTTACAAATTAAAAATGAAGTCAAGTAAAAATCAAAAATGTAATCTAAATTTTTATGTTCTAAAAAATGATGCTAAAATGCTAAGCCAGTCATTCATCTGACAAGAAGAGTCTCAAGAGGGAGAACGTAAGGTTGATTTGGATTATAAATTAGATTTTCATAAACTATCAAGGAAAGGTGATAGAGTTAGTCAAGTATAGGAAACCTAAGCCAGCACACCAAAAAATGAAACGACCAGAATGAAATGCATTCAAATCAACAAATTTTGTTCATTGTATAAACATATTAATCTATTCCAGCAATTAAATAGACAGCAAGCATTCAGTCGTTTAAGAAAAACGATATCTAATTACATTTTCATGATATAAAATTCGAATTCAAAATTTCGAAGACTTACGTCAATAGTAGTATTTATTTTAACTATATTTTCGGCGAAAACAATAAACTTTTAGAGAAGAAATTATGAATTTTGTTATATCCATAACACTATAAATATATAAATCTCGTTAAATAAAACAAGAAAAATTTGCGTTAACATTGTTGTTTCATACAATATTTGACTATAGTACCTCTCAGGATTCTAAAACTGTCATTACTCGTTCCACGCCAAGTTTTATGTTTGTTGAAAGATACCAAAACAACGGTAAATTAGAGGCGGAAATGGGCCGGGCGGGGTCGGTCTGAAAAATTTGAGATGTGGGTTGGACGGATGGGCGGCCCGTTAAGTTCATTCAGCCCGCCGATTCCATTCACCGCTAATTTGAATACTGTCTTTTCAAATTCAAGCCTATCCTTCCCAAAGTTTTGTTTTGAAAAGATAAATTCCTTAGCATCTACGGGTACAGCAAAACATTTCCGATTTTCTCTGTTTTATTATCTTTTATGATTAAATCAACATGTTCGCTAGCATTAGAGCCGTTTGACACGGTACATAGATAAGTTCATGTGCAAGCATCAAGGTAATCTTTTAGTACATACAACATAATTCTTTCTTGTTCAAAATCGTCAAACACAACACAACTACGCGTGTTAAGCTTATCCGATTTAAAAATATGTATGAAGAAAATGCTTTTTCTATATTCCATGGTACATAAGATCATGTAAAAAGGTATGAAATTCTATGCAGAATTATGTATCAGGTGAAACCCTCCTTAGTTCTAGGAGATGACTGTATCAGTACTGATATAAGTCATAAAAGTTCACGGAAAAATATTGTAATGTTTTCCAATCTTTCAATAGAAACAATGTTTTGAAGAGCATTATAAAAGCTGGCTGCTTGAACTGGCAAACGTGACATTCGTAATGTATATATTATATATGTACGTCCAACAAAATTGAGTTAGAAGTCATAATGAGAAATGAAAAAAAACTAATTCCCAAATAAATGCTTTTGTTAAAAATACACATGAATATTAAATACAGTATCAGTCTTCGAATTAAATCCATATCCACATTGGGATCGAGATAACCAATAATCGCAGACGTCAATTTGTGAGAATATAGAAGCATTTAGGTTGGTAATTTGATACCATCAAAACATTTTAACGTAAAAATTATTCTAGTAAGAGTATGTTTCAATAATCAAATTACAAAGTAACTTCTTAGGATAATTAACCTTTTGGATGTACAAATTTGAAGCACAAGGTCTTGGGAGATATTTACACACAATATTTTTTGTTTTTTTTTGAACATAGAATCGTCAATTAAGTTCCTCAACATAATCTATAAAGGCAACTTTCTGGTTGACGCCATTGGATCAAACTAATTTAACTCATTCAATGCTCGTTATACCTGTATCCAATTAAGAATTGATTAATACGTTTGAATTTTTTAAAGAAAAAAAAAATGCTTTTTACTTGCCTATGTGGTTTTGCGATACTTATTAGGTCAACCCATTGAGACTATTCATCAGGGCATGTAATCCTGTTTTTCCAAATAATTGTACGACAAATTGCATCATTTGACTCATTTGATACCTAATAGCTACGCGGTCATTAAAAGTTGTAGCTTCAATGCGGGTATTTTCTTAGTTTGTTGCACGTACAGTGCACATATGTCTTCTCAGAAAGTTAATGGAATCTCGTAAACTTGTCGATAAATTGTGGTAAATGTCACAATGTAACATAACTCGAAAGGTAAATAATATTATTAAAAGGTTTCACTTCGCATTTTATCGGCGTTTAATGGGTATATCTGCACACCGTACATATATATATTGTTTTAATTAGTCCGACCGTAATTTGCAGCTAACTGATGGCTTACTCAACAAGTCGGGCATTTTACGTAATGAATTATATAATAATTGCATACGATAACCGTGTGCGGTAAAGTCGACTGCGAATACGCTCGCTGTAAAAAAGAATCAACGGTAATTATGAAATACACACGTGTTTATTGCATTTAAACAGTCAATCAGTTGATAGACGTAATAAATGAGATAAGTAATTGCACTACCGTATAAAAGTATTTATGGCTTATTCACTCCATGGGTGAGAAATAAATGGTAAATATTGCTGAAATTAGGTATTTAATTGACGTCTGATATATGAAGATCTGGACTTCTTTGTTACTTGCATAGCCAGGATTACCCAGTATAACTATAAAAAATATTAAATGGCTGTCAACAAGTTAGTAATAGCTAATTATTATATTAATTTCCGCCAGTAAGTAGTAAAAGATCGATTCTTCTTGGTTTCTTGGACCTAGTTAAATTTAATTAATGAAATAGAACTTTCATTGACGAAACGACGGTTCTCGTTTGCGCTGAAACGACCACATCACAGAGTCTGTAGGCACGAATACTTTTACTATCTGGATCTTTAATGCCTGCAGATATACTGCAATATCTCGACATGTCCTTATATGCCCAGTATAAATTAATTAATTAATTAATATATTGGCTTCCGTCGTCGAGTAGTTTCTCGGACGTAATTAATGAAATAGAAAAATTATTCAATGAAATAAATTATTCACGAGTCATATATTTTTTTTTTTTCGCATTAAAAACTAAGCAATTTATACAGCAAAGAAGCACATATAACAAGAATTGTGTAACTAGTATCATGAAATAAATCGAAAAATCATAAATGTTGCTAAAAACATTAACATAAAGCATATTGACTATGCGATAGGTGGAACTAAATTGGAAAGGGGTAATGAGAAAGGATAACAGGGTCGTTCTATAAATAGGTAACGAGAAAATAATAGGAGAACATAAACAAGTGTAAAGAACTAGAAAGTCTATGAATGAAAGTACATCAGAATAATTAATATTACTTCTACCTTATCGCTTGGGACAAGAAGCCGTAGTGAAATATTGCAGAACAAATATTGTCATTAATACAATTTACATGCAGATTTTCGTTAATTATAACATTTTATTGTCAACGGTAAGTTGTGGTCAAGTTTCCGTTGAGTTCTTTTATTTAAATGTAACACAATTCTTAATAATGTCTGTGTTTTAATACACACGTAGTTTAGTCAGCTTACTTTAGCATGTTTGTGCATCCATTAAACGCAAGTTTCGAAATTGGATCGTGGATGAGTTTGTTACAGATAAAGTGCAAGAGTGGAAACTAGAGAAACGTATGAAAGATAAGCAGTGATACTATATTCTTTCAACATACTAAGGTACACCTGAGTCAATCAACTGTTGCGAACAATTGACGATATGACGGCTACAGCAGGCTTGTCGGTCAATGTGTTAATGCTGCATCATCCTACAGTATATCTGTGACTGCAGTTGACACAGATATTGTTTCGCTCAAACCAAGAGCACAGATTTATTTGAATTTTTTAGAGGTTATATACATACCTACTTGCATCTCGCTGCAGGAATGTATAGCTGTTTGTGTAGCTATTCGTGTTATTTAATCCTGATTCTTTCTTTTAAATAATGAAATAAATTAATAATGTTGGATTTTGTCATAAAGATGTGGCAATTATAGACATAATTTCTAATACTCCTTGTATAAATGTAGCCGTCTTTAAAACAATATTGTTGGATTTTTTTACAACGTGAAACACTTATATTTTATCTTAGTAAGCATTTACGCAAGTTGTAGCTCATTGTATATTTATAAACATTTTTTCCGTACACCAAAATCTATATTCTGTACCAAATAGATTCCGCCGAATTTTAACAGTCTGCAGCTATAGGTAGATACAGCACTGTGACCGAGCATGCGAAGCATATTCAAGTTTCATGATACATTGAAACAAAAGATTCTACCTCACAAAGCTCTTTAATAAAATAAGCTACCGGCTTCGATCTATAAAAATCAGGTAGGCTGAGTGCCAATGCATAAAAAATAACAATTAGAAATTTTAATTATTTAAAGAATCATCAAATTTAACTAATTATTTTTTATATACAGAATATAAATCTAAGGTTGCAATGGTAAGTAGTAAATGAAATTGTAAAACAATTTACTAACAATTATGGAATTAATATTAAAATTAAAACGAACAATACTTACAGTTATTGTAAATCAGATTGTCGAAATGGTTTGAAAACTGCTGACATAAAATCTCTAGACTTTCCAGATTATTCTCTCTGTAGTACCACTGTTTGCGGTATCCAAAATAAGAAAATTATCTTTAGTATTGAAACGATGATTAGCTCTTAGGTGGTTAGCGCAAAACCTGATGCATTGGGTTCTAAGCATCTCAGGTATTCTTTAATACGTGTGTCAAGTCCTACCTTCTTCATATTATCAACTACATATTTATTGTTCAACAACACATTTCGAAAGGGGTGTAATGTTCTAAACAAAACTTGGATATAAAGTCGTAATAAAATAGCTACTCTATAGGAAAAGGAACTTACAAAAGGAAGAAAAATATAATGTTTATCAACATTAATTGATAATATCGTTTCATCCAACTAAGTCATTCCATTTAACTTCCTTCTTTCTATTTTGTTACGGAGTTTACCAACCAAGCTAAGATCGTAATGGCTCATCGTAGCTATCTGTTTGATATTACCTAGTTCTCTATTGAAAACTGTAGAAAGTGATAAATTGACTAGTCCATGTAAAAAGTCGCATGCAAAATGATGAAAGTTTTGGTTATGGTAGTGGTTGGAATACTCATCAATAGTGGCACCATTGTTAGTTGGTTTTCTGTATACTTCACTCTAATCTTGTGTCGTCAGCAGGTATAGATAGTAGTTATGCCTAAAGAGTTAATACAATTACTGTTTTGAATTTCAAAAATAAATTTTATTGAACCATGTAAAGTTAAAATATAAAATAAGAACTCATCCAGTTTAAGATCGGCACCATTCCAAATGGTGACAAAAATCTCATCCACGTATCTGGCATAGAACTTCATATGTTGGGTTATGATCTATAATATACGTAGTTTTAGAGCAGTTTGTGTATGAGCAAGCCTGCAAAAATTGGAGTGATAGATGAACCCATCGCTAAACCATGTGATAAGGAATATAGTTGGCTATTAAAAAGAAAGAACTTTTGTTATAAAAGTATAAAGCTTAAAATAATACAAACTGCATAATTTGTTTATTAAAGAATATGAACTAAAACATGATCTTAATATGTGAAAAATATAATAGTAGAAGTGCTAGCGGATATATTGAATAAGATCTACTAACTTGGGTCTGGGAAACAAAACAATATGTAGAATATATGTTTTCCTCTCATTTTTTTTGTTCAATTCCTCAATTAATCGTTACGTCATAATATCACGTATGATCCATGTCTTTCTGTTTAGTTTTCGCGTGGCTGGCAAATACTTCAGTGCAATAATTTTTAAAGCTCATAAACAGACTGCTTTCCCAATCACCGACAGATCTTCTATTTGATCTGCCATATTTACACAAAACGAGACGGATAATTTCTCCTTAAACAATTTACTACTTATATACTTTCCTGATTTCAGCGATAAAGTTTTGTCCGATAAACCGCGGAAAAAGGTCAGCCTTCATCTACTTTGAAGATGTTCTAATCGGTAAGCAATCAACATGGTCAAGTTTTTTTATAAATCGGTTGCTTCATCAAACAAATTACCAAATTGCCGGGCCAATGCGTAGAGAGGGGAAACATATCAGTGAATGATCTGTTTCACCTATGCATTCGTCCAGTTATTGGAATTACCCGTTCTTCTATTAGAGACTTTTGTATTATATTGCATCGAAGACAATCATTAGCGTCACGTATTTTGCGTTCAGACCACTTTTTATATCCACTCATTCAACACCAAACTTCCAAAGTTTAGCCAACGACGGTGGAACTTGTGAATAGCTGATTTTCTTTAAATTCCTTCACATCCTAAATCTTCCGATTCAGTCGCATCTCAGTTGTTATCGTTCGTCAAATATTCTCCTTGTTTATCAGTAAATTTGTTGTGTAGTTGTGTGTAGTGTCCTAAGAAAAATGCTGGGTACGCCACTGGTTAGCTTATTGGGAAATGTTTTTTTATTCGTTAATAGTTCTTAAAACAAATATACAATTTACTAACATACACATCTTGAAAGCACTTTGATTCCAGAAGTTCTACGCGAATAACCTGTAGAATTTCTCTCTCTGGTCGGCATAAAAGGTTTAGAAATTATTGCGAAGGCTTGAGTATCTCTCTTTATATTATGCCTTCTTATATAATATTACAAAGCCTCATAAACTTCGTTGTTCACTAAAACTATGCTTTTAAAGTTATTACGTCGGATATCGAAACATCGCCAGCGCCAAACCGCCAAACCATCGACTACGACGACCACATTTATTACGAAGCGTTTGCCGGAAAGACACGTAAATACAATAATTCACCGATTACATTAGGTCCGGCCACTAACACATTTGTTTCATTCGGTCGTAAAAAGTGAACGAAGCGGGTGGCAGTAAACGTCAAGAGCACATTCAAGTTAAAAATTAAAACCCCGACCGGTACTCTGATTTCTCGGCCATTTACCGGCTGAATAACGACCGTATCCGCGCTGCCGTATCGTACCGCCCGCCCACCAAATGAAGATATACGGACACAGTTGCTTCCACCACATGTGAAAATATTTAATTTGTGTTTGGGTGGAACGTCACTGAAATATTTTCAGATCCTCCCGCCGCACTACCGCTCCCATCTCGTATACGGACACGTTTATGTTTTGGTAGTTACACTACAAACGTACTCCTACCCGTGTTAGAACAACCCCAAGTGATATACGTGACCGTTAAGACACGCTCGGAGGCAATATTCGGATATCTCAATTTTTACTCGTCTTACTCTTATACTTTCATCGAACTTTCCTTATACTTTACTACTGCTACGATATACCAGAAAATAAATCAAATTAATCAAATTCTTGTTAAGCAACAAGACTTAATTTACTTTCATGTACATGATGTTGAAGAGTGCCTTCGAATACTTGCAACTGTACCGAGTAAGTTAACAGTTTGATAATATCTATCTGACATATTTCTTAATATTGCCAAAACGCATGCTACCCATTGTGTTTGACAAAAAAACTACTTGTTAAGCTGTAAACTAAAACCTCTGCGTAGTTATGAAGTATGAAATTATTTAAACAAGGAGTTTGAGCAATAACAGTCAAATTAAACTCTTTCTTTTTGGCAAATTTCATGCTGCCATATTTAGTCTGTTTAATCGAGCATTAAATCCAACATTTAATATCCTGCAATATTCCATTAATACTATTTCGGTAATTTCACCATTGTTACCCAATTGCCTAAATGTCAGTGCTTTAGTAAGAACTAAACAGAGCTCAGGACCAAATGCCATAGTAAATATAATATGAAACCGAAACGAACAATTCGAACCCGTTCCTTTCAACATAAATCAACTAAAAACGCAATATCTGAAATGTGTTTATCCAAATAATATATACATTTTATTATTATTTCTCTGTACATGTACGTATGAATATAAACATGGAATTTACTATATTTCATTCTACTTAATGGCCGTTATCCGTAATAATTTATTATTTATAACGGCTGACTCGGAACTCGAATATAGATTGTGTTCTAGCGCGTACTACAATATTATATTATTGTTGCCGTTTCAAAATTACTCCCCGTGAAACTGTATTATTTCACCATTACCGTGTATTTACCGGTATTTATAGGCTTATATTTCAACTCGAAAGTTACAAGCGACGATATATCATGTCTAAGTACCAATTTGCCGTGCTGTAAAGCACGACTAATATTATTGAAAGCCATAAGGTGCTGTCGATAATTCAAATGGAAATAAACCTCTCTCTCTCTCCGCATCTACTACGTTGATTACCCATCAAAATGTAGATGATTACTCCGGCAATAGATAACAATTTGTGTAGGTAGGGAAAATTATGGTACGTCGCTTAATATCAGTTCTTCCTCTAAGACATGTTATGATACGTTTTACGTTCTATATGGCTTAATGGTTTCAAAATATACAGCGAGTGCCTCAAATAGCATAATTCAAACTTTTGAATTACAGTAGTTGATTTTTTATGTTCAATTCCGTTTCTGGTATCACCAGAAATTACGTCAATTTTCTTATTTTAAATAATTTCTTTCTGTAACCGACTACCAAAGTTTTACTTACTATGAAAAAAAACCGAAAAACAAGATGATCTCTGGTCCATGGGATTTTGCCAACTCCTTCTTAAATAAGACTGACCACCCTTTACTTCTTACTGTTTTTATTTTTGTGATCCGACTATTAATACTCGTCCTCACACAGCATTTAGAGTACCTAAGGCCAAGACCAACATTGTTGTTTAAATCACTAGCTTACCACAAGTCCATCAAGAATATCAATAATTTGTTTCTTGACTACCGATAGTATTAGTTCAGGTAATTATTTTGTATTGTTCTTTGGTCTTTTGAATTACTTGTTTCTTTGATTACCGCATTTCTTTTTATTTTTTACTTTCTATCGCAATGTACGTTATTATAAATACATTTTTCTACACATACATCCCCATGTAAAAACTTATTTTTACCTTGTTCTTCTAATAAAGTTATTACTACAACTATTACTTGTAAAATGTAAGGTTTTCATTTTCAGAATTCCAAAATAACAAAACTATTCCCAAAAGTCACCAATTTTGGTATATAAAAGGTTAAAGTACCGTCAAAGATGTCGCTTTAGTAACTCTTTTGTGCCAGTGGTATTCAAACAAGTTAGGGACTATACCCATATACACTCACGTCCACCACACATTAACATGGTGGGAAATTGTGGTATTGCTCTGGCACAGCCGTTAACAATTATTTTTAATCTGTCTTTAACTAGCGCCTTTTTGCTATCTTGTAGAAGGTGTCTGGAGTATGTCTTATACTTAAATATGCAGCAGCAGGTATTACCCAGTTACAAACCACCATCTCTTTTAGATAATTTGACAAAATCATTCTAGAGGATATTGTGCTCACGTGGCCGCATCAAAAATAATTTTCCCCGTCGATTCATCAACTGTTACTTGCTTGATGTATTTCATAGAGGCTGTGTCAAATGTTTTAGATAGTCGTGGTCAAGTACAAAGGCAGTTGATAGAACACATCATACGGCATTGCGCTTGCCGTAAATGATCATCAATACCATGAGGAAGCTATTTTAGCATTATTTTTTTGGTTATTGTTTCTAGGCTTTTTCTGATGTGTTGTATTATATACATCATGGTAACCCTGTGGGAATCCTTTACATGTGCAGTTTCCCAAAGCACTCCTTGCGCATATCACCTCGTAGAAAGCAGTCCAAGAACTGCTCAAGGGATTGCTCGGGAACATGTCACTGCTCTCTAAACGGCAGGCATGTGCTTCTTATCACCAGAGGGAGCCAAAAATTTACTACCTCGGTGTTTTGACATGTTGTGACGTTAACTGTGAGGCAATTATGGTACAAGCTGGAGTCAAAATACTCTGGGAACCACGCTGATGGCGGCGGGTAGGCAAAAATATGTGCAAGGGTAGTGTACTCTCTACTTGCATTGCATTTGACGTAAATGATTCCATCAATACCATGAGGAAGCTATTTTACCGTTATTTTTTTGGTTACATCTGTTTTCATTGTTAAATTTTATTTTTTTTTTTCATTCTTTCGTCATATCTTCACCAACCCACCACTGCAATATCTAGAGTACTACCTGGGTCCAAGCCAAGTCCATCGCTCTTTGTTTTATTTATCAACGACTTACTTGAATGTATCGATAGCAAGAGGTAAATTTTCGCAGATAATCTAAAAATAGTTAGCGAAATTAATAGTGTAAATGATTAGAAGACAAAATTAGAGATAAATAAGGTTCAAATGAATAATACTTCTAATAGTAAGCGTGATGTGGTATCAAATTCTAGGAAGGCAAATATGCTTCCTTGCTCCTGATAACTCCTTACTCTGATCTAGGCGTTTATTTCGTTATAAAATTCCGGCTTATTTCAAGTTGATCCCGGAAACTTTTATGTAATACCTGCGTCAGAAGCAAATTCGAATATGCTGGTGTGGAGTAGTGCGCCCACTATACGTATTTACACCTCATCTGCTGCTGGAGAAAACCCAGCGTAAATTTCTCAAATATATTCGTATTTTAAATCTGAAGTGACGTATCCACTTCCGGGTATCACAAAATTGTATACTCTAGAAGTTACAACTAATATAACGTATCATTCTCTACAGTTACCCACGTCCCGAAAGTTTAATGCAACTTCTCGGTTCTGCAATATTAATTACAATTTTCTAATTGAAATATTACTAGAATACGCTTGTAATAGCTCTTAATTGATACTAACTAATATTTAACGTTGTCAACGTTGTAGTTTGTGAGAGTTGCTTGCGATGATATTATCCCTTGTTTGTTTCTACATATTGCTATCTTGTTAATTTAAATTTAATTTTTGTCTTTTTTTTGGATTGTAGCAACAAAGTTGTATTATTACGTCCTTGTTTCTATGTAAAACATCTATATATAATGTCCATATTTTGTTATCCATTGAGTACCAGAAGTAATCTGAAGTGATAATCGATCCAATCTTTTGCAGATTATATTAAATATATTTTGGGAACTGCTAATATAGTATATATATAACTATTAATCATAATACAAAAATTTATTTTTTTACAAAATAATAGATAATCCCATTTCTTTTACGAACAAGTCTTAGCACAACAATACGACTCATAACTTAATATATATACTTAATCCGTTGGACGTTGTAATGTATTGGGATTTAAGGGAATTAGTTCTGCGTGAAAAGAAATTTTGCCATTCTATTGGAAAGAATTAGTTTTCAGCTGGAAGAGTTTTGAATGATATATTTGCGAGGTATTTTGATTACTAGATTACTGAATTCTTTTTACAGAAATGGCTGTGTGTAACGCCTGCTTTCAGATAAAGTGATGCTAGTAGATGAAAATTATTGATTAGTTAGTCCTATCTGCTTTTTCCAAGATTTATGAAGTGGTCATGAATAAAAATATAATGAATTACCTCGATAAGTTTAATTTTATTATGTTATCTTTCAAATATAAAACTACGTTAGCCAAATAAATAAATCCATCAACCGTGGTTCTCTTCTATCTTACCGGTCCGATCGCCGGCAAAACGTTGTTCGCATGGATGTTAAATCTATCACGAACCCATTTTCTTATATAGGTGTATATTAATGATTTGCCAACTTTCTTAAATCCCGGAGCTTTCTAACTTTATACGTTAACGATATAAATAATTTGATAAGTTCGAATTCTCTAACTGATCTTTTATGGAAATTAATAATGTTTATATGTACTTTTCCAGTTGGCTGAATACCAATAAATTAGTTATTAATTCAATGAATTTCTGCTCTTTCATATCAAAGTTAAATTTAACGCACAAGGATTTCTTTTTGATACTAATTTCGCAACCTTTACTAAATCAGCCAAGATCCTTACAGTTCATTTTGATAACAGCTTGAAGTGGTCACTACATGTTAAGGAACTCCGTGAGAAGTTAGGATGTGTTACGCTATCTCTAATTTTTGAAAATCTTAGAGTTACCTAATTTTTGAAAAGTTTTTATTATTTTAACTTTTATTCCAAGATGTGGTGCACTGGGGTCAGTTCTTTATTCGAACGTGTGCTTTTTTTTCTGCAAAACGGGCCGTGAGATTGATTACTGATATTAGCGCAATTCCTGCAAAAGCACTTTCAAATGTTGTAGAATATTGAGATTTTATGACGTATATTTACATAAACTTCGCCAACTATTTCAATCTAATCCCACATCCTTACTTCACCAGAAATTAACTTTATTTAGTACCAGCCTGTAGGCTTCAAAAATATCTAAGTTTCATGGGATGCAAACTATTTAATTCATCACCTCTAACCTACAGGAGCTACCAATCAACAATTATTCGCGGAGTGATTATTTCACATGTTTCTCCAATTTTAATATTAGTTAATTTTCTTATAATTCGTTGTTTCCCTCATGTTGCATGCACATATTTTTTGGAAATAAAGATATCATTATTATTTCTATTCACTTAATATGAGGTGGTATTCATATATTTTATAATTAGAAAGCATTTGTGAAAACTACTGACTAAAATTCTTCGTCCCTTGATGTATTTCAAAGTTTAATGCTGGTTATTTTGCTGTTGTTAGTAATTGCTAGTACTATAAATTCAAAACAATATTTATCCAATTGCAATCAACTCTTAGCCGTTAATTTAATATATTTCTCTCAAAAATTTCACTAACATAAATTTTCTACCAATTTCCCAAAACCCAACCAACTAAAAGAAATAACTCCACAACACAAAAGTTGAACCCTCCTTAAATTGGCAAATTCGCATTCTATTTTCGCTTGCCAAATACAACATTGTGAAGAATAGTTTATTGGTCTCGGTGCAGTTTTCAACAATTGTGACTCCTCGATATATTTAATGTATATCATACATCATTCACCGACAAGAATAGAAGAAATAGAGCGAAGCATCATAAACACTGGTAACATCTAAAATGCTCCAATCTAACTTGAAGACGTATTCACACCAATGCCGAATTACGCCCATAGATCTACTATATCACCTCCCCCAGAATCTTCTCTATTCGATCGCATAAGAATCGCATCCAGATACACGACCATAAAGCATTTTAGTGCCTCGCAGATTTATGAGTGCTTTTATCAGGTCCGGGTCCTCCCTTAACGATGTCCGTCAACGGTATTGTGAGAGGGCGCCGCGGTCGCATGATGTACGATTCGGCGGCGACCGCAGTAACAGCACTCGGTCAGAGGGTAACGAGATATACGAGCAACGTGACGGGACATCTGTACAATTTATGCTCCTCTTTTAGATGTCGTCGATGGAAAATGTAAATCATTCAGCGAAAAATTCGACGCCGACTTACGATTTTTCGTCTCTTTATAGTCTATTGTAGTTGGGAGATTATATGGATGAACGAACAGATAGCGTTCGGTGGAAAAAGTTTGGATTTTAATAAAAATCCCTTCTTCCAATTCAATAAATACGCAAGTTGTTTGAATATGGATGGTTTATCTGGAATCTGGGCTTACAGTAATCATGAAAAATTAAATAGAAGTAACACCTATTGCTTACTTTAGTAATAAATCTATGACCGACTATCGCAGATGATTTAATTAATCTTAAATATCACAGTTATGAAATATTAAACGAATCATAGGTACTTTGGTTTGGAATTGGCAACAACCACATTGTAGAGATGTAGTTTTCTTTCTCTGTTTGGAATTGCTTTTTCATCGTTCCCTATCATCTAATTATTCAAGAATTTGGGAATTTTACTGTTTCAGACTTCTAGACCGGGTGCGCAAATATTTGCTTCTGTTATGGTAATATCAATAACAAAAATATAAATATTATTATTGAATGTTTACCTAAAATTTATTTTTAAAAGCAGCTTTAATATTTAGTTTGGTTCAAACTCATTATTATTTGTTTAAACTAACTTGAAATCTAATTCCCTTCATATTTGAATACAGCACCAGGCCCGCACTTTCTTAGGACATCGATTACTCTTGATCCCACAAATTTAAATTGGTTTGCATACATCTCAATATCTTCCGGATTAAACAAAAGCATTGATTGTTCCCCTTTCCAAATATTTTAAGCAATACACCATATAAATACTGTAATGTATTAAAATATAAAATTTTTATAACTTTTCTCGCGTAGATTCCAAAGTACCAACTATACATTCTTTCAGTATCCTAAATGAAAAAATTGAAATGAATCTTTTCGAATGACGAATCAATACCAGAAAGAAAGCTAATATCAAACTGTGACGTTTACGCGCACTTTCTATGCTAGCGCACCACGCAAGAAACGCCGCGTTCTTTCAACAGTGAAACACGTCTTCGGTCTACTCGCTTCTACTTAAAATGTTCATTTGTTACCGATAGCTTTTGTTAGTTCTCAATCACGGCTAGTTACTATACAGTCTTTACTTTAACAGTATATAATATTTATCCGATAAAGTTATATTTTCACTCAATATCTCATCTTTAAATGATTTTACATTACAGACTGTACTCTACAACGGTACGCAATCTAGAGTCTAACGATGTCAAGTGAAGAAGGATTATCGTTGGCTGAAGATATATTTGCTGATCGTAACCCCAGCAGACAAATGGGAGCCATACAAGGAGATATTGGCCATATAAGAAGCCTCTAAGTCGAAAAGCACGTCGGCAGGGAATTTTTTCAGATGTAGACAGGGCTTTTGATACCGTATGGCACGAGAAACTTCTTTAAAAATTAACTGGTCGGGGAATTAACGCATTGGTGATCAGGATCATTAAAAGTTACTAGTTGAAAATGATTTTTGTTCTCGTGGTTGTAGGTCAGAATTCTTAAAGGAGGCACATTCGGGCTTCGTTCCAACAGAGCACATTTCTTAACTCGGAGCTGTGTATTTATTTCACATACGATGTAACTAGGCCGCTGCCGAGCACTGAGTTAGTAATCTGGGCCAAAATGTCCGCACTCAGTTGCCATGGAGTACGTCTGTAAAATATCTAGGGTTACTCCTGGTGATATGCTGCTAAGGCACCAACTAATGAAACAAACTCTAAACACAACCTCACACTCAATACTCAACATATACAGGATCTATTCCCATAACAAATTATTTCCTACAGGAGAATTTTTAAATAATTACAAAC
This sequence comes from Oryctes borbonicus, assembly GCA_902654985.2. Lineage (NCBI taxonomy): Eukaryota > Metazoa > Arthropoda > Insecta > Coleoptera > Scarabaeidae > Oryctes > Oryctes borbonicus. The sequence continues at coordinate 7,757,756 of LR736872.1, read as the reverse complement.
TACTTGTATTTGTCTCCCTCTAGCAATTGTCCTTCCGCCGCTTGATCGGCGGAGCATCAAAATTCGACGTCCTCAAATTCACCCAGAGATCATAATCTTAGGTGGCTACTGTCTAAATACTCAGTCAGCTCGATGACACCGGTCAACTATCGAAGAAGTGTTACAAAGGCAGACAATCAACGCCTTTGCTTATTATTTTGTAAAAGCGTTAACTGGAGTTCCGCTGCTTTCAACGGAAGTCCAGCTAACGTCTTCTATAAAAAATAATAGCAAAGCGTTTATTTGCGAGAATACCATCTGGTTGATTCTCCAAGCCACTTGGTGAGAACCTTGGTCGAGCTACAAGAGTAAACTGAACAACGGAATGAACGCCGTAACAATGGGACAACACCACCTAAGTCATATAAAACCCAAAATTTTCATCGAGATTCATTTTGATGAATCTCGTCTACTTATGGAAAATTTTGGTAAATTCCCACCTTTCAATCACATTAAACCATGTTTTTAATGTTTAGGATATATAATAAAAATTAGCATTAAATTGAATTGAAATCAGATTGCTTCAAATGCCAAAAAGCCTGGTATAGAATTTGGAGAGAGACCAAAATTTAGGACAGTTGAATCAAAGGAGCTCACTGGCAAGCTTGTTGGAGGCAACGGTACACTACGCCAAAATCCATATTTTGTGGGAAAGCTACTATTATCAACAAGATTGGACCCTAAACATTGCAGTCTTCCTACTCACCTAAGTAACCCTAAATATCTAATGTAATTCAGTAACAGCATGTTACTCATCTTTTCTTTAAATGTCTGAAGCAGCATTACAACTAGTGCTAATAGAGAATTTGCTAACAGGGGGAGTTGATATGCTAATAGATATATGTCATGTGCTACACTACAATTGCAAACTCGCCTATAGAAATGTTCATAGGGGGGATATGGGTTTCCCATTCCTTTTCTTAGCCGGTGCCCGATTTTTACTTGAAACCATTATTCAATTTCTATTTATGGTCAATGGTATTCATTAATATAGGTTATACAGTTTTAGTTAAATAATATGGAACATCGTATAGATGCTCGGATCCATAATCTCAAAAAAGTACCTTCACTAGGGTTTGCATATTTCAGAGAAATTATATGTATTCCTTCGCGAGCAAAGATTTATCCCCTTTCTTTATTAATGTTATGAAATCCTTTAAATCCAACAAAAATTATTCTCACGGTGACATTTTCCAAGACCTTCTAAGACCTCGCGATAAATCAAATTTTTACTTTTCGTTCCTTATCCGGCCAAGATGGATGGTGCGAATGGATTTGACCGGTAAGCCGGACGTTTACTTAGGTCTGAATTTTTGCATGCAATAGATAATGGGATTTGTAGCGCACCGACAATGGCCAACTACGACGGCCGACGTTCGTCCACTTATCACCTCAATCAATCATAATCACTCAAACGTACAACGCGCCTGCGGAAGACTTCCGGCCGATGTTTACATTGGGAAGAACACGTCTCCATGCATAAATTCCTTGCCTGCGAAACGTCCGACCGACATGACTGATTGGAATTTCGGATTCTGATCTCCAATTTCTGGATGATGTATACGCCTAATATGTCATCTGAAGTATAAAATAAAAACTTGTAAAGCTAAAGTGTTATTATTAAACAATAGACTCGCCCCCAATCAATAAATGTTGACATATATTCTGCAAACAGTTAAGTATCTTTTCATATATGGATGGTTAATAATTCTTTTTTATCGACAGCTTTTACTTAACGAAGCATCCTAAAGACATCATAAATGGATTTGTTTCCATTTCTACTTTAAGAACATGAAACAGTTACATTTAATTGACGTACATTATTTTAATTTATCTAATCAATATTTTTATACACCATAGACAGAAAATGGTGAAGAAGCTCTGGTAGCGCCAACAGTCTGAATTTTAAAAAGCTGTACGGTCGCTCTTTCGTTAAGTCACACAAGCTGCTTAAAATATGTGTAGGTTTATAACACCAAACCAAATCAGGAGCCTTCTTCTGCAACACATCTCGACATCAGTACAGATGTAATCAAATATCAGTCTGACAAACATCACCTTTTATTACCGCCAAACATCTGTTTGATGCAAAGTTCTCGCAAATGCTTTAGTTTAATTATTAAAAGTGTAAAAATGTTGATATTAACGAACTAACTGCACTGTAGAGTTTTGGAAAATTGACTGCATTAACACCAATTCCAAATCCAACCACAGAATTGCTGTAAGATTTCGAAATATACTCAATGTGCCAAAAATACACTTTTCGGTGATATTTGAGGTTAAGATTGGCGAAAATTTTTGCTAATTACTGCTTACCCTATCATTTACTACTATTCTTGCCCTTTAAAATCCATTTTCGTTTGTTTCGATCCGACTTTTTCTTCTCGATTTATACCAATTTCAATTTGTAGTACTTCGTAAGCATTATCCAACCTAGCCTAATGTTCCGCTTTAAAGATTTTTAGACAAACTTTTGTAGCATATTTCCTGTAAATAATATATAGTTGTAGAATGTTTCAATAGAAATGTACAGTTAAAAGCTAAATTTATTTCTATTTTTTTACTTCAAAACGCCCTAACATGTTTACACCCCAAATCATCTTCTTACTAACAATAAGTATGTATAACAGATACTCTAAAACGTAAATTTTGCGCATAGTACATCATTTTAATACGACCCTTTTTGGACCCTTTTGAGAAAATTTAACACTCACCAGAAATACTTCTTGCTATTTTTTATACCCGAAAATGTTCGGTAAAACTACATTTGTAAGCGTGGGTCTATGTGTACCACTTGTAGATGTTAATTTTGACAGTCGACTTTTTACTGTGAATAAAAAAGATTAGATGCTGCAATTTGGAAAGCCTTGTAGTGCATTTGTAAGTTTTTCAATATCTTGTTGTTTACATCTTACGTGTTTTTGAAAACACAAAGTAAAAACTTTTTCTTCCAAACCAAACACCTTTTCGTCAATCGATTCTTCGAGAACTTCAAAATTTCGAAATCAGATTTCAAAACACTATAAACATTATAAAATGTTCTTGATGTGTTCTACTTAATTCAAAGGAATATACACTACGCGACAACGTGTTGGTGTTTCGCGTAAACTTCGAACAAAACTGCAACTAAATACATGCAGTAACAAGTGAAATACGCCTGAATTTCATTGTATTTTACGTACAGCATAACCGTAATAAAATATTCCGTGCATTACGCGAACAATAGAAAACACACATGCATTTTAAACTTTTACAGAAGCGGCAATAAATAATTAGGAAGGGAAATCTGGAAGGCGTTATTAACAACTGTAAAATACTAAAAATATTTACAACTTTCATGCGAAACGGCGCGACTCGGCTCGTAAATTCCTGAAAATAATGCAAGCGCGCATGTTATTTTAAAGTTTTCACTTGTCATAAAATATCACAAACACGCTTTCGTATGTACACGAGCGCACTTATTGCTTGCTGTGCCCCTGGTTGTACGTATATAAACGTCTAGAAAACCGTGTGTACAACGTAAAGACGCAGTCTGTTCGTCGTTGCATCTAATAATATTTTTCATATTATTTTATATCTTTATTTTCCTCCGGTCGCCACTTATCCGTAATTTATGGTAGGACGCTTTGTACGTGTTTCTCCTCAGTTTTTGACTAACGATCCGCCGCCGTTATTCTAAATAAAACTTTTCATGTTAATGATTTAATAAAATCCCCAGTGTGACACATCAAACAGCTGCGATCCCGCCATGCTTAACGCTACGACATGCGGTTGTTGAGGGATTCTTTCAGCTAAGAAGATGCTTAAAGGATACGAGATCGTCGAAAAGTTTAGATAGTGGGAAAAACTTTGGCGGAAAGACATTCAACTTTTGTAATATTTGAGCATACCCAAATTTCGGCTTAATTAATATCGTAACTTAAAGTTTCTAATCGATAATTTGAAAAATTTTGGTTTTACCCTTTTTGGGTTTATGAAAATTACTTATGATATAATATGTAATCTCTATCACATGTAACGAAAATAAAAGAAAGTTAACTTAACCGATGTTTTTTTTTATCGAACATATTTCAATGAATGTGAATCTGAAGATGACCACATTAGGACGAAATCGATAGCGCTAGTAAAAAATAAATTCCTGGTAAAAACTAGAAAACAGGCCTTTGAAATGAAATTTTTAAAACGAGCATCAGGAGTTACCAGAGAAATGACCACACAAAACCAATTGAAGAAAATCAACTGAAATGACTTCGGTATGCACAGAATGTGAGAGGGGTGACAAGTCAAAAACATATGGGGAACAAGATCAAGAGGGCGACCAAGATGCACATGGAATAAGAATATCGACAAAAGGCAATGACGTGAAGTTATATACTAAATGTGACATACATTCTAAGGCTAAATGGGGTTCTAAAAGACAATAAATGCTCAATAAAAAAAGTAGCATGTGATACACCATCATAATCATAAGATGAGATTTCATTTTCTTCTCAAGTATCATATTAGGATGGGTCATTCCTTTTAAATAATTAAATAAACGTCTCACAAGCATGATGCACACGTTAAAGCGCGTCACGAACTCTGAAAGATTAGCGGTGAAACAAAAATAAACGTTGCTTCTAATTGTAACTTATCAGAACTTCAATCCTCGCTTGGTAATTACAGGCTGTCTACATTTAGCCTCAATCACCTCGACACCAGATCTCGTGCATCTCAACGTATTACATGCATCGCATGTAGAAGGCACTGTAGTATGAAATGCTCGTTTTGATTAAATTACTGTCTTGCATATGTTTTCTTAATAACCATGTTACTTCGCTGATGAAATATCCTGTAATTTTATAACTAAAACGATACGCTACTGAGTGATGGTCGCAAGGTCACGTCTATGTACAAAACAGGCTTCACGTCGGTATATAACGAATGGTGTCAACGTTACTTTTGGCACTCCAACCATAAAAAGGGTGATGGCAGCGGAGTGCAGAAATTATATCTGAGGACAATCGATGGGTCTACAAAGTTGATGTTAACACCATTTGAAACCTAAGATAAGGTTGTTTTCTGTATTATTGTTTGTATCTTAAACCTCTCGCCGTTAAAGTTCGCAAAACCGATGCCAGATCACGGACGTGTAGGAGAATGAGCGATATTCCAGTAAAACCACACGCCCTACGAATAAAAATACGAAGAGAGGAGAAATTCGACAATAGCGTAAAGAATATCAAAATATATTATTATGACAAATATTTCGAATGGAAGCTTATGTCTGAAAAACAATAGTCTTCATTAAATATCTTGGAAAACCCGCAAAAAGCATATTGCACCCTTTACAATTTTCATTCTACGCACATTTTCTCCTCCGAAACTATTGATCCACCCTGTACATACAACACAACGCTCAATTCCATTAGGTTTTCACGTGTCGTTCCATAATTTTGAATGGTGTGGGCCTCCCACGATCGGGCCTGTCCAAAAATTAGGTGTCACAAATTATATTTAATAACCAGAAACATGTGAAATACATTAGCGTTCGCCAGTTGCTTTGATAATAACATACGCACACAAGCGTCCGTAACACATAAACATCAATGTACGGCGTACGGCGGACGCGCTTAAAAATAATTTAAGTTATGGGGCGTCTGGTGTAGTAAAGCCGTTTGCACCGTCGATAAATTTTTCGTCGCGGAGAATGTCACTAAGATGTATGGCGTTGTTTTGTTCACATTTTTCTTTCAAGTACAATTTTACGTATGGAAGCATGTTTTTGTAGCCGCCGTGTAGAGGTATGTATGAATGTATGTAGGTAGGTAGATGAGCTGTACATGTTGGAGGTGTTTTGATGAAATTTTAAAGGCGTTCTAAATATTCGAGGTTTATTTTCGCTACCGTTAATGAGTACAGGAGCGTGGAACGGTGCTGTTTTAATGTTTTTACTGGCATGATTCTCCCTTTTTGTTACATTTTACTTTCTATATAGTATGTGCGTTATCCACCTTAATTAACAAGCACATGTTTTCAACAATAATCATCAAAATCTTTTCAAAACCCATCCATCATCGGATTCATGCATATTTACAACGAATAACTTCGTAATTTACTAAGTGTGGATTAATTAGCCGCAGCTTATTTGGCGAACTGTAATTAATTTGCAATATATTTTTCGCTTTGGCTCTTTTCATTGCATTTTGCTATTTTATGTACATCCATGCTGTAATAAATATGTTGAAGATATATGAAGATATACATTTGAAAGCGAGGTTCTTTGCATTTTTGGTTGGGTATGGTTGAAAGTTTGTGAGACGAAGAAGTGGCGATGGCTTCTTTCCTGGAATTTCCCACAATTTAATTTCTTCGCTTTGAACAATCAATGGTGACTCCGTGTGAGTTAATCATAGGTCTCTTTTTCAAATCTTATTTTTCTCTTTGTCTTGCACATAAGGATATGACCATTTTTTTTTAAAAAGGGTGTCCACTAAGCAACATTTAATACTCAAAGCAAAACATGCGCTCGGAAACTGTTCAAATTAATCAAATACATTGCGTACCAGTGACTGTGTCACTACTCACATGCAGTATGTAAAATACAGTGGTAAACATGGTGGTCATTGCAACTTAGTTAAAAATTTTGAATGCAGCGTTCCATAAAAGCGAAGAACATCGATACGTATACATGAATAATTCTCATACATATTTCACCCGCACAGCTACTTTTCCATTTATTCCTAGAGCCGTAGCTCTTGGCAGCACGATAGGATCGGATCCACTGTTGTGTGTAGATATATATACGTGGCATATACCATACTGCTCACATCTCTACGTAAATATTGAAAAGGAAGAATATAAGCGCGGCGTGCGTCGCTCATGCTTGTGCCCTTATTCTCCCCTGGTCAACATAAGAATCTTCATGAGTGACTGTCGCTACATAACTGAATAGAAAATCAAAAGAAACGAGAAATTTTCAAAAATTTAATTATTAAATTAATTAAAATTAAATCAATTAAAATACTACGACGCTGTTGCAAATTTGTCCGCTATGATAGTACACAGGTATAAAGGTATGAGTCGCACGATGTACGAGGATGAAAACCAGTAATAAGCTACCCGCTCCCTTAGCCGCATTATACTCCCAACAATCTATTTACTGCACTGATTATTCTTGCTTTTCTTGCTCTTTAATTTCCCTTTGCTCTCTTGTTATTTTAATCGGTTCTGTGTCTATCTCGCAAATATGCTATAAAATAGATCACTTTTTGATTACACTGACGTAAAATAGGGAGGAAGGAAAGTCATACTGCAAATGAGTGGTGATTTGAACAAGCTCAGTGAAATTTTTACAAATACAAAATAAATATAATTCATTTTGAGATAAGGTTCCTATGATTTTGTTTCAGAACACGTTTCTTGTTCCGGAATCGAGTTAGCTTTTAAGAATTTTTTACTATATAATATGACTTGAGCAACTAGAGCAATTAATTAGAATTAATAAATTAATAAAATTAATAGAATTAGAGCAAACTATTTGATATATGGGAAAAATAATTTTTATTTTTGAGATTTTACTTACTTTTGAGATTCATCTTTTTCTCAATTTCTTTATGGCATACTAGTTACTTTTTTGTGAAATTTACGAAGTGTTTTAGCCGTTTTTTGCTAAATTTCAAATTTGCTTCTTTAGTTTTAGCGACTTTCTATTGGATTGGGCACAATAAAATTATATTCTACGTTTCAACAAATATATTTGTCTTTTTCAGATTTTTTTTCTCTTTTCTTCCGGTTACATTGTAAAATCTGTAAAATGATTAATTTATAATTATAATTGTCATGAACTCCACTTACAAAACGAATTCTATAAAGCAGCAATAAAATTTAATGTTCTAACTAAATGTTAAATTTTAATTGCTTTAAATTCAAATTGCAAAGATAGAGAAAGATTTCGCTATACAATCAAACGTGCGACGTGCTTTTCAAAATCCTTACAGTGTAAACTCTGATTAAAATCCGATTACAATTTAATATAATATAATAGCTTTAAAATTAAAGCAATAATAAACTGTTTTAAGAATTCTTTTTGTGGGTACTATTCGAGTGTTTAAAAAATAATTACAGTTATAAGTTAATCATAGAGAGGAAAAAATTTATGAAGAAGACAAATATATTTGCTACAACGTAAAATGTAATTTCATTTTGCCCGGTCCAAGAGGAAGCCGCTAAAACCAAAACCTAATTTAGAATTAAATAAATATATATTTATTTTTAACTTAGCGATAACCGTTGGAATGTATCAATAGAATAAGAACTACCAAATACCTATTTCTTAAAACCTTCACTGCAGCTTACGTAAATATGTCACGTTTACTATCTTTCAGTAATGGAGCTGTTTTTAGGTATATTGTAGATTTCTTGAAAGAAAGAGGCTTCAAGCTGTAATAGCTGTTGATCCATTGTCACTATATTCCTGATATATGCCATCCCTTTTATCAACGGACTAGCATGTCAACTAATTGTAAGTCGTCATGGTGGAGCCTGCGATGGGAAGCGTGGGTCCCAATGCATTCGTTTATCTTCAACCTTTCTTCTCTGGTATTGTTACGGTACTAATTAAAAAATATTGTCGTGGTTAATGGTCTCGATGCCAATGGTCAAAAACATAAAGAAAATGTATGCGTCTGAGGTTATCAACAGAAACTGAACGGAGAAGCACCATTCTGCCACCCGTTTAGGTCCGTTGATATTTCGTATGGTCTTATGAATTACTATTAGATTTTTGTGAATAAAGACGTATAAGCTGATTTTTACTTCAACTCTTTCAGAACGACCTTATATATATATACCATAAAAAACTTCAGACGTTCAGATAGCTTGTTACAACCATAAACATTTGAGCATAAAAGAGATTCGTAAACAACGGAAAGGCCGTTTCAAAGATACGAACGATTCACATTCTCAACCGGTTACCGATACTTGTTGTTTATCATACTCCGCACAGTGCTTGCTATCATTATAAAAGAGATTACATAAGAAAAATAGATTAAGTAAAAGAACACGTATTGCATATAAAAGAAGTATAATGACCAAAATGGCTGAGGTGACTTAATCGCAACCTTCTTTTAATATCGCATTGGCCATAGAAATTTTGCGCGGATATTGCATATACGCACGTCCAACCTGCCACGAGCGATTACCGCAATCTTTCATCCACGGTCCTCGTTAATCTTCGCCTAACAGTAAATCGATATTATGGTAACAACGTGTAGCCATTAGATTAATAGTCCGCGCTATCTCGTTCCCAATCTCTGACTCGGCCGTGCGCCTTAACAGCGCTTTCTGTCCGTATAAGTCGAAGCTGACGAGGGTGTTATCTTGTTATCTGGTAAGACACTGTAAGTATCGTATTCTAATTGGCTGTCTTGTACCGAACGAGTTATCTGTATCGACTCGGTATCAGTGTGGGCCGACGGCCAATCTTCGTCTTTTCTCCTTCGTGAATAAACTCTCTTTCTTTCTCTATTCAAAACACATCGACGTACATTTCTGGACAAAACTAATCATCCACCTGAATATCTTCTACTTTCTTGATGGTGGCAACTCTACCTGATGTCTGATAAGTAAGAGTATTTATCTTTATCATCTCCACCATGCTGCATGAGGGAAACAAAAGTAAACTTCGTCAATTTCTTTAAACTTACTGTATTATAGTAAGATCCTAAAGTGTCCTCCCCCACCGACAAGTTAAACGGCAAATAGAAATAAGAGAGAGTAATGAGGATACAATAATAATTTACGCTTTACGTTATGATTACTAATTCTTTGGATTGGAACCTGGTGTTACAGGAAGCACTTTGAGCAACAAAGTCTGACTACCAAAATCTTTATTACTGCATTTCGTGATTTTTTTTGTTAACATGTGCCATATCGTTAGAATTGCCTTTCGCCTGTCTTTCGAAAAATGTAAAGATAGGCAAGATATTCCGTTTAAAATAAGAAAGTTTACGTAATTCTCTGTGACACCGGAAATGTAATTGAACTGCTGGAAGTCAGTCGAAAGCCAAAAGTTAGCTCACAAAAACTGTCGTGCTATTTTTTCTAAATATGCTAAGCTTCTGTCGTTCAAAAGTTGTAGTATGGGAGGAGTTACTTTAGAAACTCACTGTGTATATACATATTAATAACAATTGACCCTAACACGTAGGTAATGAAAATGAGAATATATCTTCCTCAGTACGATAGTTTGTACGTATAAAAATATGTTTATTACTGTAGTCAATAGGATTCTTCTAGTAACAAAAATTAACCAATAAATAAATAACAAAAGAGGATCGTATCTTTGTACGATAGCACTATGGTACAATATCACGCATGTGTAATGTTTGTATTCTTCGTTTGCCTCTCTTCGTGAGATAAAGGAGATCGCTTACCCTTTACCTGATTTCTGGGGCAGTTAAGAAATAACCAACCGCTGAGGCTTAGACGCTGGGCACACGTTTTATCGCCTTGGTTGTCGGGAGAAGACTTTTTGATGATAACCCTATAAAGCTCGATAGGGTGACATCATCTTATACCTAAATACGATGCACTTGACATCTCACACCAATTACAACACGCGCAGAATATCATATGGAAAAATGCTCCTTTGAGTCACGCACCTATATTTAAAATATTAAAAAAAGATCCACTCAACGTGCAGGGGTGAAATAAAAAGTAATACACAAAATTAACACATTCAGCAAATTAAATAGGTAATATCAATTGTGTTGTATGAAAACAAATAAATATTAATTAATGCAATGTTACATTTGGGTGTGCTGTTACAACCACTCTTTGGCTCTTACCTCATGTCACTACTCTTTGAAACAACAAACGATATGTATATTTTATCGGGCTATGTAGTGTCAAGAGATACAAGCCTGTCGTCCAGGAAAAACTGAATACAGTTCCCAAACCAACTCTCGAGCAGCTCGTTAGCTGCTAGCCCCGAGGTAGCATGTGAAGGTTGCCTACTAAAGCTGAAACACGCCTCTTTATTTTCTCCACAAAGATTGCGATAAAGGAAGCAAGTATGAAATTTAAAGGATAATGGAAAGTAATGATAAATAAGATAGATAAATAACATCAAGCGCTAACTTTCTAAATTACTCCAGCTCTATTAATGGATGTTCAATTTTGTCAAGAAGAGCAGCAGAAACATCTGATTGCAACTAAATTAAAAAATATATATACACAACTGAACTTAAAGCAAAATTCTGCATTTTCCTGGTAGAAACAATGATTTAATCAAATTTATTTAGTAGCAATAAAGCATTAGTCTATAGACGTTAGCGTAACCGAATTATGTCCGAAAGGAATGTCTGTATTCACTGTAATATCAAATGGAAAATTCTTATATATCTTTATGACTTAATGAGGAAAACCTTTGCATGAATCCTTGGTTTGAAGAAACCTTCACGTAAGTTCATGTTGTGGACATTGGTGTAATAAATACTTGTCACCGCGCGAAGAATTGATTTCAAAAAATTTAGTGAAATAAGAACCTAGTACAGTTAATCGCTTTCATTGAAATTGAGAGACTTCTTAGATGGAATATTACTAGTTAGTAAATTAAAAAACATATAATGCATTTTCTCCAGTTTTTCATAATAACGTCATGACCGAGACCAATATCTTTACATGGAGCTGTAGGAATAGACGTACACCTTGCGATTGAGGTATGTAAGTGCATCGGTTCTTTTGTTCCGCGTAGTCCGTATGTGTCTTCTCTGGACGGGTTCTATAGTCTAGTAGCTCAGTTTGCCGTGCTCCGCTTCACTGTCGACGATTTTTTATCGGCATGTTAATCACTAGGACCGTGCTGTGCTCAGGCATTAATTACTGACTTCTGAGTTCTCTTACACATGTGCAACTACGAGTTGAACATGTACGTGTGCCTCCACGTTGCCGTGAGATGATAATAAATTATGTACCCATACTGCGATAGTTAATCGAAGGATGCTGTTGTCGTCGGACATATCGCCCTGTATATGCGCCGTAATGAAGTGATAAAGTGTCGTTAGAGGAGTCGTGCGGTTTAATTTCTTGATAAATTTGTATGTGTAGTACTCGATCATAGCAGCTATGGTTTTAGCTTCTCAATTTGAGTCACGTACTCGGATAAAGTGGACGTTTAATCTCCCGTGTAGAGACTAGTAAGTGTATGTGTGTACATTGGAAACTGTTCGTAAGTTTCTGCTCCAATTTACACAAATTGCTTTCGTTGATTGAGATTCTGAAGATATATACTACGTTATTGGAATCAACATACGTTTTATCAATTTTAACATATTCGAAAATACCTAGCAAAATACTATGCTCCATATAGACATGTATGTACACTGCCGTTTAATGAAGTTCGGTCATACAATAAAAATCTATTATATCACACTGTATACAATTATTAATACATAAAATTAGAAAAATATTGAGCATACACCCTTTTCTAAGGTATTAAGGCCATAAATTATTATGTAAAGTAGAAATATTGCGACAACCATAATAAAGTCCCTTTTATTATCATTCCAAGAATTTCTCGGAAGTACGGATCTTTGTGAAACGCGTCGTTTGGGGATTATTAACGAACAACACATTTAGAAAACATACCGCAGTATCATTCTTGTTTATTTATCAGAGGCGTAAAGATATAAATTTGCTTCATTTTACTGTTAAACGTGTGTTGGTGTGCAACGTTCACGCATTATTACGCTGTTTGAAGAAGGATATTCGGGGCGACAAATTGCTGAAAAAATAAATATGAGAAGTTCAACAGTAAATGACATCATAAAGCGATATCGGACAACTGGAACTATAGAAAATCGTGTTCGTCCTGGAGCATCTAGGAAAACAACAAAAGCTGAAGATTTGAGAATTGTATTATTAAGCAAACGCAATAGAAAATTAACAGCGCCA